>CM052210.1:11551113-11825286 GCA_028454225.1 Lasioglossum leucozonium | reverse complement strand
CTCTCTCTCTCTCTCTCTCTCTGCCTCTCGCTCACTCGACGACCCCCGCACTTGTGTCCTCCGCAAAATCCAAGGGACTATCGGACCAGCTGGGCCGAGGGGTTGCGGGGTGCTTTTCTGTCAGACCGGCTTTCCGGTCGGCAGAAATTTATCGGTCCCTTCGAGGAGGGTGGCGAATCGCCCGAAAAATGGCTGGCTTTCCACCGCGCGACGCATCATGCACAGCCGGCTTTACGGGCACTCGGGAAACCGTGGCGCAAAAATTTGAATCGCCAAAAAGCATTTGTTCTCGCGCCGGCTAAAAATGTTCGGACACCGCAACAATGCGCGGTCTTAACGATTCTTTCGCATCGTTCTTGAAATGCTTTTCTTCGAGCATAGAACATCGTAGAAAAATTCGATATCGTTCGATCGCGTCGATGCCTAGAGAGACGCGACTGTATAAAATGAGAATCTTGCGGTAAAATGATTTCGCCCCTGTCGTAAAAAGAGCGGAGATTCCGGAGAGCGGTCTTTGTCGCTGAAAAAGTAAGCCGAGTGTGTGCAGCCGACACGAATTTTCGTGGGCCATCGGCGCGGGAAATGGAAGCGGCGTCGCGACGAATCGTCCGTTTCCCTGGAACAGGAACGATCCGCGTGGAATAGCGGTCGATGATGCGTTCCAGCTCGATGCCTGAACGCCCGAACCCGCCGCGCCGGCTGGCTCGCATCTAGGCACGCCGGGAACGATGCTTCCGCCGGTGAACGGTCCGCTTTCGTCGGCCGTGTACCCTTTTAACCCATTATACCTTGTCGAGGGATCGCGTCGGAAACGCCTTCGAAAATATCGCGTCGGGGGTCGTTTTCGCCCGGTGGGAACGATTTTTTGTCGGTCTCTCTTTAAAAAGACCTTTGTACCGTCGACGTTTTATACACGTGGCCCCGGGGCCACCCTGGGAAATGGGAAATTCGGGACAGGGCGGGACGGGCGAACGATCGAACACTGATATTGAATCGGTTCTCGCTGCGCGATACAGAAACCATCGAGGGACGCAAATCGTAGATAACAACTCGGTGAAAAGATTAGCGATTACCGCGTACAGTCGAGTTTAGAATGTATTCGCAGGCAGCTTCTCAGTTTCCGATTTTCTGCCGAAAACACGGGGCTTCAACGCTGATTTCTAGCTGCCTCCGTTGTCTCCGCAAGAACGAAGCTTTCCGCAGCCGTCGAAAGCAGCGCGGGCGCTTGTCGAGAATGTTTCGCTGGCCCTCCGGCGTGCGCTTTTCAATTACAATTTATCACTCGAGTTCCTCCAGTCGGCAACAAGCCGATCCGCCGTCAGCTTTAAAAGACAGAACCGCGGTACCGCGTCGGGTGGCGGGCGGGCGAGCGTGCGTCTGTTGGGCATGTAAATGCTCGCGACACCGATGCTCAAGGCGAGCACGAGCCAGCGAGCTCGCTCTGGGGACCGAGTCGAGAGCTCATATGGGGGTGACAGGCGACCCTAATATTTTCTTTGGATGGTGCTTTAAGCCCACGCCTCGGCACGGCTGAAGAGCTCAAGTGCCGGCACGAGTGCCACAGCAACGATGCGATACTCTTCGCTCGCGGATAGTTAGAGCGCGAGGACGTTTTCAAAAGGCCCGGGCATGGACCCGAACCGACGCAGACCTCGAATATAGGCTTTGAGGCCTCGCCTCGCCTCGCCTCGTCCCGGGAAACCGCTTTGATAACTGAGCTCAAACATCTCAAGCTCGACGCGCACCGACGACGACGCCACGAATCGTCCGGATGAATGTCCACAGAAATTACGTCATTTTTCCGAGCAGGATCCGTCTCTTTTTCTGTCTCGCGTCCTTCGATCCGTCTCTGCTCCTTCTATTCTTTGCTTTTACTTTCCTATTGCGCGGTACTCCCGTTCTCGCAATTCTCATAATCGCATGATAGAATTGTTCTCCACCGTTCGTACCTGGTGACCATTTTTACGAGACTTCTCCGACCACTTTTTTCTTTTTGGTCTATCTGCCGAAAGAAAATTTGCGCATTTTCCGCATTTCAGAGTTGGATTCTACAGTGATCGGCTCGCACGAACGAGGTTTGTGCTCTTGACCAGGCCTCTGATGGATCGCCCGCTGTTTACGCCGACCGCGAAATGTTGGCGTTTCCGGTCTTGTAGACTATTGAGAGCTAATCCGAACGCGGAGCGGAGCTCGTTCCGATGTGGGAGGATGCTTGTTAGCTCCTGACCACGTCCGCAAATCAGTCTGTGTTCGCTATCACTTTTCAGAAACATCGTTCTTCCTGGTCCGACCGGTTCATTGTGTCCGTTCGCATTGGTTGCGGCGAGACCGTCGTGGGTGGAAGATTCTTTCTCCGAAAACAATGACAGTCTGAGATAGATTTCGCAGCTCCGGACCAAGGGAAACGTTCTCGTGAAACTATACATCTGGAAGACATCAAGAGTCCTCGACAGAGGGAAGAACGGCTGTCGCCGGAGCGGCGCAGCGTCCCTTTGAAGTGGGCCGGCCCCTTCGCGAAAAAATGTCTGCGATGATCGTTCGTCACAGAGCATCGTCAGCGGCAGACGCGTCCTTTTTCTTTCTGCTTCCTACGGGAAAACTCGTGGAGCCCCTGGAGGCCCTCTCTTTGACTAAAATACTCGGCTCCGAGCGTCTACCTTGCTCATCGTATATCCGCGCTATCGAATACAATTATTTGCGAATTGATTCGATTCACCGGCTTCGCTCCTCGAGGATCATAAAAATCGACAATAATTAAACCGTTTTAACGCTCCTGATTTCTGCTTCGCCGGCGGTGGCGCTCGCATCTCCTCGATCAGAATCGCAGCGATCGGGAAGCAGGATGATAGAGCCGTTGTCGCGAAGAATGGCAAACAAGGGAAGGCTAGATGCAGGAGGCTAGAGCGATGGGCTCGCCGATTGTTTGCCAGGCAGTCAGGCAGGCAGGCAGGAAGGAAGGAAGGAAGGGCTTGGGTCCGCAGAAACGAAGGAAATTTCGGCCGGAAGTCGGTCTGGTCGGCGGATTGTTTGATTTATCGCGGGATGCGCGAAAACAAGGGCTGTGCCAATATTAATCCGGCGAGAGTTTGCTCCGTCCGCGTCGTCTAGCCGCTGTCCCTATCCTTCTATCTCTGGCCTCTTGCCTCTGTGTGTTTGTCCTGAAACCGGTCGTGATCGGTCTGGCCCAGCAGTTTCGCAAGTGGGTCACAGTAACGCGGTCGGATCCTGAATCTCTCTCTCCCTCTCTCTCTCTCTCTCGCTCGTTTGATTCCTTGCGACTCCTCGCGCTGAAATCGTACCGGATCTCGTACGAGCCGGCTCGGATGCGATTTCCAAGCCGGAATGAAGTCTCTCGCTTGGCTGGCCGATCGTCGAGTTCCGCTACTAGCTTGGCTTTATTGACTGCCTTCGATTTTCTTCGTCGAGTCGTCCGGACCGTTGTCGTCGCCGCCGCCGCCTTTTCCGGTCGATCTGACGGCAGCGTTCGTTGACAGGTAATTGTTCGTTCTGGCCCCTAGCGGAAGAGAGTTCGACCGACCGGCTTTCGTCTTGGCGAGGCATTATTGAGCTGCGAGAGGATCTCGTGCGTTCAACCCCGACCGGTTCAATGTGTTTTCCCGACACACGCTCCCGGGGCCCAGAGTTTTGCCGTTGCATCGCCTTGGGGCCACTTTAATCGGTGGATCATCCCGTAATTTGGATTTATAACTTTGCAGACCGTATTCGTGCCCAGGCGCCGCGCAATTAAGCGTGCCTGACTATATCCGTCTAGTTCTACTCGCAGTGGACAATGAAACGGTATTACAGCGTTGCGGAGCGGTATTACTGTCGTCTATCCACTGATTTATATCGCGTTATCGCGGGAAATATATTATACCATTTAATACTGTACAATGTACGTCAACTTGTATACATATTCAGCCAAGTAGAATTAACCAGATGTGACAAGACGCATCGCAGCACCAACATGTTCCACGTAAATTTCATTCGCTCTCCGCGCGGCGCTTACGTATTCATAAAATAATGAAATGCGGGTAAATAATGTATATATTATACAGTGCGTGCATCAAATAAATATATTCGCCGTTCTAAATTCATTTCGAACGCGGGGGACATTCAACGCCAACTAAAAAGTTTTTATTATATAATGTCGCCGATTAAAAATCCACCCGCGTCCTCGAGGCACAGAGAATAACGACCTTGACAAAATTTCTCGCCGGAATAACGTTCTCCCCGACGCTTTCACGCGCCGTCAGAGATAGAAGATTTAAGACGCTCTCAAGTTGGATGGGATAACCTGTATTTCCTTTTTTTTCCCCGGGAGGGGAGGAGGACCGAGCATTTTGCGAGGCGCCGCGGCAATCCCGATGGAAGACAGGGGGCCAATAAACTCGTTCCGTCTGCGGCCGGAAGCGCGCCGCGGCCCGCCTGGATCCACGGGCAATTCGAGGCAATCTCGCCTCGGTGGAAAACTCTATTTCCCTGAAATTCGCGGGATCCGCGCGCTATATCCGTTTATAATGACGCAGCCTAATGTTATTCATAAGGGAGTTGATCGAGCCGTAATCAGTTTCCCCCTGCCCCGCTACGTAGAAGCGTGGCGGATCCCGGATCCGGAAGATAGAGAAGGATCAGACGAGAGATCGAGGCCCGTGCCTCGATCGAGTTACCTGCGCGCGGCATATTCGACGCGTCGGAACTTAATAAAGCCGATTGCCGAATTGCCACCGAGAGAGCCCCGGCATCCTCTCGGCCCTTCCGAACACCTACGAGCAAACAAGACGATCCCCGGCGATGTTTGCGCTCGACGGAAAACCGGGGCGCCGACACCGTCGGGCCCCACGGTGTTTACCTTGGCCCGCGGGTAATTAGTGCGACCCGTGAAACCGATGCTTTTTCCAACGACCCCGATCGCCGTTGGTACACTCTGCCGGCGTGATTAGTTTGACGAACACCGATGTTTGATCGCGCTTCCTCGACTCGAGTTCTTTGAACCGGCCTTGGGGCGAAACTTCCATTAGGGGATTGGGGATTAAAATGGAAGTACTCGCCGGAGAAACGAATTGCTTTGCCACGAAGCTACGGCCAGGTTTGAAAAGGGACTTGTCAGGTGAATTATGAACATCGATGAGTTTCATCGATCTGCTCGTTGTCCGAGCGCGCAGAACGTGATTCCGGAGAAATGACGAGTCGAAGATATTTCACTCGCTCCACAGAATATTCGCCAATGTTCGGATAACGTGAAGCGATTCGCGGTTTTCGGTAAATTCCTAAGATTTCGCGGACCCCTGAATAATTGCATATTCGATGGGGATCGAGTGGATTCTCTAGCGCCATTTGCCCGGTCCGACGCGCGAGGATTCCGCTTAAATAATACGGTATCGGCGTGGACACAACGCTGGGACACGGGGACAGGGAACGGTCAATCGGAGGCAAACCTCGTGCAAACCATTAAAGGTATTCGGCCATGAAAAGAGGA
Source organism: Lasioglossum leucozonium (assembly GCA_028454225.1). Lineage (NCBI taxonomy): Eukaryota > Metazoa > Arthropoda > Insecta > Hymenoptera > Halictidae > Lasioglossum > Lasioglossum leucozonium. The sequence goes on along the minus strand of CM052210.1, from coordinate 11,819,807 downwards.
GAGACCGCAAATTGGTCGAACGCAGCGTATCACGGCTCCAGGCTCGCAATGTGGGCTGCTGCTCGTGTAGACGCGATCGATACGTTTGCCTATATCCAATCGGAGATTTGCAACAGCTATGAACAATTTCGAGGGGTGAACAGTTCGAACCAGCCACTGCCGGCCACGGCTGTGCAGGGGGCTGCGCGAAACTACATATTACACGGTTAGTCTTGCAACAGGATTACCTTCCGGGCCGGGTCGATCGACGGTTTATCAAAAATCTGCATCGATCGTCCACCGATCCGCAACGGGCCGGGGGGAGCGGGCTCGATTCGCGGACCGGTGACCGTATGCAAACTAGGTGCGATTAACACGCGCTGCGAGCGGCTAACATTGACAGAAATCCGCGCGAATGCGCGTCCTACGCGGCACCGTAATGGACCCTGTTAGAGTAATGATCGCTGTTCGGCTTAATAACGTTCGACAAACGTGCCGTGCACTCGGAAGAAACTGCTCCTGACGATCGTCGTTCCCGTCCAATCAACTCGCACGGTATATTACTATTCGTGGTGCAGTTCAATTTGCGCTTAATTCGAATTTCCGACGGAAGCTGAACGACTTAGCAGACGAGTGGATCGTGGGTTCTTCACGATAAAATTAAACAGAAAACAGCGCAACAGGAACATTCTACAAAGAAATAGTGGAGAGAAGAATGAAATTCGGATTTCGCGGACTCCTGGAAACGGTAGGAGAGAATGAAGAGGGGATCCAAAGCGGTCAGGGTCTCGGAACGTGTTAGCGGAATTCGCATGAACGTCTCAATTCGGGGGAAGTGCGCGTAACTTCGTAATATTCCGCATAGCTAGTTGCCCGGCTGTTGAAGTCCGTTATAGATCAACGGGAAAACAGGATGATCCGAGGCATCCGTCGTCGGGACACCCTGTATAAGGAAAGCTAAGCATCCCGGCCGTCTAGCCTGGGCTCCGCAGCTTGGTTCCACCGGGAAATCATCCCCTAGGCCTGAAACTCCGACTATCCAGCCGCTCTCCACCACCCCCCCTCCCCCGCCCGAGAATTGCTCCTCGAGCCGTGCTCGCCCTTCGGCGATTGATACACGGAGCTTAAATTATACATGGGCCTGATCCCCGACGCGCCTTAGGCGTCCGTCGAACATGGATCCGCGCCGGATTCCGCGCGATCATGCGAACACCCCGCCTCCATTCCACCGAGATGCCACTTTTGCTGGCGAGAGAGAGAGAGAGAGACGGGGAGAACCGAATCGAACTCGAAGCCGGTGATCGATTAGTTCCGAGACGGACAATGGACCGAGAGAAAGGACTTTCCAATGGGATATTCGGTACTTCCGCGTTTCTCGTTCGGTTACCGCGAGAGAAACGATTCCTGGAGCTCGGGAACCGATGTCCAGAAAATTTTCATGACGCCGGACGGAGTTTAAAAGAATCTCTAAAATAATGCTGGAGATCGTTCGAGAAATAATGGGATCGCGTTACAAAATATATGTATATATCTTCGTAAACAACCATTCGTCCGGGGAACGCGGTCCGATTTTCCTTCAATTTTTAAAGAAGCTGCCTCAGACGAATTTTTACATAAGTTTGTGAAAGTACATTTTAGAAAATGGAGCACTGAAGGAGTCTCCTGGCAATCTCACAAAGAAAGTTAAACTACCGCCAGTTTCGGTAAATGATGAAACTTCATGCGCTAGTGGAGAAATTCATCCGTAAAAGAAGCCAGTTTTGCGTTAACTTTTGCGGAAGCCTATCTCGTGGCATATCTCGGCATAAATTTGCGGAACAAGATACCCGAATCTTTTAACACGGTCGATGGTCGTACATTTTATTTCTATCCCTGTTCACCAGATAGATAAAATTCCGTATTATTTCTCCACAACCGCCGATATCATTTCGCCCCGTATACCGACACGAAAATGGAAAATGCACTCGTATCGCGGTCGAATCGCTCTAGTCGCGCGCAAAGTTTCACAATTTTCCGAGTCCCACGGCGAGAATCGATAGCGCACGGCCCTCGAGATGAAATAATTGCAGCTAAAGGGTAGTCGGCGAAAGAGGAGGGGGTGGTGTGGTGTGGGGGTGGCGATGTCGTTCGATATTAAATCGGACCAGTAAAATATTGACAGTGTCGTGAGCACGTAACACGGAAGTTCGGACTTTGTTCGCGATTATCGTAACCGTGGCAAACGAGCACCGAGTCGGGCCGCGCCGCGCCGGCATCCAACGTTGGTTTATCAAAGAGACTGCGCTCACCCGGAAACCGCAAGGTACTCTCGAATCGCTGGGAAGGAGGGCTCCCCCGGGAGACATCAAACCCACTGGCGAACAGCAGTCATCGCACAAACATCGGCACACTTGAATAATCCTCTCTTCGCCTCGTACCCGCCGGAAAAGATGAATTTATTATCCGCGAACGTCTGACTGCTCGCTGCGGGCCAGCCCGTTGCTACCACCGGTTAATACTAAATGGAGTGCCGAGGCTCCACGGTGATCCTTAAGCACCGCCGGTTCTATCTTGTCAGCGTAAATGAACTATTAATGGACGCGATTCCTGCTCGGCCATCTTCGAACTAATCGACTAAGCTGCGAGACTTTGATCGTCTTAGCGCATTCCGCTGCCTGCGACCAAATTACCCAGGATGCAAACTCATTACCGGATGACTACTCGCGCTCGAACATGGAATTTTGCTGATATACGCTTTTATCGCGTCCCTGTCTTATTTTATCAGATTTTCTCCGGATTCTTTATTCTTTATTTTCTGCTGAGTCGGTTCACTCGATGCGTTGCATCGATTGAATAATTCCGATGCGAGAGCGAGAAACACGACGGATTTGCATTGATCGCGGACGTTTCAATTACCAGATAAACACGGCCGTCTTGCTGCAACAACTCCTCCGCCGGACAGTTTCCATTCGTTCGTTCGTTCGTTCGTTTCCCGGTTGGATTGTCTGCGGCCCGCGGTCTCGAAGACAGGACTTTGTCCTACATCCGTGGGAATCTGGTGGTTGTTTCGAAACTTCTATGGGCAGAAGTGCCCGGGGAGAGTAAAAGCACAGGCGAACGCGGTCCGAAGCTTTTTCTAAGCGTCCTCTAGGCATGGGAATCGCGCGAAGTAGAATAGGTCAGCGACTGATCGGACCGTCGATTACATTGTACGGCATGGTGAGTGCGGGACCGTGTACCGTGAAACGTTCTCCCGTTGGAAAGCGGAGGAACTTCGCGTGCAAATTACGTACAATTTTTCGATCTGACGAAATTGCAAAATACACGTAAAAAATAAGCAAGATATCTCGTAGTGTTTCTTTGTTTTTATCACTCTAAATCCATTTTAGTACTATATCTGCAACTAAATATTATTATATTGTATGAAAATCTCTGCGTTTTCTCTAAAAATCTCTAAATTTGACTAGCAGTGAACGTGTTATAATAACATGACTTTATTTTTAAATTCTTCTGTTTTCACAATTTTCATATTTCGCTCGCTCGGCGTTGCCATAAATACCGTCTCGAGGCTAATTTAACAGTAAGCGACGCGCAGGGACGTCTCGCCAGAGTTTCTGAGAAGAAACCGGAAACTCTACGCGACAGGTGAGGAGACGCAGCAATTCGAGACTTCCTGCACCGTGAAAATCCGCGCTACGCTCGGTTGCCGTTGCCATAAGCGAGCGAGCGAGCCGTTTCGCAGCTAACCGGGGCCCCCCTCGTCGTTTTCCTCGCGTCGTCGCATCGACACCCTATGGAACCAGGCCCCCATCCGTTACTTCCGTCGACGAGACGTCGAGCTATCGCGAGACGCCGAGCCGAGCTAATCTCGTTCGACGGGAATCGATCAGCGATCGTTCTCTCTCGCTCTTTTCCTCGATAACAGCGATGCCGTGATCTAGCCTCCCCCTCCCCTCCACCCGCGAGTTTCACTCGCGTTTCCGCCTGCCAAACGCCCACGAACGTTTTTGCTTCCGGTTTTTCGACTCGGACTTCCCCGCTCTTTTATTACCGGGGAACGTGCTCCGGGTATTACGGCCGACAGAAGTGGTTCTAAAGTTGAAATGGAAGGTGTTACTCGGCTTTAATCGGTCCTCGACACGGTCTCGAAACGACGATTACGATTTCGTTACCGACGAAAGAAACTTTACGAGGGTTTTTCAGGTCGACGAAGAAAATACGAACTGTCTTGGCCTGCCACGCCAGCCAGCCAGCTCGGAAAGAGGTCGCAGGATTATGCCTGGTAAGAGTGGTTCGAAAGTGGAACGTATTCTTCAGATTTAATCGGCACTCCAACGCCGCGATTGAAATTTCTGTCACTCGTAGACAAAGAGACTCTTCGCGGGACTTCTAACGTGATTTCTGAAAGCTCGGGATTGTGTACGGAGCCGTAGAAAAAGTTTCGTCTGTATTTCAACGCTAAACCTACCGGACACTATAAACGATTGAAATGTTTCAGCTTATAATAAATGGCAAGGCTCTGTTCAAAAATCTGCCCAACCGCATTACTTCAATAATTGCAGAATCAAAAATATAAAATCGGTGATTCGACCGGTAGGTTCAGTGTTAACCTTTTCGAGAACGAATCGAACAATTCGATGAGATAGGACATCGTTCTTCTTCGTCAGTTGATCGAGGACATCGTTCAGTTCCAGAGAGAAACGAGGTAAAATGACCGATCCAGATACGGTTCGAAGCGGCTTAAATTTAGCAAAATATCGAGAGAGCCTTCGCGGTGAAGACAGAATGTATTTCCGGTAAGTTCTAATCGATTTCCGATAGATTTTCGCGGCGGCGAGACGGCGACGATGAAAATTTCCCTGCCGAAGAAAAGAAAGTTCGACGGGGGTGTCCTCGAAGTTTCCCTCCGGGTTGGGAATTCCCGCAAACAGCCGTCAACAGCGATCGGAGCTATCGGAATCGGCGGATATTCCTGAGGTTTAATCGGTGCTCAGGGCGACGATTCGATGACGAACGATAACGCGCCGATCTCTGGCACTCGGTGGAAACCGGGTAACCCCCGCCGTAAGTTAAGACGATTAGGTATGGATTACGCGGCCCTAACCGAATAGACTCTCCTAATGGATGCATACCAAAGCGCATCCCCTGAATTTCGATTAAGCGCACCATCGAAATCGCGAGATCCTCGTGAAGGGGGTGGGCGGGTTCGCAAGCGCACGCGTTGCACACGCGCGAACGGCGCAACCTTCGATTATAAGTTTAAATTAGTTCCGGTGAGTTCGTTACGCGATTACATATCGCGACGCATTCTTAGCCGGCAGCTAATTAAGCCGCAGGGCTTTCTCTCTCTCTTCTTCTCCTTCTTCTTCTATTACTCCCACTCCGGCTTGATTTCGATTCAAGTTTTTGCGAGTCGCGTCGGAAATCGGAACAGTTTAATTCCGCGATGCTTTCTGGGAACGCAGACGGCGTTACTCGTTTCCACTCCCGCAGCGTTCCCTTTCTTCTTCCAAACTGAATTTCGCTGGGAAATCTAAGAGGGGGAACATATTTCAGCAAGCGGAATATTATTTTCTTCTAATTCTCGTTTCTTCCTCCCCATTTTCTTTTTATTCTCACTCAGTACTTGACCGATAAAGACGTGTCCAAGTGCAAAGGGTTAATTGCCGCAGAGAATTTTTATGCAGCGAAAACTTTCGGGAATCGAGAGATAATTTTTCTTTTCTGTAATTAAGCGGACCGTGTCCGCCGGACGTGGGAGCCAAAACAAAAAGAAAATCGCCTATTAACGGGCACAATTAACCGAGAGCCAAGGCTTCACGTCGCACGTCAGCTTCCGGCGGGACCGCGTTGACCAATTACAAGGCGGGAGCGGAGACGGTGCGCCCTCTAACTGTTTGCTCTCGGAGGGTTGCCATTTTGATGGAGCACTTAATCGAAATTGAGGGGGATGTAGTTTGGTATGTACCCATTAAGAGGGGCCAGCGTCGGGACTGTTCCTCCGTAGCCGGCATCCGTCACCAGGGAGTTATGCGCATCCAATAATTCAAAATCGTGGGGCCACGCGTTACGCCGCCGCGACGACGATGCGATGCGGTGCTTCGCGCACGAGACCACCGGCGCGTCGCGTCGCGTTCACCTCGTCAACTCGACAAAACTAATTTAAACTTCTGATCCGAGCGGCGCGACAACGCCCCGTGATTTTGATGGTTCGGTTAATCGAAATTTCCGGCCGCATCCGATCACCCGTACCCCTATAAACGCTTCTTTCCACGACAGTGTAGACGCGTACGGCAATTCGCTGCAAGCGTCTGACGATCAATTTTACTGTCCAGAGACGAACATCGAATTTCAACGAACAGATTCGTTTCTCCGGCGGACGGGCACGTCCGAAACAATAAACGGGAGCAACGAACTAAAACCAACTATGCGCTGGCTCTCCCGCGATTAAAGGACGAGAGAGGAGCGTATTATACCAGTCCGTTCGTCCATTCCGCCGGCGAATCACAATGCGGCTGCCGTCGTCTCTGGTCCTCCGATTTCAAAGCGGAATTAATAGTCGTCCCCGGCCGATGGGACATCAAAAAGCCAATTAATGAACTCGGGGGTAAAGACGCCATTAAATTCGGACTAGTTTCCGATCCGAGCAACAAGCGGCGGTCGGAGTTCGCTTGGAGCACTCTCTCGCACTCGAGAATTTCTTCGAGGCTCCCTTAAAAATAACGTCGATGGCTGGCGTCGATTAATCCGGCCCGGCTCAGCTCGGGAAACGGAAACTCTTCTCCCATCGATCGCGGTTTGCTCTGTAGACGCGCCAGCTATACCCATAGCCAGACCTTCTCTCGTTAGTTTTCAAATAAATCAGTCGCGTCGCGTACTCCGCGAGAGAGCAAGACGTTCCGAAGAAAGACGAAGGAAGGTTCGTGGCCCGAAGAAAGAAACAGGTTCTTTACTTTCGAGCCTCTCGACTTCCGTAGACTTTTTCTTCGGCGAGCCTACGCCGCGCCGCCACCACCGCCGCCTGCAACCTCAAAGGGAACCTCCGGCAGCCTGACCCGCACGCCCTTTCACCGGTTTCTCAAACTCCGCGGCTCTGATTTACGATCGTCCATCGACCTTCTTGCCTCCTATTCGCTGTCGACCGCAAACCTTGCGAAATTTATATTGGGAGTACATGCCGGCCCGGAAAAGTGCTCGTATATTCCCGAATGTTTGCGCCACGCACCGTGTCCGTGTTTTATAGGGAATTTCTTGGGAACGGGGAAGGTATTTTTTATTTCTCCGCAGATTCTATATAATATAGTACATAGCGAAAATAGTAGAAATTCGATTATTTAGCAAAAATTCCCAAATCCTTCCAGAAGCAATTCCAAGAACGGAACGTACCTCGCCAGCCGCGCGAGTTAATAAATCGATAAACTTAATAAACCAGGCCGGTCTATTTAAAATATCCCCGAGACACGAGAGCGGTCTCGAAGCTCTCTCGAGGATCCACACTCTCGTCTCCCAATCTACTTTCGTCCCGTTTTTGCTCGGGACTCTTCCGCGAATAGCGAAATTCTTCGGCGCGGATCGGAGACGTACTCGAGCAGCATCAGCGGGCGAAATCCCAAGACTTTCAGAGACAGAGAGGGAGACGGAAGAGGGGGAACCGATTCGCGACTCTCCGTAGGAGAGAAAAGAGAGAGACCGATCTCGGTGGGCGTGAATACGGCGGATGAAATCCCACCGGTGTGCGAAGTCTGCGTTGGACGCGCGCGTGCAAGCGGAGACCGGGGGATCGGTAAGTTGCGACGACTCGCCTAAACCGGAGACCTAACTCGGGCCCCGCCGTAATTATATCTTCGGCAAATATTCCGGCCGTCGCGTCGGCTTGCCGGCTGGGGGCTGGCTCGTCCGCTTGTTTCGCTTTTATTAAACCGTGGTGGCTCTTTCGTATACGGAGAGCCAATTCGCCGGCGCCCGGCAGCCACGAGCTTTTAATAAAAGCCGATATTAAAGGTATTAAGTGCGGAGTCACCGGGCCGGGCCGAGCCGGGCCGGGTCGGGCCGAGCCTGGCTAGCCGTCCGGCGAAAAGCCGCGGTTTCTTTCATTTATCTTTCCCACCGACACCCCCCGCGCACCGTTCCTTCATTCTCATTCTCCTACAACGGCCAAGACTTCGATCGAGCTATCGCTGTTCCAGCGATTCGTTAGGGGATGAAATATCCTAGCCGTTTGTTCCCACTCCATCACCCTCCCCCCTCCATCCCGCCGATACCGATCGGGTTTCGAATCGCGAGGTTATTGTCTGGCTGATATTCGAGCGGGGACGGGCGTGATTAATGGAATTATCTCGGCGATGCGCGATAGCAACGATACCGGAGCTAAACCGGCTACCGGAGGCTACCGTGTTTTGCGATCCTAGATAACCGTCTGGTTCTTCTGTCGTTCGACCCGATAGCTTGTGCACTAGGAAAAACACTCGCCGCAGTTAATTACCGCGAGATTCGGATTAGCGGGACCGTGCCACTTCTTTGTCGTGAAAAGATGGTCGGGTGTTTCGACGATGTTCGTTTCGTTGTACTATATTTATGCCGGTTCCACAATGTCCGTAGAACGGGGAACAGTTTCGCGAAGATTAGAACGTCCGCGTCGTTGCAATCTTTGCGGAACGATACGTCAAGCCGGGAAGTGTCTTACGGGTAAAATAATCACTGGATCCACTGTCAAAGTGACAACGACCAGACACTGGCGCGCGAGACTGCAAAAAGCCGAGCGAGAGAGAAAGAAAGTATAGCTCGCCTCGAGGACGGACGGCAGCATCAGGTGTATCAATTCCGGTAGGCTCCCGATCGTCGGGCAACTTTCCGTAGTCTATCAAAATACCATCAATCTTCCTCCTGCTAGACAATTTCGGAATAACCATCCGGCGCAGACGAAACAACCAGACGCTCTCTCTCTCTCTCTCTCGCTCTTTGTTCTCCTCTTTTCACGGAGACCCACCCTTTCCATATCGCTCGCCACGGGGGTAAGAAAGCGGACGTCGATTCGGGGAGCGAATAAGTTCGCCGGGGGAAAAAAGCCTGGCCACCCCTCTCCATCCTCGTTCTTCTTCTTCTTCTTCTGCTTTGACCCGGGAGAAAACCGGTAGCCGCGGGTGGAACCTCGCCCACGATAAAACCAGCCCCTTTTTGCCTATCCGCCGACCGAGGAGAGTCTCCGAGCCGCCTGTAAATCTTCGCCTGGCGTCTTACTCGGTACGATTGAGAGTCATTAATATCGAACTCGCTAGACGGAACCCGAGCTGGAATGCGACGGTCGCTGGGGGGGGGGGAGATGATAAAGAACCGCTGGGGAACGTGTTTATGATCGAGTCGAGGGGTTCGGCTTTTAGTATAGTCATGGCAAAGGGTTGAATTCAATCGAGGCGGATACGAAACTTTTTTCCCCAGGCGAACAGCTGTCAAGTGACTTTTGATCAATCGACATATGACCTCGCGAGTAGAATGTTCAACAGAGTGGAAGTTGGCTGGTCGGACAGCCGTAGATATTGTACGTGGTATTCGGTTAAGCAACAGCTACTCGAATAGGGTATACAGCATTGAACGTAGTAGGTGGTACGTCGTCGGGCAATAGTAAGTAGAATGAGCTGTATGCTGTCAGACAACAGTGGATATTGTATGTCTATATGGTCGAACAACAATCGGTAGAATCGGGTGTGTATAGTCAGACGAAGGTGAATAATAATAATAGATCGTACACAGGTACGCTGCAGTAAGTAGAATAGGTCGTAGTCGGTCAGACCAAGCTAAGTGGATACGTGGTTGGTTAATGGACAGTGTTGGGAAGTAAAAATATCCCGGTGAAAGGCGCTCGAAAGTGAAAGGGTTTGCGAGTAGTCGGACGCGAATGGATTTAAGATGTCGGGCGGGAGGGGTCGGAGGTCCGCAAGTGGTGCAAGGCGGGTTCGAGCGGGCCTCTGAATGGCTGAAGAGCCGGGAAACGTTGCAGGGAAGTTTAGCGGCTCGAAGTGGATACAGACAGTCTTTCGTCCGTGCGCGCTTGTAACGATTTATCCGCGTGTATCGCATCGCAGTCTGTGCTTGAATCGGACACCGCCGAGCCGCGGCGGAGCATTCTCGAGGAAACAATTCCACCCCTCCGGAGATCAAGAGCCGCGTTAATTCGCCCTCGAAGATCCCCATTAGAAACTAAACGCACGACCTGTGTACACACTCCCGGCCTGTTAATGATTCGGTTACAAAGCCTGCCGGTGTACATGCGCGACTCAAACGGAACACACACACGCGCGCGCGCGCGCAGAAACACGCATACATAGATCAGCCACCTGCTTCTCTACCCCGTTGGATCAAGGGGGGTTTGTGTGCGTTCGACGCGCCACCAAGATCCACAGAGAGGCAACCCGCAGGCGTTCAGTCGGTCTCAGACGGATCATAAACCTGGGGGAGGGGGGGGGGGGGCGAAGACTGCGGACCGTTGCGGAGCTAACAGCTGGATGAAGAATTCCCAGTCGACGGAGACATCCGCGGACCAAGAAACCCGGAAGAACGGATGATCAATCAGACGGACAGCGGGAACGTTCGCGTTGATGTAAAATGCTGAAGAAAAGCTGGACGAAGGGTTTCGAGATCCCTCGTTCTTCATGCATTATGCAGGGGTCGGTTCAAGCCGTTATAAAACCGTAGGGGTGATAGATAGTTAGCAGATGCGCGTGAAGTAAGCAACGTAAGCGGATGACGAAAAACTTCGGTCTGACAGTGGGGCGGTCCAGTCTCCGTACGCGGTGGTCCCAAAAAATTATTCACTAATTTGAAATTTGACGTTCGATCTATGGTATTTTCAAGCCTTAAAGTTCACAGGGGGCCGCTGTAGAAGGGAAGGAAATATTCCAAACGGGAAACGTTTGAGCCCTTGGCCCTTTGAAGGGAGTAATAACGAAGCCCCCTCTGAAGCAGCGAACAAAGTACAGCTGAAGAATCGAACCGGTTCGCAAAGGGTTGGATAAAAAAAATTTGAAATTCGGAAGAGTTTCAGGCGAGCCAGGCACAGAAGGAAATGCAAAGCCGCGGAGAGAGGGCTACGTGACGAGCACAGGAGACACCGGCAGGCAACGTGGGGTAGAGCCGACTCCCATGAATCACTCCGAAAGAATTGACAATTGACAAACAGAACCCGTTCGAAATCCCGCCGAGGCCGGAATTCCCCTTTCCACGGTGCTCTTTATTCCGCCGGTGGTCGCGCGGCGGCGGCAGTGGCGGCTGTACACCTGGTTTTTGCTCCACCCCCCTATATATCTATTCTTCGGTGACTGTTGGTATTCCGTCGTTATTCTCTTGGACCGCAGTCTGCGCGCCGTCGAGAGCGAAAAATACGGGTTTTAGGGCTTATTCCCCGGCTTTCGAGGCATTCAGCATTTATGCGCGTCAACCCTTCGGCTCCCAGGAGGTGGGCGGATATTTAAGAGGCATCGTTACCGCTCTTTATTAATATTATTTCCCCCGGTAAACGTTCGCCGAGGTTTTGCCGCCTGGTGGTCGGGGGTGTATCTCGACGAGGGTTGCTTGTCTTTGAATCTTAAGGGGAACAATGCCGTTGGAAGGGGCGGTTCTCCCTTTGTGACCGAGGAATGAATCTTTTATAGAAATCCACCCCCTCCCCGCGCCGGTGAAGTCCACTTTGTTCGCGTATCCGAGCTCGTGATCTCTCGTCCCCATCGCGGCATCCTTTTTCCCCTATAAATTTCGCCGGTACGCGTCGCGATGTTTCGATCCGCTCGCAACCGCTAGCGCGCGAACGGGAGAACCAGCTACCGGAGCGAGTTTACCCTTCTATCTGAGAGCTGTCGTCATAAATTTTCATTGGCGCGAGCGCGCGAGAGAGAGAGAGAGAGAGAGTCAAGGGCAAATAATTTATTCCCTCGCCACCCTCGAGGACCCAACCAGCCGGCCATACAGTCTCCGATGCTTGGCCAATTGTTATGCAGATTGAAGTAACACCAGCCGGCAGTTACCGTGGCAATTTCGCTGACACTTAGCTCGGCGAAGTCGCCCGATTCGAACTAACCCGTAAATAATGTCGTTTCCGGCTCGTCGGCCGTCGACCGACCCCTCTTCCCTTCCCAACCGTCACCCGGCACTTAATTGCAACGATCCCCCTAATTAACGCGGCCGTTCGGTTCGTAAGTCCTGATCGAAACGTAACCCTTTTCCGGTTTCGCGATCCCCAATAAAAATGCCCACGCAGCCTGTTTCTAATCGAAGGGTCGAAATTAGCCCTTTGATCGTCGCGTCGCGTCGGATACTTGTTAACTGTAATTTGCAGACTTTGTAATGACGCGTCGCCCGGCTATATTAGAATCTTAATTTGGCAATTTTGAACGTGGGTCAATCTCCGGGGAGCTCGTTACTTGTCGTGGAGGGTTAAAATTAGGTGGCAGTCTTTGTTCGTTGAGTAGTTGGTTTGTTGTTGTTCGTCGAGATGTTGCCGACAAATCTAGGCCAACGGATCGGACTACCTCAGACTTCCCAGCAACCCTCGCTGCGACAATAATTATCCGGATGCTTATTGTTAATCACTACGAAGACGGTAATACGGAGAACACGGTCCTCCATTGTTGCGAACGCCTCGCGCATGTTCGTGCAATCACGGACGTGTAATGCCGAGTTGTAGTTAATTATAATCGTAATGGAGGGTGCACCGGGACTCCTGGACAGCCTCGGACGTGTAACGATTCCCTGGAACTGTTGCCGCGAATCCTCGTCGATACGCGTGCCCTTATTCCGATGCTTGTCTCGAAATTCGAAAAATCCGCGTCCGACCGCGCGCGGTTAATTGGATACTGAATTTTTCAGAGATATAGTTTGCTCTTTCTCTGATAACGGCGGAGAGAGAGATTCGCCTTTTTCGCAGTGATAAAACACACGGGGGACATGGGAAAGCTTCCTTTCGCCGCCTCGACAGAAAAGATGAAAAACCTCCATTCGCCCGGTAAATGGGACGTTTATCTGGACCCCGGCCAGTTCGAGCTTCCCGTCGAGTGTCGTTTTAAGGGACACGAAATAATCTCCGACCGCAGTTAGCCGGTGGATCGAACAGTTTTTCAGCTTGACGATCCCCGACCAAGCTGGCTCCACGGCTGATCTGACCGCTCATTACGCGTAATCTGACGAAACCCACCATTAATCTTCGTCCCGGGGTTCTTTGTCGCTTCCTCGAGGTACGCCGGCGCTCGGCGCATGCCAGACACGATCGAAGTCGCAGATTTCGACGGCGATTAATCGAGCCATAATAGCTGTCCCGTTATTGCTCGTAATTTTAGCACGGCCAATGAATATAATATCGAGTCGGCCGAAGATTTCGATCAGGCCCCGTGTCCGGGATTAATCGAGATCGACGAGCCCTAATAAAAGTCGTGCAACGGCGTGGTAAACGCGTAACATCATTCTCCGGGGCTTGTAATTAGCGGTTCCCCGGCTGGCGTTAAGGAGGGTTAATCGATAAAGTCAACCGGGATCACCGCGGGCGTCTTGCAAATGCACTCGCGCCATTTGCATAATTAAATCTTGCTCACCTGCCGGCTCGGCTCGGCCTCGCCCACCGTGCCCGCGCCCCATGCCCGCCGATCGATCTCGAGAAGAAACGAAAGCGACTCTAATTACGCGTGCGATGGTCGCGACGACCGACGACCTCTGCGCAAATATTTGCCACCACCGTCCCCTCTCGACTTTTTAATACGAGACCGGGGATCGATTACATCGAACCTAATCCCCCGACGAGCTCTCGAAGTCTCGGGATAAATAACGCGTAGCGGGATGGTCGTCCAAGCGAGTTCTCTTCTGTGGTATTCTCGTTTTTAATCAATTCACAACTGGATGTATAGAGAGCAAGAAAGTGTATGTAATGATATTTTGTCCCCTCAGGGTTTCAAATCTATTCCACCACCTCTCCCTTTACCAATCCTCGACTATCGCCTAATTTCAAGCGGGGCCTACTTTTTATTAAGATGGGTTCCGAACCACCTATTTTACCAACCACGCGTGAAACGCTTCCCGGCTTTTTACCGAGCGGTCACCCATCCTAGTGCGTCCCCCGCCCTACGCCGTTTAACTTCGGTGATCGAACGAGAACCGGTATTTTCAGCGAGGCGATGGTCGTTGACGAGAGCAAGAAAGTGGTATTAACATATTTAACGATGCTGCTTGTATTTACTCTTCCAAGGCACTGTTTCGTCCGCGTCCGACTTATTGTGTGTTTAACTACTGAGCCGCGGCTCGTATGGCCGTATTAATATACAGATTGCGCTTCAAACTTGCAACGGTGCTCGCGGAGCACTCTAATCACAGTCATGCGTCGTATAGATTTTCGTCTGAGATGAACCACGCTGCTGCGGTTCGAGTTCACCAGTTCGTACGAGCACGCCGGTGAAATTGTTCGCTGTACCACCGAAACACTATTCGGTAGATGCTCTCGCAAACATCGCTTCTTTATCTTCGTGCACTATCCTACGACCACGATTGCAATTCGAGGAACCTGTCCAACTGTCCCAGGACGCTTTTACTCGATAACGTGTCGTCGCGCGTGGATTTTCCTGGACATCGCGCGACGGTATCGCCGGGAAATATGACGCAACGAGGGATGCGACGGAAAACGAAAGTTCCGGGGGCCGGTGTAACGGAACGGTTACTCCTTTCCGCGATCGGTTCGGGGCCGTTTCCGGTCAGTTGGTCGGAGGACAAGCGCGTCGGCAATCCCCCGGGAGGGCAAGGGCGACAGAGCGGAAACCGAGCGACACCCTAACCCGACCTGCCGGACCTTCGCCGCACGCGTGTCCCTTTCAGTTCCAGCTCCGAGTGAAAGCCCTTCGGCCGGAACCCGGGGGACTCTGACTTTTCGGGCAGCGGCCCTTCAAAGAGGCCACGCGGCCACCCTCCGGCTGGCGACGGCGACGCTCAAACGCACCCTTTCGGCCTGCTCTGCTCTTCCGGCTACTGGGAAATTAACCCGGTATTTTTAGGCCGGACCTCGGTGTCCCGAGAAACCAAAGAACGCGATCCGAACCGCGGCCCCTGCGTAACCCGGTAATTGGTTAGACTCAGCCGGGCCCTTTGCGCCAGTTTTGTTCGGTTGGTTTGCGCGGCGGTTGACGGCGGTCCGCGCGGTAATCGTACTTTCACAGTCAATTTGAGGACGAAGTTGTTCGAGGGAGACTCGTCTGATAAATAGAGTCGGTGTAATTGTTGTGGCGGAACTTTTGGCGGATGCGTGACCGCATCGTGGTTATTTATAAAGGTTCATCGTTTCATGAACTACTTCGGAACGTCGTGAATTCAACTTCTAAATCCTGCGAGGGCTCGGCCCCTTGCACTCGGGGCTGTTTCAGCTGATGAAATTCGTCGATTCCGAAACAGTCAGCTGCAAGCTCAAAAAAACCCGAGAATTTCGAGAGTCGACAGTACACACGGGAACCGTGGCAAACATTCGCGGACAGCGATACTTTCGAGAAAAACAAAATCGACTCGGCAAATTCCCCGTTCCAAGCGCCCGGGAACAACAAATACCGAGCCGGATCGGGGGAAGAAGCGTGCACGAGGAATTGATTGAAAAACCAAGCGCAGGGTTCGCGGAGTTTCGGCCCTTCGCGGAGGGACCGTGAAGAGAGAGTGACGGGGAAGTGCGGGGGAAGAGGGAGATAAAGAGAGACGAGCGGAAAGTTTTCCATTCGCCTGTCGTCGGCTAACGACGCGAAACGAGCCCGGCCTTCCGTCGTAAATCCGTCGCGCCAGGAAGCCGGAGGAATCCGCGAACGACGGCACCGGAAGCGGATGGTAACCGAATCGTCTGCGCTCGCCGGCGGAAAGGAAAAACGCCGACGGGGGACGAGGGGACAGCAGAGAGGAAAAAGGTTCTTGTTAATCCGTACGCGCGACCGATTTCATCGAGACGGAATGACGGAAACGGCGGACGATGCATGATTCATGAACCGGAAGAGCATGCTAGCCAGGCGGCTTCCTTTGTGTCGGGACTGTTCGGGACTCGGTGGGCCTTGCACAACGCTGAGCATCCTTTCGCATGCTAATCGTAGACTTCTCCGGCTGTTCATTAAACTTCCGAAGGCACTCCGCTGATCATTATCGGCGTTTAATGGCCGACTCTTTGTCGAGGTTCCGAGATTGGATGTATAAACATTTAATAAAAAAAAACAGTTAACAAACACCGCGGGCGAAAATCACCAGGACATTTCGGTTCCAATTGTTCTGGATGGCGCGGCAGGAACCAATTAAAAGTCAGCGCTCGAGTCCATTTACGACCCGGGGGTCATAGTCAGCGTCGCCGTACAAGGGTGAACAGCCCCGAGAAACCGGAGATCGCCTCGCATTCGAAGTGTCGGGTCTGAACGTCGAGTGTCTGTAGTTAACCCTTTGAGAGGGTAAGGGGAATCGATGGTAGGGTGGAAAAGAAGGCACGAGACGCGAGTCACGGCCAGCAGCTCGTCGCTTCGGTTTCGTTCTGCGACGGAACAAGTGGCCGGGAATCGTTGCGACGAGGATCGACACTCGGCACGAACCACTCGAGAACAGTGGTGTGGGAACGGCGGACGTCTCGATAGGCCCCGAGGGAGAAATGGGCCGATCTCCCGTGCACCGATGCACCCGGGGAATTTTCTTTCGCTGTCACAGACACCGCTTTTCATCCCCTGGTACAGGGCAGTTCGGCGCGAACCACGTCCGAAATTGACCGGGAGAATTTATTCGAATACTTTGCACCCTGCCCCCTTTAAAACTAGCTTCCCACTTCTGTACTGTCCAGATCTTCCACGCGAACGCTCGTCCATATTTTGTTTCATATTTTTCGCTTGTACACTTTTTTGATATAACGCACTTGTTAAAGGAGTTTTAATTAATTGCACAGCAGCTTAAAGTGCACGCCAAAGCTAATCGAGCTCAACGAGCAACACCGAAATGTACTAATTAATTATTCGCGTCGCGATCGATCGACGAGTACGGCACAATTAACGACCGCAGTCCGAGACGCTTAGAAGAGACATTCCGAACCAGTAGTTTCTCGAAAACCACTCGCGGAACGCGAATCGACTCTGCACGGAAAGCCATTAACGGTTAGGGGTTGTTGCCCGGGGCTGTCTCCTGCTTCGTGTTCACGGTGGACAAAACGTCCGGCCGTTTGTCTACCGCATAAACAGTCCGCAAACTGGAGCCGATTAACAAATGACTGACCTCCATTACCGTTTCCCGCGACTCCTCGCTCAATATTGCAGCTGCGGCTGCAACCGTGGCGTTTTTAACACAGCTCGGGGCTGCTGGTACACTTCGTTTGCGATTATTTGTAGAATTCGACCCCTCCTACCACTGCTCAGACCGTCGCAATTAGTGGGAACGTGAAATATACTCAAATGCCTGACAAATGGCTGACCTGTACTACTGGATTTTCTTTTTTTTTCTCGCATCCTATCTATATTGCAGTAATATGTATAATTATTATTTTTCAAGCGATTGTGGGTCTAATTTCGAAAGTGGCGTGCCTTCTATTCCATAGAATACTCTTTCCACGTCTCACGGTCGCTGGTATCGGTGCGGTACCTTACGCGCGCCCGTTCCCCATCACCGCGATTCCAGTCGTAAATTCGGAAATATTCCGCGGAAGTTCGCGTTCGGGCAGAGTCGGATTCGCAGGTCCCGATCGAAACGTAGAAATTTCTGGAGTCTCTCCTCGAGCCTGTGCCACCACCCCCCCCCCCTTCTCCCCGCGCCTTCGCAAATGGAATTGAACGTCAGGAACTCGGCGCTCGAACAAACCAATTTGTGCCGGCAAACAATTCCGCGGAGATGTAAGTAAGCCGGGTGGCGCTCGGGACGAGATTTCCCTTTAATTCGTCCCTCTAGCGGGGTGAAGCGAGATGAGGCGCACTGGGATGCAGAGAGAGAGAGATAGAGAGAGAGAGAGAGAGAGAGAGACAGAGAGAGAGAGAGAGAGCACTACACACACACACAGAGAGAGAGAGAGAGAGAGAGAGAGATAGAGAGAGAGAGAGAGGGAGAGAGAGCGTGTTCTCCTGCAAGAAAATAAAAGAATCGGTCCGTGGGACGCAATACAAACGAACCAAGGATTCTCGAGCCTCCGAGTCTCCGGTTGTGTCTTCTAATCGGCGCCACCCGGCCACCCCCTGCACTCCCCACCCCTCCCCACCCCGATTTGATTCCACTTTCGTTTCCCCCGGGCTCACCCCGAGGATCAACCCCCGTCGCGGGAACTTCGGAGCGCGAACTCTCTTAAAAGTTCCGCTCGTTTCTCCCCGAGCGAGCTCGCAATTCCCTCGACACGGAGCGAGGAAAGAAACGCGGCATTAGCGGCGCCGCGAACTTTTGATCACGTACCCGGCGGAAACTGTTCCGTTTCCACCGCCGAAACGAATCCGCGCAGCCACCCCCCGCCACTCCGCTGCCCCTCCCTCTCCGCGGAACGTGTCATTCAATTAATCGAGCAGTTTAGATCGCGCCACGAGCTATTCCGCCTCAGTCCTTCCAGGTCGCGCCGCGCCGTTTCCTTTCAGTTTCGAACAAGTTGCCGGCAAATGAACGACTACGCCAGCTCCACTCTCTGCGATTTTTTGGCTCGGCAATCTGGCTTTTAATTCGTCCAACATATTTTTTCATCTTCGCTCCAGTATCTTCGCTTTCAATTCCCATCGTAATTAGTAATTGATAATTACATTATGCTAGTTGTTGGAATTATTAAACGAGAATGTTCACGTTGCTCACAGTTGACGTGGACAAGTTTTATCTTGCAATTAAAATTCGCATAAGTTATACAGAGGGAATCGAGAGTGGCGAGATAAAATTTCTCCGGCATGAATTCCGGCGAATTTCCCTTCTGGGCCCTACCACGGCGCGCGGTTTTCTCTTTCCGCGCGAAAATATCGCACGTCCTCGGCCGCATATTCTCCGTGCCGGATATCCGGCGCGTTTTCACGGT
This sequence comes from Lasioglossum leucozonium, assembly GCA_028454225.1. NCBI lineage: Eukaryota > Metazoa > Arthropoda > Insecta > Hymenoptera > Halictidae > Lasioglossum > Lasioglossum leucozonium. The sequence continues at coordinate 11,800,858 of CM052210.1, read as the reverse complement.
TCGCATTCATTCGGCCGCGTTCCCACGCGAGTTTAATGCCAGCACGCACTGGCTGGCCAGGTGTGCTATGCTCTGGGGAGCGTGGGGCGGGGAGGCGACTCGATCATGCCGCCAGGTACCTTCGAATGTAAATTCGTGCGGGCTATTTCGATGCGTTCGCGCGAGGCCGCGGTCAGGGCCGTTTCCCCTCCCGTAGGTCGCGTTTCAATTTTTCCACGCACGTGCCGCGACGTGGCCTCCCATAAAAGACCGAGCCGAGCAATTGAAAAGCCCCGAGCCGCGTTTTATGGGCCGCTCCCTTGTATATTTTAGGAAACCGCGGCGCGTTCTCTCCTCTGTCTCTTGCTTTTTTCATTCGCGCCCAACGGAAAAAAATACTTGCCCGCCCCGCTTGTTCGCTCGTACCGCGTTAAGACGTCGTTGACCGGAGTGACGTCTCTGAGGGTCGTAAATCCTCAAAATCAAATTTTTTGACTAACGCGATCCGACACGATTCCTTACGCCTAAGTTAAGTGGTAAGGATGTTTTAAATAGTTTAACGACAGATATTAATATATAAACTCTGAATTTATTTCAACAGTTGCGAATGTACGGAAATGACAATAGATGATGTTTAGACAAGACTGGTGTTTTTACTCTAAGCGTTCTCGAAAGACTGACGATGAAGATAAAAAATGAGAGAAATGGCTTTTGGAAGATGGGCGTGACTTAAACGGTGAGCCATGCGGATTTGTGGATTGACATCTTTTCGAAACTAGTGAGGGAAGCGGTCGTCTCAGCCAATTGGTTAGAAAAAACATGCAATCAAAAAAGGGCAAGTGACCGCCCCTCAATAACGTTCGCTCGTAGGTACAATTTTTACCTGCGAGTGACCGGCGCGGAAAATCCACATGGCCCGAGTGAGAGGCATAGCAAGCAATAAATCCGAAAAGCAAAGAATTGAAGATGGCTCGACTCTGGCCAAATCTGCCAGATGCGGACTTGGGATATATAAAACACTAAAAATCAGAAGAGGAGTAACGGCTTTTCGGAGAGAGTGCTGCTATGCTTGTTTTATTGTTAAAAAATGTGCAAGACAGCTGGGGTCATTTTATGACATCAGCTACCTGGCTTGAAATGAATAGAGACTGCGTTAAACACCGCTCTAGTCCTTGAAACGATACACGAAAGCGTCGTTCTCTTGCAAATTTAATCGATCGATTTCACGTTGATCCACAATTCTTCATTAGCCGCACAATTGGAACGGCACAATTTGACCGAAAACAAAGGGTTGCTGTTGAAGGTCCGAGTAGCTTCGGTATTTTCAAGGGACAATTGCGGATGGCGAAAGAAGAGCGTAGCTTTCCATTAGGTCGGATTTTCGGTACGGCAAGTATTAGCCTACACTTTCAAAATATTTAATCGCGTGCGGAGTTTCAATTACGCCTATGGGCCGGAGGTGAGCTCTCCCTCGTGCAATATTGAAACATGCACGAGGCGCGGCAACGCGATTGCAACGGCGCGGTGCATCGTGTGCAGCCGGGGGCGAAATTATCGTTACGAACTCGTTACGTCATTCCGTCAGGCATGATTGATAGGCGTCATCGCGGCAGGAGGTCCTCTCCGAAGAGGAAGAGTGGATCCTCGCATGGCCGCGTGAGGAGAAATAAAAAATATCAGAGAGAGAGAGAGAGAGAGAGATCTAGAGTGGTCGGAGAGGGCGCGCACCCCACGACCACATTACCATACGAATTCCCATATCGATGCGCATACAAATAAGCACTCGTAGCTGCCGAAAACGCGACCCCTGTGTCTGCATGGTAACGTCGTTTCAAACTGATTTTCCGACCGTATTAAATCCACTCCAGGAAACACCCTTCATAATCTTCGCAAGCACGAAATATTACTTTCTCCTTTAATAAGCAAACGATATACTATTTCACTTGTTTGTGCGTAGAAAATGTGTCATTTAAACATGCAATTTATTACATTTTTTATAAAATTTTTAGGTATTAAAAAGATTTTACGTCAGCCCGTCTCCGACACGGAGTAGTCCAATTGAAACAGTATCCAAATAATGAAATTAAAATAGTACATAAAGTAATATATAATTACAATATTATAATAATGAAATTTTTAGGTTCGCGATCGATTAGGGGCAGTGGAGACTCGTGGCTAAAATTAGTGGGAGTGCTGTTCCAAAAAATTGTTAGCCTTTGTTGTAAAATTGTGTAAAACAGGGATGGCTACTGATCATTAAGCTGAAGAATTAAATATTGTACAAGTACAAAGATAGAATTACAGAGGAAACGACTGATTATATTAAATGTTATCGATAATATCAAGTGGAAATAGGGGGTGTTGCAGTTCCACAGTGTCTACACGCGAGCCGGCGCTGATTAGGGGAATAATCGAAACAAGGGGCGATAAAAATTTCTCCGGGCGCGTACACAAAGGGGGATTAAACGGTGCGCGGGAATCATGAAAATTGAATTCCTCGGCGGATCGCGTTATTAAAACGGCGCGGATAAGCGGGGACCGGTTATCTAGGCGGCGAACAAGGACTTTCTGGGTGCAATCTGCGCCCCAGAGGGTGGATAAAGGGGGATGAGATTCTCTCGCGCTCGCCGCGAGAAATCGCGAGTGCTCGCGCCCCGGTCGAATCTGTTTAATTAAACGCGCCGCGGATTCCGTGCGAGTGCCGGTCAACCCTCATCCCCTCTTCCTTCCTCTGGCCTGCATGCTCGTGCCCCGTTTGTAATTGAAACACTAACGATCTCGCAATAATATATTTGATTCGACATACGCTGCATTACCGTTAATTGCGACAGCAGGGGACAGAGCGCGGGACGAACGGAGGGGGGCGGCATATTAATTACATAAATGGAATTAATGCGGCCGCGTACGATTTCCGACGGCGCTGCGCGATTGCGGATATCCGTGGCGATCGACGGTTTTCGGTGACCGGAATCATCGTTTTTGGAACGCTGATCCGCGAAACGGAATATCCGGCAATTCAATTCTGTCGGGCTCCCATAAGCAGGAAAAACTGCCCTCATTAACGCTAATTAGACATACTCTACTCGGATAGAACGCGGTCGGAAATGCTGCCGCTGCATGAAAGGATCGCGTGTTTTATATTTAACCATTTTCTGCGCGTGTATTATAGCTCTGTCGAAATATGTTTTGTTCTTCAACTGGAGGGAACATCCCTCGATTCATTTATGTTTCAATTTCTGCCGGTTTCTTACAACACGATGATACCATTGCATGAAACAGTTTTCATAATTGTCAGAAAATATACATACGCGTTAAACGTTTAATAAACCATCTACGACATGGCAGGCTGCTGAATTTATAAAAATCATATACGAAGTCATTTCCTTCAGTAAAAATTGCAAAAGATGTCCAGCAATTCGTGTTCAACAATCGAACGGAGAACGACGTATATATTAACGTTTCAAGGCTGTTTTCGGGTAGCAGAAGTATCGGAGAAAGATGGCCCGGCCCTGTCGAGATGCTCTACAAACTCGCGAACTTTCGAAAAGTTTGTAAAATCGGAATTTTCGGGTTTACCGTGAGAATTCCTCGGGAAACTACTTTTCGGGAGGCGGCTTAGAGAACCGGTGCTCAGCGGAACAAGGGATGGTTTCTCGAGCCGAGGTGATCTTCGGGGTTCGAAGAAACGCCGCGACTTGTTTCCGCGCGCGGAACATCTCCGCCACCGCATTAGGAAGCATTGCGAGCGCCCTCCGTGTAATATTCAACTGTCTGCGCTCCCGCGACACCGGAAACACCCTCTTACCCGAAACTTCCGCGAAACTTGTGCAATATTGCGTTACACGTGGCTGAGCCACGACCTGCATTCTGAACAATCCGCGAACGTCTTGGGACGATTCCGGAAAAATTGTGATTTCAGCCGAGTTTACCTTTTTGCCAGCCGCACTACCGCGTCGCTCGTAATTTCGCTTGAAATTGCAGGCCATTCCTTAAATCCACACGAATCGTACAGATCTGAAATTTTGTTTTGAAAAAGCAATTCTCTAATTCATTTATTCCCAGCAGAATCTGCAGTTATTACATATACATATACGACACGATGAAATGTACACAAACGAGCGAAAGATGTAAAATAATTTGCTGCTGTAATTATTATTAAATATAATGGAACGAGAGGATATTATTAAAATTGGAACGGAGGGAAATGTATCGCGGGAGCACGGATTGAAATGAAACGGTAAAACGGAGCTATAAATGAAGAAATTATTAATTCCGAGAGAAATTAATTGGATGGGTTACAAACGAAGTATCCGAAGATAATCGAGCAGAAGCTGCGGAGCAATTTTTCATTTATAATTTATTTGCTGTTAGCCGAGAGAATGTTCCACAGGATTGTAGTTAATGCGTTGAAAGACCGAGCAACATTTTATGTTGCGAAACAACGCGAAACATTCGGAATAATTATAAGTTCCCGTGAACGGGGGAAAACGCGTGAAACTATTCGGTTTAATTTTCATTCGGGAAACAGGTCCTCTGGGAAACTGTGAAAGAAACAATTTTACACGCACAAATATGGCTCTCGTGAACGCCCTACCGTCGTGCTCGCTGCAACCCTCGTCCTTGTTTCACCGTATCATTGAAATTTTGGGAAAATGGAATTTCCGACAGAGCGGCGTCACCGTGGGATCGGTGGTGGCGGTGGCCGTCGGCGATTTCAATCGGGAGACGATTTGTCCGAAAGACAACGACGCCGGGGCAAAATGAGCTGCCCGAAGTAGTCGTGTGCGTCGAGACGAAGGTACGATCGATCGCGGATCGACGCGACGCGACGGCCGGATCGTCCACGGTGATATATTGTGGCCAAAGCTGTCCGTATCAAGGAAGAGAGCCCCGCCGACATAAATCAGTGTCGACGGAGACGTTGGATGAAAACGTAGCGACAAATTGGAAACAGGAGTTCGTCTTCGATTTCGTTTCGTGTGCCAGACAGCGCGAGGCGGGCCGCAACAGTCGACCGAAACGGAATTTAATTTTCCCCGACCGGAAGCGATCGCGAGCCGTCCGAAAATCTCTCGATTCGACCGTGGCCATCTGACCAGGCGCTGGCCTGTTCTACTGCGCGACCCTAGGATCGCGATAAGGGACCTCTCCGGCCATAATTTTCGACGCTTTTCGGCTAGCACCTCCCTTTTTTAGCTCCCCTATACTTACAGGACCCTTCCGATAAACGATGCGTGTCAAAAAAATTTCTATTAAGCGTTAAATATTGACTTACTGACGATAAATTGAGTTAAGTAACCGGGACGATGATCTCTTGAGTTGCCGCGATGGAAAATACGATTTTGCTAAATAAATTAATTGTATACGGGTAGTGTTCAGCAAACACGGTGGGAGCGTTGAAATTGTTTAAATAAATTGCCAGCAGCAGGAATACATTTTACAATTTTCCGAATAATTGGTACTGAATAAGTAAAATGAGTGAAGCAGTCATTTGCGTTTGTAAAAGGCACGGTTATTAATATTTTATCAGGCAACTGACCCGGGAGCGCTCTGCCTGTAATCACTATTACAGTCTCCCTCCATCGGGCATGTAATAAAAATTTGATTAGCGCAATTTCAATTTTTTCAGCACTGTAACATTTCCATTTAAAATATGTATTTCTCTCGTAACGCAGTTTATTAAATCGTCGTGAAATGAAGAATAATATTTTCGATCGTTTCAAGAATGTTATTAATAAGCAATCTTTAGATAACACGCCCGAGGGTCCTGATCCCGAAACCAGGCCACGTTCTTAATACTTAATTAATTTTTAATCAACGAGCGTCGGTTGCACTTTCGTCTGTAGCACAGACTTAAGATCACCACAGACTTTGTATGCAATTATTGTAGAGTTGTACTACTGATTTCTGCAAAACTTTTCGCCCGTCTGACTTGTCATTGAGTTACTATACTTATTTGGAATTGCACAAATATGTCTGACTTGTTGTCGACTTCTACTACTGACTTTTCGTGCCACCACTTTCGCTATCATATTCTCCTAATACAGAGCTTAATTGTTCGAGATATTCGAAAATTGTCGAATTCGCCAGTCGTCTTCGACATTTCCAAGGATTATTCCGTGCAGGGAGCTCGTTTCACGGGGACAAAGGACCCGAAGAAAGCCGGGTAGCTGTGCGAACCCCACGGATACTCTTTAAATACCATGGGACGAAGGAGAGCTTCCCCCTCGGAAGGGGTTCTGAAAAATCTCTCAATCGGCTTCACCCTTGTGACTCTTGATCTCTTCAAGAGGGTGCTGCGAGCACGACCAGCCTGCTCTCCCTTCTCTCTCGGCGATCTTTCGCCTCCTCGTTGTCAATCAACGATGCATTATTCATTCCGTCGCGTCGGGGCGAATTTATCAGTGGCAAATTGCCTGTTGTAATCTGGGGATCGGTTTAATTGATTCCCTCGGTGGGGACGATTAAACCCTTCAGGCGCAGTCTGCAATCTTCCAACACCTGCCTGAGCAGTTCCGAAGATTCGTTGAACACGTATCCCAAATGTGAAATATTTATCTTATCGATGCCTGTTATCGTCGATATTCGTAGATCTTTCACCACCATGCAGGCCGTAAAGGGGACACAATAAATTACGAAAACCGAAAAGATCCAAGATCTTTAGAGATCTTTAGAGTCTCTGCCGCAGTTGCGCAACAATCGCTACGTCAATTTCGCTGTTGGATGAAAGGATCGACAAGATCATTGTGCGAGAACGGGGCCGCGATAGCGCACGCTGCAATTGGCTATTCACATTGGGCCAGGGATTCCGTTTTCAAAAATGCACATTTTCTGCGATGGATAGAGAGAGAGGCAACAACGGTGGTCGGGGTATCGCGCGAATTCCGCAAATAATCCGCCCGCGAACTTTTATAATCCGTCGAGATTCTTGGCATGGATTCCAGGAGCCGGAGTCGTGTACGGGAACGCGATCCCCCGGCGTACCAACGCTAATATTCCCGTCGAGAAAGAAATGCTTTCCAACGCAAAAGAGAGAGAGAGAGAGAGAGAGAGAGAGTCTCCTCTCGTGAAGGGAAAATCGGGTGCACCGGTTCCAAAGAGCGACAGGCGTTTCGCCACCACCGCGGGGATATCTGGCGGTTTTAGGCCGACGTCCAAAACGCTCCGTTTCGAAGCCGTGGCTAATTCGCGGCGACAGCACAGCACGGGCCAATCGATCCGACCGGAGCGGACCGGACCGGACCGGAACCGAAACCGAATCCAAACGTGTCCGGCAGATGTTCAACGAAAAATTGCCTCGGCCCTCGCTCTGCCAATCCTCCTGCTGCGCGCCAAAGCTGATAGACACCAGCGCGGCCGCCGCGTTGGGATCGATTGTCTCCGTTGCTGCGACCAATTGGTCGGCGATCATCTCTGCTAATTGGCCTTGTTGAGCTGATCGAGGTCTTTCCGAGGATCGAGGATTGTCCTGTGTGCTGGGTTGTTTCGAACGATTTGGGAGACAGGGTCACCGTAACGATCTTCCCGAAACAGACTCGTAAAATGGATTTTGTCAGCGAGACCCTGTCGGAAGGATTCGGTGTCCCCTGCTAAAGCGTCCCGTCGAAAGGGTCCTTCAAAAGGGCCTCCAGTATTTCTCCTAATCATCCTATTAAAGGATCCTACAAAATTATTATTGAAATAGTCTTATAATAGAATTCTGCAAAGATTCTCTCTCTCTCTCAGCTTTAAATAATTACGAAGCGACACAGTTACAAATTGCAAAATACATTATACATCCAGTATAATGCTCCACTCGCAGCTGTAGAGAAGACTGCGAGAAAAATCGCGAACAGAAGTCGCTGCGGCAGCGACCAGGCCGCAGTTTGCTCACCTTGATGGAAGATCCATGACACAGTAAACTGTCCTGGTTCCCGCGATGGTCCGAGAGAACGGCGCCGACTAATCTGCAAATCAAACACTCGAACGATCCCCGGGTCGGCGCTGGCAAAAATCGTACTCTCTCTCTCTCTCTTCCACGGGCTCACGCAATTAAGCAATATCAATTATTGAAACGGGGAACCAACGTTCGGCTGTTTATATTACGGCGAGCGTTCCAATTACCGGGGACAAGTTCCGCGGAGCAATCGAGGTCGATTCGTTTCGCTTGCGGAATCGCTGGGGAATCGCGGGTCGAAACGCTGTTTTTCAAACGCCTCCCGTCGAAGATCTCCGGTCAGGCTGGAGCAACACTGATCGATTCCAAATGTGTAATGTACAGGAATTCAAAATTTTATTAGGTTGTCTCATAAGTTCGTGCCGCTTATTATTCTACTATCTAAATTTTAAAGTTTACGAAGGAAAATGTAGTCACCCTCTCGTCTATATTCACCTCTCTCTCTCAGCTCTAATCCCTTCGATCGTTTATCGCTCTATGTTTACGTTGAACTTTTTGTTAACTCCGCAGACCCCGTTTAGAAATAATTACGCGTCGCGTATATTATTAATAATAAGTTTATTGAATGTTTAACGAAACTGAATATAATAGAAGAAGCTAACACGTGGTGTCACGTCGATTGCCCGGTCGGAACTAACTAGAGATTTCAGATCTAGATGAAACAATGGCAGGGCGCCTTCCTATTGGCTACCGTCGAGGCATAGAGTATGAAAAGCTTACATTTCAACAGTTTATACAACACAGCGCGGAAAGAATAAACATATCCGCGGCACGAACTCACGAGACGACCTAATGCAATTAGATTTTACCTGGCGACGAGACGAACGCTACTGTGATTTCTTATCGTTTGCGGAACGGTGGCGTGATCCCGGAGGCTATCCAGAGATCCTCGAGAGAGAAGAAAAAAGAATCAGTGGTTCCGCCCCTCTGGCCACAGCGGAGAGTTAATTGGAGGAAGCCGGAGTCGCCAAGGCAACAGTGTATCCCGGCGATACACGCGAGGTATCAACGAGGCGACGTACCCTTCCAATTTGCCGGGTCCCGATGAATCGTACATCACCCCCGGGTTTCGACGCGTGGGCGGCGAACAATGTCGGGAGGATAGGAGGTCTGTGCCGCCTTGAACGAAGAATATTCCCTCGACTGGCCCGGGGAACGCGTTGTACACACGGTGGGCCGAATAAACCAGCCCGAACTGCCCTCGCCGGATCCCCAAACAAACTCCTGCTCCACCTGTTTCTCGATCGCCTGGTTCGATCGAGCTGATCGCTCGATCATCAATCATTTTTTCTACGGCCCGCGAAACTTGGAGATCGAATTAAGTTAATACGGGAACAACGAGACGCAACGGGCGCGTGCTCTCGAACGCTTCAAGCGACTGTTTCTCGTTACTCCGTAGAAAATAAGAAGAACGACAGATCCGAAGATAGCGGAGGCGTGGAAGATAAAATTGGCTCGAAAAGAAATAAGGGTTGGCCGAGGTTTCCGAGGAAGCAACTCGTAGTACATTGTTCGCCCCACCCAGTATATTTACCTTGGCACATGGGCGTGGAGAAAGTGTTCCAGGCTCGTACGCGCGTGCACGCGGAACGTCGCCGGAATGATGTATTGCGGCGCAACCACCGCGCCAGACGAGAAATGAATGATAGAATTCTGACGGGAAACGAAAAACGAAATTCACGCTTGGGGACCGCGCGATTCCTCATCCCGGTCCTCTCTCTCTTTCTCTCTCTCTCTCTGCCTCTCTCTCACTCTTTCGCTCCCTGCCTCGGGAGCCACGAACATCGTCGTAAAATGTTCCTCCGTGTTTTTCATCTGTCGGCGATCAGGTCCTGCTTTCGTTTTAAAAAATCGTTGCTGGAATATCCTCGATTGAAAATGGTTGTCAGAGGGAAAGAAGTAATTTTATTTGATAAATTGATCGCGATTTAAACATATGTACCGATGGTGAACGATGTTTTGGATGCCCAGAAATTTATTGATATAAAAGGGCGAGAATACGAAGGAAAGAAGGGACAGTACGCGGGAGGAGACTCCGCTATAGTTCGGGATCACGCATCGCCACCGAATTACCGGTTACACGGTCCGGGGATAGAGGAGATTGCTCAAAGGAACGTAATCAGCCCGAGGATAAGAGCCCCGGGCCCGATAATGAGCGCTGATGGAAAAAATAGAGCGATAATCGAGTTCGGTCTCGTTACGGGCCGGCCGGCCCGCGCCCAACGGAAATTGCTCCCCGGGAAAAAAATAAACCCGGCTTTGTCGTTACAGTTGTTCAATTTGCTTCGTAACTGCAGGCTAACTCTCGAACTACGCGCTGTCCCGGGGACGGGGGAAAAAAATCAGAAAACCCCTGTCGGGCCGCTTGGCATTTTAATTGGAAATTTTTAATTGGAGATTTCACCTTTCAATTTCGCGGATTTTCCGATTGGTGGGAAATTAATTAACAAATTACACGCTGGCTACTTAAAATGCATCTTCGATAGCCTCGAATAGAGCACGCGTGTGCTTCGAAAATTCTCTAGAGTATCGTTTCTATTAAAATTCTATCGGGAACGATTATTTTTTTTTTTAATTAATTAAATTTAATTAAAAAGTTCACGGGGAATGATTATATGACTCGAAAATATATTCACCGGAGGTGTGGCACGCGATAACGAAACTTTGCGCGCACGTGCACGCGAAAATCAAGCGTCGACGAATATTCCCCATTTATTTTTTGATGGTTGCCTTTTTCGATGTTCACCGAGCAGGGGGAGGTAGGGGAATGAAAAATTTATTTTGTGAAAAACAATGGAGGTGGAACAAAATGCACGGAATTTGTTCGGGCTTTCAGAAGCAACGAATTGCTTTTATTGGCGGAGAAATATTTGTATAAAACTGCCTACAGTGTCCCCTTGTAATTAATATCGTTTAAAAAAGGGCTAAGTTCCGGTGGGGACTAAGACTTTTACATTTTACAACGCAGCGATAATTAAAACAAGTGCCAACGCTTTCGCCGTTTACGAAAATGGGGGAATGGAAGAAATATATTTAACAAAATATCCCGAAGGAGAATACGAACAGAAGAAAATTAATATTTTATAAAGAGACTTGACGGGAACAGAGAATTCGATATTTTAGAGAGCAGATGGCGCAGAAAGGGAATAGAACGAAGCTCGTCGATAGTGGATATCGAAACAAGAGTCTGTCTAATCAACTTGACTGAAGGGTGTAATTACAGACGCGATGGATCGGGCTGGTTTTTTTCTGGGAAATTAGTTTCCCGTCGGGCCGGGTATAACTCGGGATTCTGATCGCCGGCGAGCGAATGTTTATCGAGAGCACTGGTAAAAATTTCGAGGCCACCGGAAACGGATGGTGGTGCTCTCGGGTATCGAGCGGCGGGGCTCGATGAAGTGCTTAATTGAAAAGCGCTCGTGCTGCAGCTCGAAACGCATACCACAATATCAATTGCCCTCGTCCGCCTACGATCTGCTGAAGTATCGGAATAACCATATCGAGTATGGTAATGAAAATTCGGTGGAAAAAAGTCGGCACGCGATCGCGCGCGTGTACGCGTGTGCGCGTGTGCTGGCGAGTCGAGAGGACAGAGAAGAAACGCGATACAGCCGAATCGATCGTTCAACATCATTTTGACACAGATCTTTCGAACCTGATCGTGGCTGCTACGTTAACCTCGATGGTTCGCCGGCTGACGTCACGCGGAAATTGGGTTATTATCGCTATGAATCGAGCTCTCTTGTCCACGGCCATTTATTTCATTGATCGATCGATCGATCGGACCGACTCAAAAATCATCCGAGCATCTTGATATTGAACTTCGTTTGATGGACTAAATGAAACGAGCAAAAAATTTTATAGAACAACCGTGAGTTATCGTAGCGAATAAATTTCGATTCCACGTCGGTTCGAGTTCGTCATCGGGTCAGAAATCGGCGAAATCGTTTTCCGGCCGGACAAATGTCGAGCGCGGAATGTTCAATTTAAAAATAAACGACGAATCCGCTCGCTATCCGCATTCCCCGTTGTAATTCGAGTCGGAACACGCGGGCTAAAAAAAAAAGAAATGTGGGGACGCCTGATAACCGTTGATTCGAACGGACAGGGAGGACATCGATACGATAAATATTCCTGTTGATCGATCGACGGCCGATCGTCATCGGCCGACAGCTCGGGACTCTCGCCCAGGGAACGATGATTGGCGTGGAGTGATGGCGTTTCGATGAGCGCGCGGCCGTCGCATCGTCGGGGAAACGGTAACCATTTCACCGGTGTAATTTGGTCGCGCCATTTGTCGGAGCAGATCGCAATCCCGGTGCTTTATTATTCCGATTTTCGAGCGCGATTTGCACCGACGATCCCCTCTCCGTTCCGCCCCTCCGCCGCCGCGAGATTTTATTTTCTTCCTTTCGCGATCATAAGTCGGAACGCTGGCTCAATGATTCGTTCATCTTGACGCATCGGAGGATCACCGGACTAAATTGGCGCAGTCGATGGAACTAGGATCGACTGTTCGCCCACCATGCGATTTCGTTTTCTTCGTTTTCCTGGCAATTTACATCGCACGCAGTTTTATTTTGGTTGCGTTTGCAACTGCAAATCGAGGCATTGTTTACAACCATAATTCTTTGATTTTGGTTACACCAAATGGATTTTGGATTTTGATTTCTAAAGAGCGGTAATAATTGAATTGGGTCGCGCGAAACTTTATCCCCTTTAAAATGATCCACATGTTCCGAAGCAGCATTTACCGATAACAACAGCAACAATACTGTTTTGATAATCTATAATCATAAATATTGTAATTCTCTTCCCATATATTTACACCGCAAAATGTTCGATAAAGCGTTAACATTATTACTATTCGACCAGTCGGACAGAATTGAACGCCGCTCCCGTTTAAATTATCCCGCTCGTTGCAGTGTAATTGTAAATATTCTATCTTTTTTTTTCATCTCTCATTCTCTCCAGAGACTATGCAATAAAGACCTATTACTATTATTATCATCATTCATCTAATGAAGCTCAATTAAACACCGTTCTCGTTCGAATTTGTCTGCCTCTGGTACTCTACATATAATTAAAAACGTTCTTTTCTCTCGTTTCCTCTGAAGACTGAGCGTGCAATAAATATCTATTATTATCGTTACCGTTCGGCCGAAATTGCGCGAAATTGCAGGTAATTAAAAAAATTTCGAGCACAATTTTCAATGGTGGGCAACTGAATTTCGTTTTTCGTCGAATCATTGTATTTTTATTCTTTCGCGTCCAGAGGCGCCAACGCCAGTTAACTATTGATTCTCCACAGACAGTGAACTAATTTTTCCATAGATTCCCGATAATAAACAATGTATAAAATTAGGGTGTCCTCGTTCCTAATTAGTGTTCAGGTAGAAGTTCAATGGTCTACGCTAGAGTCTCCCTGAATTATGTATCGAAGGATAGAGCGAACCGTAGGAGGGTGGTTCAGCGGACAGGACGTCAACGACAAGAGAGAAAATCGGAAGAAAAGAATCGGCCGGGGGTTGGAGCGAAAGATACGCGCGGCGGATGGCCAAGCAAAGCAACGTGCACGCAAGAGTACGCGGGCGCGCGCTCGAGGGGTTGGGGAATGCGAGCAAGCGGAGGGGTGGCTAACAAAGGGGGAGAGAAACGAAGAAAGGGAAAGATGCTCGGGGAAATTGAATCAAGCAGAAGCCCGGAGGAGCCCGGGAACAGAAGAAAATGAAGCGGTCGAATCAATAAAAAAGGGAAAACTCCCGGGGAAATTAAGGGTTTGTTGGATCGCGGAGGTGAAACCGGAACGCTTTTATTCTGTGCTCGTCGAGAAACGGATTCTTCTTTTAGCCCGGGAAAAAGTGTGTTGCAGGTTCCGCGAGATCGAATCGTGATTCGCGGGTCGCCCGCAGAAATAATCTCTTTAGTTCTCTAGTTTTCCGGCGAATTCCACATTCTCAAAACAAATTCTACTGCTCCCTCAATCTCGACGGAGACCTCGACATTGCGCCCGACGATTTTTTTCTTTTTCTTTTGGAACGGTTGAATAGAAAATTTTAATTCCTACTCGTTGAAATGTAAGCTTTTCATACTCTATGCCTCGACGGTAGCCAATAGAAAGGCAGCCTGCGATTTGGCGATTCGATTGTTTTGTCTAGATCTGAAATTTCTAGTTAGTTCCGATTGGGCAATCGGGGTGACACCACGTGTTAGCTTCTTCTATTATATTATTATTAATAAACTTATTATTAATAATATACGCGACGCATAATTATGTCTAAACGGAGTCCTTGAAGTTAACAGAAAGTTCAACACTACTATTTACTGTATAAATAGTAAAAAGAATATCTGTATCAGTCCCCCTTTTCAATAGCATTTCAAGCAAGAGATACTCACCGATATATCAACTGTTCGTGTTTTCTATGGAAACTGGAGCTGTCGCAGGGTGAACTAAATTTTTTAGTAGCATTGTGTAGCCGATAGATACGTACCCGTGGACTCTTTATTTGTTTCTCTGCGACGGCGGCGGTTGGGAGAGCTCCAATTTTTCTAATGGCATTTCAGAAGGTAGACGAAGGGTCGCAGATAAAATTTTTCGGAATGACGGTCGGGAGGATCTCGGAAACAGGTTTTATGGGAAAGAGGTCGTGCAGGACTGCCGGCGGAAACCTGTTAACATTCTCCAAAGGCATCGTCGGCCTCGTCGCGGCTTCTCGGCACTGGGAGTCCCGGGGAGGCAGGGAGAACACATCCTGCGCCGTAAACTCAATTTTTTCCCGAGCAGAGAAGGGACTGAGGGATCGAGAGAGCGGGTCTCTCTTTCTCCGTGGGTTCTTCCGCGACCGACTCGATCGATCCCGTCGTTACGTTCTCTCCTCGTCCTCTCTTTTTCTCGCCATTTCTCCCTGTCCGAGCTTCCCTCCACGGTATCGACAGTTCGCGCCCGGAGAGAATTGGGTCGTTTGCGGGCCGAGATCTGGTCTCGTTATCTCGAAAGCCGGCCGACAAATACACAGAGACAGACCGGGCTGAGCGCCTCCTCGTTTGCTATATCTGGGTCGCGCGGAATCGTCTCGATCCCGCGAGCACGGCTTAATGGACACGGAGAACCGTGGCGAGGTGTCGATCCACGAAAAATATCGAACGTGTACACGATCCGGAACGGGTCTCGAGCCAGCCCGGGCGCCTGCGAGTGCCGAGCGAACCGGACGAACTTCGGCAAGTATTCCCGGCGAGGGTGGATCCGGGAAAAAGAGGGTTGATCTTCGGTCTTGTTTAGGTATTCTCTGCAACGATGAATTTCCTTCGTTGGTTCGTGCTTGAATTTTTGCGAGCGTGACGTATTGGAGTGTTCGGAGGGTGTGTGCGTTGATAAATGGACCTGGACCACGGGGAAAATTGTTTTCGATTTTAATAGGTTCGAAGGAGGCGGTTTTTCTCCGGTGTACCAAGCAACTGCGGATTTTCACGAGTTATAAACACATGTCTAAAAAAAACTCTTCTCTCACGCCACTCTCGGAAAACAACCCTCGTGCCTGCGTACCCAACCCTCCCCGCACAGGACTCTAAAAAATGATTTCCCACCCTCGATTCAAAGGAGCAAATATAAGAAATTAATTCGTAATCCCTCACTCGTCTCGCGGTCCAATAATTCCGCCAGCACGGAAAGACGTTCTCGTACTCGCATGTTCCGCGCTCCCCTAATCTCGAGAATAGAGGTAGGTACTAATCACTCTCGTAGAGTCGATTGTCCTCCTCATGGTAATTTTATCGTGCCTGACAATCGCGACTCGCGTATCTCCCGTTGAAAGCGAGCCCCGTTGCACTATCGTACAAAGCGGACGCACGAGACGATCGTTGGCTCGTAGGCGACCATCTGCCGGTCCATTTGCCGGCTTTCAGAGGGTTGTTGGCCGTCGGAAGGATCAAAGGGCCCCGCGTGTCTCGTTTACGCAAAAACCGTGGTATTACGTCGGCAGTTCCCGTGATAACGGTGCCGGAGGTTAATCACGTAACTCTCGTGTATCAAACTGCCGGCGCGGCGTGGCGCAACGATACAGCGAAATCATTTCGCAAATGGCTTCGCGAAAGGCTGACACGAGCGGCGGCGGTGGCGGCAGGGTTGGCTTTCAGCTGGATCAGAGAAAGCCGGTCTTTTGAGACGGACCGAGCGAGTATAACAGGAGTCGGGGCCGGTTGCAACACGCCAATGGATAACTCCCTCGGATCTGTCTTTGTGCCGATGCTTGTCCAAGAGCTGCACGGGAAACATGAAATTCCCCGCGGCATTAGATCCATCGGCGAAGGAACCATCCCCTCGATCCCGAAGCTTGACAATTGTCCAACGAGGCGACGCGAACGGTCCAGAAACCGCGCGCTATGTAGCAAGAGCTATATACCGAGAGCTCGGTGCGCACGGCTATGCGTCCCGTCATTGCGCCACTCTCCGGCTTAATGGCGAGCCGGAACGTGCAAATCCTGTAGGCTCGCGACACGAACGCGATGTAATTGCGAGCACGAACGCCCCGCGGCTAAAGGACCCACGATTTAATGGCCTCCTGCGGCTTGTCTTCGCCGAAAACTGAATCCTGCCTCGATGACCGGTCGTTGACGGCCCGGGAAATGCAATCGGAACCCGTTGGCTTCAATGCTTCGCCTCCGAACGGGAATTTAACGCGTCGATTCACCGCTCGGCCGTTGCGAAAATTCGGCAGAATCGAAATAACTCGTCTTATTCCTAGAACAGCGAACCTACGAAACCCTGGAACAGTAAACATTTTTTTGAGAATTTCTACATTCTCTGTAGAATTTTGCTGTAAGAATTTTGGGACACCCTGTACAGTTGACCAAATATCACTGTCAATTTCGTCATCAATTCCCTTCAGACGGGGACCCCGAAGAATCCTTCATAAAGTCGCCCCGTTTAATAAATTCAACTTCCAGATGATCTCGAGAACTGCAAAGCATGTCTACATATTAAGCTCTCTTTCATGGCGGGGCGTATTTCCACGGCGCGCTTTAATATTTCAAACAGAACGCTGCTACCGAGTTGTCTAGCAACAGCTACCTGTCGCCACTGGAATTAACTCTCTCTCCCTCTCTCTCTCTCTTACTCGCTGTATCCTATACGAAAGAGTCTGCCTGAATTCGTTAATTCTTTCTACGCACGTGGGAGAGCGCGCGGTAACCACTCTCGGATAAATCCACGGGAAGCTCTCCTTTCGCGTTGTCCATTGTCGAGATCAAAGGGGTGGGTCGGAGCGCGGTAGCCGAGGCTCGGGCATGCTCTCTCGGACATAAGAAAACAGAATAGATAATTGGATTCAACGCGTGGCCAACACGGTGTGTGGCGCACAATCGACTCGCTATTTGCGTCTGACGCGCGAGAGATAATGCGCTTTGATGCCGTGGATGAACGCTCCGGCGAGCGGAATAAACGCGCCCGAGAAAAACGAACCAAAACTCGAATTTCCCTTCGATCGTCTCTCATCGAATCCAAAAAGAAAAAGAAAAAGAAAATATGGTAGTCGACTGACAAGAGCAAAGAAAGATAAAAATAAGAGAATCACGACGGAAGTCGAAGAAAAAGCGGGACTGATCCACCGACATCCGGAGACTTTACTGCGGATTCAATTAATCCCGGATAAATCGCGACTCCGCCGTCGGACGATCATCCCGGATAACGAGATGACCCAGATATCCACGGGAGAGGATCGACTCGATCAACCGGTTCCCGTCGAACTTAATCCCGGGTACGTTGTTTAGAGACAACGGGGATAAACGCGATACTTTCGACGCGAGCAAATAACGCCGGAAGGTAATCGGTCGGTTAATTGGACGTCGGCTTCGGCGGTGGCGGCCGAAGGATTTCTTTCCGGATAGATCGAAGATCGATGCCGCGAGAGAAAGCGGATCCGTTCGTTGTTGGAAAGTGGCTGTCGTTGCGGGACGATCGTTAAACTACCGACCGAGTCGAAGTCGCCCGTGCGATAAGACAGTATCGTGTCGGTCGGGAACGGAGCCGTGGCTGTTTACGTTTCTCAGGACCGAGAGCCAGTATCGGAGAGACAGCCGGTGATTTTGTTCTCCGTTTTGCGCGCGCGACGTCGGCGCCGTTAAACGCGATAAATTGCAGCCGGCTGACGTTGCCACCGTTCTGGTCTGGTCAGGTCGGGTCGAGTCGGGTCGCTCGCGAGAAAGCCCGCCCCGGCCCGGTAATTTCTCTTCATTGTCCGCGGATGCTCCGAATCGAACTCCGCCGTTACTCGGTGAATTATTTCGTTTGCCGAGCTGGTCGATCGCCGGAAAATTACTAGACGGTCCACCGACCAACATGTCCACTGTTATCCGTCCCCGAGGGACCGGCCCGTGGACGCGTAATTCGGTCGTAAAAGAGTTTAAGACCGCGGTGCATCTTTCAGCGAAATTGTCCACGCGGACCGGTGATTCACTGCGGACAGTATTAGAGTGATTGGACTGTGTCGACGTCGTACAAGAAAACGATCGATGTTTCAACGCCTCCAAATAATTTCAGATCGTCGCGCCTTTGTAATTGCAATAATCGTGATAAATCAGCTACGGTGAAAAATCGGCCGAGGCGGTTCCAGTCCGGAGCGCGATCAGCTCGTGTTCGCAGGTCGAGAGTGACGACGGTTACTCACCTCCTACTCGCGTTAATTTGGTCGCACCGGTTAGGCGAGGCGAAAACGAATGCCAGAAGCGTGACGAGGCCCGCGTAAACTCGCCCCGTTGCCGTCTACGCCGTCTGGTGTTTTACGATTTCGCCGTGGGATTGGGTCAAACTATAAATACGAAGGCGCCAACGCGGCCGAGAGAGAACAGCCAAGAGAGAGAGAGAAAGAAAGAGAGAGAGAGAGAGCAGGCCCAAAGCAAAAGTAACGGATGACGGCGTTGCGTAATTGTTGAAAGCTCCCGGAGAGGCTCCCGGATTAAATAGAGAAGAACCCGAATCCAGAACTCGGACACGCTCGTCGCCCCCGGGAACGTCGATAATCGATGAAACCCCTATAGTCGAAGCTCTTCCTTCAATCCACGATACTCTGGATCCTCAAAATAAAAAGGCAAGATATAATTCATGTATCTTGATACGACCCAAATTGTATCAAGAATATTTTGGCAGAAGTTTTATGAAAAGATCATTCGGAATAAAAAAGTTTTATCAGTTCAATACTGTACACCAGCGTTATTCAAACTATGTACCACGGAACCCTGGGATTCCATAAAATATCCTAAAGGGTTCCATAAACATACATAAAATATTCAAAATGATGCTTTTTTAACTTTTATTATAATATAATAAAACAATATAACCTTTTTCTTTATAAGTACTATCTAGATTGCGAATATTCTATGATCCAGATTATGAATATTCTATGATCCTGAACACTGTCTATGATCCCGAATTTTGCGACGTAATATTATACTCACAAGAGTTCCTTAAACTCGCAAAGTTTGAAGACCACCGCTGTACACGACGACGTAAGCGTCCGTTCGGTCCCGAATATTTCGTGCGTAGTCGCATTCCCGCGAGGAAGCGCACGCTTATCGTTGAACCAGATAGCGAAAGAACAGTTTTCGAGTGTTTTCCTGGCGATAGGGCGATCTGGATTGCCGGCGCTAGAGAAAACAAGGACTGTGTGTCGAGAAGTAAAACTCGGATCGATAGATCGGTTGTCCGGGTGCGCCACCAGTAATCGTAAAGGGGTCAGAGCCGCCGCGCCGCACCGAGCCGATGATTCGATTGCCTTCCGAGCGATTAGCGACGCGGGAAGTCGCTCCTCGCCGCTGAATATTCATGGGTCGCGTCGTCATTTATAAAACTTAATCGAACGGCCGCGCCGACGACAATATCATTTTAATCCATTGTGCTTGCTCGGCGGCGAGCGTAGCGCCGGCGCGCTCACCACGGGCCATCATCGACTGATTGCGCTCGCTGTTGCGTGCGCGCTATTCGACGGTAACTTCGTTCGCTCGTATCAGCGACCGACTCGTTCTGAAAATCTGCGTCGCACGCTCCGGACGATTCCGACGGGCAATTCAATTAGCCGACCATTGTCGCCGACGATATGCTGTTCTGTTCGCGTCGACGTCTTCGTCCTGTTCGCGAACTCCTAGGAGAACCTGAACCTTGCCGGGGATATCAGCTCGCTCGATCGTTTTGACCAAAGGATTCGCTGGGAACAATAGACTCCTGCAGAAAACTCGAGGACCGAGCCCTCGTCACGGTTCCTCGAGCGTGTCGAAAATGGTCCACGGGATGTGGCAAGAGACCGTCCTATACAATACACCTGTCCACCTGCGCTACGGCGAGAGCACACACCGCCCCGGTGAAACCGAGCGACGTTACAGCCTTCGCAAACATCAGCGGACGCGTCCACGGTGACGCTAGAAGCCATCGAAATGTTGGATCGTGCGGTCGACCTGCAGGCATCCTGCAGATTTAAGGCATCGCTTTAATGAATTGATTGGGACACTTGAATTCTAGATCCAGGAAAACTGCCAACGGAGAGAGATGCATTAACGATTCGATGATAATGTTCCTCGAGATTTTCGCCGACCGGTATTTGGCCCGATTCTCTGGCGCTTGCGCGCGGTCAGGATGATTCCGACACCGTTCGGCATCCGAGGAGCCAACCACGTCATTTGGCAGCATATTTCAAGTTCCGCGGGCCGGAAGTCGGTCGTCCGTCGCGAACGTTTGACTCGGTCCCCTAATTCGCCGTGTTACAACGAAACAACCTCGGGCTGCGGGCCGAAGAGGGGGGCGGGGTGTCATTAGGGTAAAAGTGGCCAGCAGCGTCGAACAATCCGCCTGCATTACCGAGCCGGGCGCACGGTTTCGGCTTCGAAATCCTGCGAAACTGCGGGGAATGGAGGCCGTCCCCGAGGCTAATGCGTGCCATTTAAACGTTTCACGGGACATTGTGCCGGAACACGGCACTTGGCGCGAACACGCCGGTTCGTTAGAGCGCCGTTTGTTTGCACGGCTTCGAAACACTCGTTTGCGCGATCGCCCGTTCCTGTTCGCCGACCGAATTTCCCGTGATGCCGCGCCGGAAACGCGGGAAACCGGGCCGGACGCGAACACGCAGCGATCAACGGGTCCGTCGATCGATCCTTCACCGTCTCCGAGATGCAGATGCGGTTTCGGTGCGGCGAGAATCTGGGTCGCGACACGTTCTCGAGGAGCTGATTTCGGACCGAAAATCTTAACACCAATCCCACCACTGTTCACCGTTTTGTTATTATTGAAATCACGAAGTTACATGGAAATTGATTCGATGAATATTATTTATCCAAGCACGTATTGAGATAAAAATTGCAGAAAATTTAAATGAATAGTGCTTTATTTTGATAAGCTGAAACATTTTAATCGCTTTTAGTGCACGGTAGGATTACCGTTGAGTAGAATCGTGTGTTATTATTAACCGCTTGTCGTAATCATCAAGGAATTATTGTAACATCTGTAACGTGTTTCTTTTGTTCGTTGTTATTCCATTTGAGGATCCGCAGTTTCAGCGCCGCTTCTCTTTATTTCCCGATTGTTCATTAACTCTGCTTATTATAACGCGATTATAATTTAATATCGTAAGGATATTTACACAAAGCGGCCGCGATATTCGCGCGCCGGCAGCAAAAGCGTGTGACGGTTGTATTTTTCCAAAGGGGAGATCAAAGGAAACCGGTTCTGATCAAGAACAAAGCGCCGCTTTCGGATGAAACAGACTGGAGCGCGAGAGGATTAATTAAACGGGCCGTTCGTTTCGCGATGCAACGGGTGTCGCGGAATCAACTGGGGAAGACCGGCTAGTTTGGCCAGGTTATGCGAGCGCGTGCGTTCCTTGAAGGCTGGAAGGACCGTAGAAGTCGCCGGGACTTCGTTAGCGCGGCTTTTCGAGCTGAAAGTCAAACAGTGTCGCGGCAGGATTACGACGCTTCGTTACTCTGTCCGTTCGGTGGGGTTGGGCAAAAAGCGAGCGAACCTGTCCCGCGTCACGAATACACGTTCCGCATGGTCTGACTCGAACATCGAACACCTCGCTATGGAATAGAACAAATTGGTACAGCGAAACTCTGAAACGACTTCGGAGGATTCCGGAGATTCGCGCGGTTTCCGAAGATTCGTGTGCGAAAATGCATAAACGTGTCTTCCAGAAAAATGATGAAATTTGTATTCCGAAGGAATTAACTATTCGCTATAGCGTTGCCATAAAGTTCTCGAATGACGAAACAAAACTGCGAAAATAAACGGAAAAATATCTGCGCTCATAATCTACACAGTATAACGGCGGTGGCTTCGTTGAAATTGGTTGAATAAATTTCTTTTTCGAAGGAATTAGGACCGAGTTGAACGCGTCCGCCCGTTCCAGCGTCGCCGTAAGATTCTGCAGCCATTGTGGCCGCTTCCAGGAAGCAACAATTTTGTCCGCCGCATCCGAAAATAATTGCAGCGCCGCGTAGCAGCGTTCGCCCGCGGAGAGTCTCGCGGCTAATAAAATGCAAATTCGGCTCAATATCGCGGCAGCATTTCCCGTAAGCCGTGGGTACGACGGGGCCGAGAGGACCTTCGTTAAGGAGCGAGGACGCGAGATTGCGACCTCGGAGAGAGCTTCGTGGTCGAATTTTTCGTGGCCACGATTCGTCAAGATTTCCGGAGCGGACACGCCGAGATAACGCGAGATGAGCTTTTTTGGGTCGAGTGCGCTTCCACGGCGATGACGACGACGACGACCAACGGAATAGAACGAGTTCCCGGAGCCGGTTATTTCGAGATGACTCCGTCATCCGCGCCTCTTATTAATTGTTATTTTTAATTAGTGGACCGCGAGGCATCGTGCGCGAACACAGCTTCGATCGTTATTCGTCCCCGATGAAACGCGAATCGACGTGGAAAACGTGGAATCCATCGCGGTGGCCCAGACCGATCGCAGGATTTTTCGTTTTTTTTTTTGTTGTTGTTTCCTTCCCGCCATTAATTGGCAGTACTGGTAATGGGCTGAAATATTTACGGACTTAAAACGTGTCAATTAGGCGGACGCGAGCAAGTCTGCGACGAGAGCTCGCTTAATGTCCAATTAGCGAGCCGGCTCGACGATGAAAGCGACACCTCGCGCGAATATGAGGAAATTGGACTATTCTTGATGCTGAGCGAGTGATATTTGATACGCGAACCCCGTGATTTATCGTCGCTTGTTCCATTGTGGACGTTGCTGGCGCTTCCCCATATTTTCTTTTTCGTTTCATCGTGAAAAAGTACTCCGGTGGATGTTATCTTCGGTTTCCTGGATAATATCAAACGCCTCGAGAATAGATTCTGTAACCTCTAACCGAAAGAAGCTTGTTCATTTCGAGCGTCGCATTTCGAACAAAAGATACGCGGTTCGCACCGATTCGTACTACGTTAACTATGTTAAATAAACCACTCCGTATCTCCGGCAACCGCGGGCCGAGGGAGAGGGATTCGTTTTTAACCTGTTGAAGTGTATCGCCATCCATTATGCTCGCGCTCGATACAATAGGATAGCGGCGCGACGTATTTTCCGCGACTTTTTCATTTCCGCGGAGCTATCGTCCGCGCTCGGTCGAGTTATCGTCGTTGCTCGTTCGACCGTCGCTTCCGCTCGGATCGGCGATGCTTGCCCGCTCCCCGCTATTTTTTTTTCGCGAACCGGAGAGATACCGGGCTTTTTTCGCTCTTAGACGGTTTTTCAGTTTGACGCGCGGTCCGCTTTTGTGACGAACCGTTTCCGACGAGACGCGGCGCGACGTCTCGTTACCGTTCTCGTTGAATGACGGCTGCTGCGTGCCGACGCGACGCGACGGTGTCGAATCGAGCACGCTTTTATGTTTTTATCTGCGCAGGATTTGGAGGTTTGCGGATTAAAAAAATTTTCTGCGCTGATTCTCACGCCCTTTGGTTTAGAACCAACCCGGAACCAGATCAGTCACGAATTAGGTACGCGTCATAGTTGTCTCAGGTCTCCTGAGATAGACATCGACTGAGTCCGAATTAGCTCGAGGCTGGATCAAGCATGAACGAAGCCAGTGTTTGGCCCCTCGGAAGCAAGGAGTAGGACTAAACTCGAAAATGAGTTTGTCGGACGGATTAAGCTGAAGAAAATTTGTTTAGCGTCCACCAAAAGTATTAAGGACGTACTTTCCGAACGGTTTATTCGAGATTCCCGCGCGTTCAACGGTAAGGATTACGAGGGAGGGCGTTAACGCGTCTTTTCTTCGCGGTTCTCCGAAGATTCTCTCGCCGGACTTTCGCCTCGTGTTCATGAATTACCAAGCGGTTCCATTCACCGGGACCTTACCGCGGATTTAACGCGATCCTCCCGCGAGCAGAGGCTGTCGGTGACTTACTTAACAGTTAATTAGGGGGAACCGGCGCGCGTCGAGGGATTCCCCGGTGGCCTCCTCGCACCCGCGTTCGTCGAGCTTGCAACGCTTGCATCGCTTAAAACCCGAGCTTCCGCCGAACAACCGTGACATTCTTGCACGGGGCATGCTCGTCCCTTGTCGTTCGATGGTACCTCGATATCGATCGAACCGCATCTTTGAGCAGAACTGCAGCGAACTCATGGCTCGATCGTCACCGAAATTTTTACCATTTTGGTGCCAACAATTTTCGTAAACAACAAATTGTTTCGTTTTAATCACTTCTAACAATTCCACGGCAAGGATGAATGCGGTACATAAATCACGGGGAGACATTCAAACGCGAACGTGCCGTCCGACATTACCATTCTCCGCGCGAACGTTCGATTTCGTTCGCCGCCGTCATCGATCACAGCAGACTCGCTGGGAACTAATTGCCATTTCCGATAAATTCATTAGTAAACCAATTATATTTCGTGCGACCCCCCCGTCGACTACCGGAAATCCATCGTTGCCCTCCCATCCCCGGCGCCGTTCGGTTACTTGTCCAATAATCGCTCGTTTCCCGTGGATCCTGGCCGAGCGAATTTTCATTTCCTTCCTCGACGACGCCCCCTAATCCCTTCGGCAAGGGTCGCAGAGCCTTTTCCCATTCAGATTCGAAAAGTGCTACCCGGTTGATCCTGGATTCGAATCCCCGTGGAACCAGCCTCGAACCGTCTGCGCGAACACGTCTCTTTGCCAGTGTTATTCCAATGAGGGCGGCACGGTGACCGTGTTCGATAAGGGCTCTTTAAGCAGACACTAGAACCGCCCCTTTTTCTCGAATAATGGGGATGGCGCGCGCGTCATTGGTCGCTGGATCGTTATCGGAGGCGATCGGTTACGGAGTCCCGAAGTCGGGCACTTATCGAGCACGCTATCGTGCGACACGCTGACTTAATAATTAATTCGTTCGAAAATATTTTACGAAGTTATCAGAATTTAAGTATCGACAATTTTCCGAAAACTCTATGAAAAAATCTCCGTTTAAATTTATATTTATCGTTTAATGATATTTGGTCCCCTCAGGGTTTCAAATCCATTTACCACTTCTCCCCCTCTTCCACTCTCGCTATCGCCTAATTTCAGCAGGACCTACTTTTAATTACGGTGGGTTTCGAACCATCTAAAATTTATATTTATTATTGAAGCTTCTGTCGCTGTAAACACGCGATAAACAAGCGGAGAGCGGATGATTTTTCCGGGATCGAAGGAACAGGATGGGAACGCAGCCAGGGGAGGAGGCGTCTCCAGGGAAACCAGAGTTTCCAGTAGCAAAACCGGGCGTCAAAACACGGAAAGGTCAGCGACCAGGTTGTTCCCCGGGAGCCGTCTGCGTCGTCTCCGTCACTGAGAACCCGACGAAGTGGGTTATCCGCTATCTGGTTACACGTCTCGGCTGTTGGCGAGGCCAAGATGCACAGGAGGATGCGAGAGAGGAGTGCACTCGCACGTGGTACACGGCCGGGACCGCGGTTGCATCGAGTTAAGACCGACTTGTTAGAGAAGTTCTATCAAGTTGGATCAACCGGCACCGAGAGAGATTCCCAGCCTCAGCTGGCTGAGAACATGCCGCACGCGTCCCTCTCCCTATCTCTCTCTCTCTCTCTCTCTTCCTTTGCTCTCAACTTCCGGTCGCCACGAGCCTCGGCAAGCTATACCTGTCGCCTCGTCTACTCCGTGTTCCGAGAAATTTGTTACGTTTGCTTTGAACTGCTTCTTCTATCGACGTTCCCGGACTGCTGGAGATAAATGCTGGAGACGTCTGTAATTAGACTGTTTGCGCAGCCAGTGACTCTCGCGCAGATCCTGAGACTGATGCCATTACCGTTTCGAGTTATTAGTCGCGCCCGTGGTAGTTATTTTGATTAATGGTGCCGGAGAGTGTGGGAGATTTATGGCGAAGGTAAATGTTTGTAACTACGAGAAAGTTATAGCCTCCGCCTACAGAAAAGAGTCTCTTTGCGCTTGACTGTCCGAGACTGTGTAAAGATCTATTATAATACAAAACAATTTCTATTATACATTACTGAAAAATTGTAGAAAGAACGTACCTGCACGTTTCCCTCAAAAAGTGCAGAACCGAGTCTACATACCCTCTCAGTAATGAAAAAACAACATATTTTTCGCTCGGAAACTTCAAAAAGAACACACCTGTGCACACGTCTCCTCTCGGAAAGTAGAAAATGAATAAACACACACACACACACATCTCTTCTTTGAAAATGCAAAAATAATGCACCCACGCGTGCAGTCCCTCTGGAAATTTGCAAGAATAGAAACAGGATCTCCTCTCAAAAATGACAAAGCCAGTTGTACGAAAACTTCGCTGATCTCCGGAGAGCATCCGACGTATCGCACCGGTGCCGCGCGGTAGAGCAGTGGAGCAACTTGAAAGTTCCCAGTGCGGCGCTGAAAACCGCGAAACGATTGATTTCTGGGGAGTTTTTATTTTCAATCGGACCGGAAAGTTTCACGGGAAACGACGGATTTTCGCGTCAGCGTAGCTGAGTTATAAGCGATTCAGGCTAGCGAGGGTTTTTCATAGGTACGTGGAAGTTTAAACGATCGGAGTCGGTATGAAAATTTTTAGTAGCCGGCATCAAAAATGTGGGGAAACCGTGGGGGAGGGGCGGATCAGCGATCAAGTGGATGTGCGTGCACGGATCCAGGAGCTATTGCTCGACGGTTTGTCGCCGTGTGCCGGGTCCATTAAGGTCCTGAAAGTGCCGGGGACCTGGCTTCGTCGTCGTCGGAGGCCGGATAAGGCAGAGTTTCCTTCCTCGGGCGCGGGATATCGCCCGGTTCGAAGTTAGTTCACCGGGACTTTGCCGGGGCGTACCTCGAACGGATGCGACTTCGCCGAGCGATTCGTAAAACCTGAGCGGAATTTGTCGAGTTGCCGGAGAGGTGGTGGGGGTGGCCGGGTGGACGGGGGGGGGTGGACTCGTCCCAGTTTTCGACGACTTCGTCGCCCGAACGTTTATTTTTTCGCCCGCCCCTACCGCCTTCCGTCCACGCGAGAGCTTTCCCACGAAAACTTTCGCGAACAACCCGGAACGCACTCGATCGATCCGCAAATCTTCCACGAAATCACGGATTAATTCGATTGCTCCGGCTCTTTGTTTTCTTCTCCGCGCTTCCGGACCCTGCAGTTGCCTCTGGGATTTTTATACTTCGCCCAATAGATGCTGGATCCTGTGACTTCTCCCTCGGAGTCTGGATTAAAAAATTTATCCGTAGGTATCGATTGCTTGAAACATTTTGGAATAAGTTCCTGGGATTTTTCTACTTTGCAAAAAGATGTTTAGAGCATCTCTTGAGAGCACCTCGAGAATGTTACAGCAGAAACTTTGAACGGGTTTCTCCTCGATACCATGTTTATTGAACATCTTGCGAACCAATCGTCCGATTCCCGACTGAACTTGGCAGAGATCCTTCGGCGGATGTCTCTTTTCCATTCCGAGTGGAATCGAATCGATATTTGGAAAGTTTGACCCCGTCCGCGTTGAAAAATCGGAAAGAGTTCCGTACGTTTCGAATTTCACGTTTCTCGCTGTGTCATTTTTTCGAATTTTTTCGTCTCACTGCTTTTGGTTTAACAAATGTCCACTTTCACGCATACTGAAAATCTTTGAGGGTCTTTCTTGTTTGAGTCAACGATCGATTTTGCGGTTGAACCTCTGTATTTACAAAAATCTCGAAGTTCCAAGTTGATACGTTCGCCTGTTTCGATTGAAACAATCCCGCGTTCCGATCGAACAAAATCAACTTCTGTTTTAAAAAAAAACGGTCGTTTCACCTCTCAAAGATCGAGAGAGAACGAAACCACGTAAAAAAGTTTTCAATTTGCTCTGATAGTGTCGTAAGAAGAAAAAAATTCCAATTATTTTTAAGTGATGGAGGTCAGCGATAAACGCGAGCGGCAGTGAGCTCCGCTGGAGAACGCTGCTAGCGGCGGAAACAGCTGTCTTTCGGAAGTCAGATGGGGGTTTCTCGCAGTCAGGAAAGAGTCCGACATTAGTCAGACGTTGCGGTGAAGCGCGGTGACCCGTGACCGCCGCAGATACCGCTAATTCCGTGTCGAAGATATAAATTTCTTCGGGGCGAGAGCGCGACGGGAATGCATAATCGTCGAGGCTGCCATTGATATCGGGGCCGATTCGCGTTCGAAGATAAATGACTGCGTCCTCCCCGAAAGTCTCGTTGGACGATTTGTCAGCTGGAGGCGTCGTTGTTCTCGCCGGCGCACTCGATATCGGCTCCAGGTGAGAACGTGAAAGCCTCGTCTACTCCTGGCGCGCTCGCGCACGCATACCGACGCAGCTGCTAATTAAAAAGGTGGCCCGGTATTGTCGGCGGACAAGCATTGTCCATGGCCGAATTGGGGCTAGTGAAATTCCTGCGGGCCAATCGCGTGAAAGCAGTTTTGTTCTTGGCACACGCTGTCGTCCGATGGATTTAGAACGAAAAATCGGCCGGATCGAATCCCGAGTTGAATGCGCGCCACCCGTTTCTTTCATTCGGGATCTTAATTCACCGAACCCTATCAAAAGCTCGTACTCTGACCCCCTCCTCCCTCCATCCGGACGCCATTTTGGACCTAATAACGCGCTGCGAACCTCGAGGGACGGCTCCGACAACGAAGACAATTCAATGTGCGATTCAAAACTATTCCCCGCGCGAGAAAATCCCGATGAGGCACCGATCGGCCAATGTCTGATCACGGTTGGTCGATTCTACTTGAGCTTGAAATCTTTTTTCCCTTGGGAATATTCTCAATTAATGTTCTGAGACGGTCTAATCAATGATCGTCCGATCATTTCGTACCGTTTCTACTTGAAAGAATCATCGAAGCACCGTAACTCGCAGAAAATTGCGACGGCCTAACAATAAAAGCTTTTCCCGGATCGGCGATCTGGCGCGTTGAAAGCTCTAAACACCGGATTGGATCCAGCAGCGCCACGATTTTTCGCGCCAGGTGAAAATGGCATTCGCCTATCTTTGACAGAACCTGTCATATATCTTCCCGGCTCTAAAAAAAAGGCTGACATCGTTAAGCCGTCGATATAGCGGCAATAAGCGTTCGATTCGGATCGTCCTGCGGGCTTTTTCCGTCGGCACGGTCCCCGGCTAATGGAAGTTATTAGAGGCACGCGCATTTCCGTTTGAATATTCATCGATCCGAGTTGTTTATTTCGACGATAACGTATGCGGGCCAGGATCAATCGATCGAACCCCGGCCGCGATTTAAATTCCGTGGAAACGGCGACACGCGCCCGTTCGTTTCTCCGGCGGCTGTACCCGTCCACGACGTATCCCGTTTCCGCGCGCGTGTCGCCGAATTTTATCGCGTTGTCGAAGAACGCAAAACAAAAAAAAAAATTAAAAAATAAAACAAACACGAAACGAACACGCCCCCGTTCATTCCACGGTTCATAAATTTCAGATTATTTCCCCGGAACCATCCCACACCACCGTCCTCCGCCCGCCGTCAGCGCCTCTTCATTGTTCCCGACTCGCGCCGATGAAAGCGATTACGCGGTTTATTTTATATCCGCGTTTGTCGTTTTGCATTTTTCAATATTCGAGATCTCCGACCGCAGCGGACCAAAAAAAAAAAAAAGAAAAAAAATTATTAAAATAACGAGAGAGAGAGAACGAAGCTTGAGGCTCGCCAAATCGGTCGGTTAATTAATGCGATTAATCAACCATTCGACGCTCGAGGGGATTCGGAGGATAATTTTGTCCAGCGATTCTCTTCCGTGCGAGAGAATCGTCGCTTCCCCGCGCCGAAAAATTTCTTCTTCTCTCGAATCGGTGATTCCGTCCCGGCTTAAATAGCTCTTGGAACGCGTCCAGGAGTCTACTTTGATACACAGGTATGACGCAGAGAGCAGGACGGCGTCACTCATTACGACGAATCCCCGGAAGCCTACTTTCGCGAGTTTGTTCACCGGAATATCATCGGCGGCTGCTGCCTCTGCGTTTATACCGCGTCCGAGAAGTGGTTAAATACGAGAGTTTCAAAACAAACTTATTATCCACCCTTTAATAATTTTCACAAGTCGCTGATCGCGCATCGATGCCCTAAAAATCTTTCGATCCGTGCGTATCGTGAATGTATAAAATCCGCATTCTACAAATCAGGCGAGAAGACTCGTATTTCGTCCGGGAAAACGGTCGCAGTTCATCAAACAACCGAACGAACATATACCAGGGGTGGTTTGCGCGATCGTCTCGTGGAATCCAGGCTCTCCACCCTCGCAAAAGGGGGAATCGATTCTAATCGTCGAAACGACCAGCCGCCCTATTACCAAAATTCGCGTATTCCTTCTTATCCGGCCGGGTCGGACACAGGACTCCAGTTCTGTCGAACCCTTTTCATCCCGCGGGGGTGTCCAGAACGCGCGGTGCCATTCCCCTCGCGGTTTTCGCTAATTTTACAACTAATTAAGTCTCCCCGGAACTCGATAGGATTACGGGGCCGCTGCTGGCTGGTAGGGGGTTGGGAAAACCCTTTGAAAAGCGAATTTCAGGTCGGCTCCCGGAGCCAGCCAGACGGAGAAACCGCAGCCGGTGACGTTTTGTCGGGCAGCTTGGCAAATTGAAAACGCGGCCGAAGTTTCGACGCGATCGTCCACGTGGTTCTCACCCCTACCGTCCTTGTACTCCCTCTCTCTCTCTCTCTGGAAACACCCTCTCGTCTATGTTATTCGCGAGAACGAACAGAGCCACCGCGAGTTCGGAGACGTTACGGGGATCCCAAGGTGTCGTCGGGCTCCGGGTAGCAATTAATGCGTGCGAGCACGTAAAAACGAAATTACACGGGCGGCGCTCATGAATTTTAATGGCCGCTCTGTGATCCTGAATCGCAATGCTCGCACCCCGGTATACAACGGCGCCCATTTGAATAACGTTTACGTCGTCGATTATACGTGTGTCGACGAGACCTAATAGGTTTCGAGGCAGCGTTTCTCAAAGTGGAGCACGCGCGACACACCGGCACGGTAAAAGCCCGGGATCGTGAACGCGGCCCGCAAGAGAACCGGCGAGGTTTAAGATCGTTCCGCGAGATAAAAGCACGGTTTTTACGCCCCTCCCGACTGAACTGTAAATTCTTGCACTGTTGCGGGACCGGGGAATTTATCGAGTACCCGGTACTTCGACTCTCGCATTTTCTGTTTTAAATGATCACGGATTTTTTTTATTCCGATGCGACATTTTTAACACCCTGGAAGCCAATACACCCGTAGAAACAACATTTTCCAAGCTGTTCAAACTGTTACACCCAAGACACACCACAACCACCCAAGAGAAATTGACAAATATTTAAAAAATCCCGGAACTTTCTACCACAGAGCATTCGTCGGATTTGCATCTGACCCAGTCCCAGAATTTCTAGGCTCGAAGAACGCCGTTCCACAGCCACGGTTTCAATTTATCGAACGGTAGAACTTGGAAGAACAAGTTTCCCGTCGATCCGCCCGGCAGACGTCGAACCCGGAAAAGCGGAAAATTGCACGCAACAACGAGAATCTCGAGTCGCTGGGAAACCGCGAGAACGAACGCCCCGGTACCTCCGTGCCGCGAGCGAAACAGTTGACACGCCGATAATGTTCCGCGAGACAGCGACAGATGGATCCTCGCCGAACAAAGTATTTCCGGGACGGATCGACGATCATCTTAAACATCAAAACATACAGCATATCTACTGGCTGATCGTTAAACTCGTTCTGGGAAATTTTCGCAAGACACGATCCTGAATCTTGCGTGCAGCTAAAATCTCGAAAGAGAATTAAATAACAAAAGCTGCTGGCTACGTAGCAGCTAAGACCGTCATACAAAATATCCTCGAGGAATATATTTTTAATTTTTAAAAGAGTCTCTCTCAATCATCCGCCGCGGGTCATTAACGTTTCCCAGTACCCAACATCTTAACCATCTTCATAACGATAAAAAAAGAAAAAAAAATAGCGAAACGGATCCAGCTGATCCTCTCTGAGATCCTCGGATGGATCTTGCTCCCTCTCGCGCGCGCGCGCAAAGACTATAAGAAGATAGAACGAATGCTTCGGGGAATAAATGGCGGACGAAGAAATTGAAGTCCTCTGCAGAGCGGCGAGGAGGGGAGGGGGGACGCAAGTAAGATTCAAATTACAGGCGTTCCACGGGCTTAATCTGCTTGGGTCCGCGGCTGAAACCTGCGGGGATCTTTTTCAACAGGCACGCGAAATCCGCGGGAAGAGGATTAAGGAAGAAACAGAGAAGACACGGTTACAATTTCGTCGAGTTAGGACCCGTCTACTTCAACCGTTCCCGAAGTTTAATTTATCTTGCCCGTTGGAGACGGCTGCGTCCCGAACGAAAGACAAGCTGCGGCGCTTTATTTCCCGGCCAGTTATGCGAGACGCTACCACCGCCCCGCCCCTCCCCCTCCGCAGGAAGCTGACAAATTCTTTGCTCGGCAGCACCGCCGCTTGTCAACCGCGCAGCGTTTACCTATCTCCATGAATTCACCGACGGAATTCCAGAGAACTTAGTCCGCGCGTTCATTCGTCTTTGTCGCGGCATTAAGGGAACGATAAATATCGTGGGATTAATGGGATCGATTAGGAACTGAAAACAATTTATTAGAACTGAAATTACACCCGTTAAAGTGAAAAAATAGACAATGACAACACTTCTGCTCGCCTCGACGTGAACTCGATAATTGACTGCCCCATTAAACCTTTCCCGAAAACTTTCGACTTTTGCCGCGGCGGCCCAAACGCTTTCACTTTTATGGCCCACGCTCGGTTCCCAAAATTACGCGTTCTATAAAACGCTAAACCATAAATCCACCCACGGCAAAGTTGTAACCAATAATTACGTCGCTACAGTATGAAATGGGAAGAATTAGGTGAACGCTTAACAACAGAGTTATGCGCGCCGATTAAATAAAAAGGATTTTTGCAAGCTACGGTCTCGAAGGAACAAATTAGTAATCGAACGGTAACGGTGTGATTTAGGTGCCGTTTTCCAGAGTTGATTCGAAGTGTGCGATAAATTCGACTTCAATTGGCTACAGCGTCGCACGGGGCGAGAAGAGAACGTTCACGGTTATGGGTGCGCCGTGTTGTCGAGTCCTTTTGGCAGGACCCGAGCTCCTGGCTGGCCGTGACCCGAGACGAGGAACGGCTTCCTGTTTTCGCGCACGAGCTCCGCGGCGCGGCGGGTGACTACGTGCACGGGGTCCCGAGCAAAGCTTTTCTATTTTATTATGCCCGGCGATATGTTCTTATCCTATTTCGGACCCGTCCCGAACAGAAATATCGCGCGGCGATCGATCGTCTACGGCGTCGAACCGGTTCGACCTGTATCATCTAATCGAACGCTACGCGCGTTTCACAAAGTTCCCGTTTCGAATCTCCGTGTTAAATCGAGCACGGAGAAGCCCTGGCTGCATAAATTCGCGGGAACAGAGGTGAAACGGTGTCGTCGGTTGAACAGAGCCTCATTGTATTTGCGATTCGGAAACTTTGCAATTCCCGCGATCTTCGCAGTGGTTTTCAAGATGCGGGGAAACGGGAACGACGCGGGCCGCGCTCGCGCGCGCGGATAATTGCGAATGCATCGGGAGCATCTATCGGCTGATTTCAGGAGCAGGTATCAACGGCTCCCGGGAGTGTTGCATTCATCGACTGCAAATTCCCTGTCCCGCGTAAATCCCGCTATCTCGTCAGAAGGGCGGCCCGTTAACGATCCCTATAACCGTTCCCGGTGATCCTCGGTGTGTCATCGGACGCTGTTTACCCTAACCGAGCGGCGCGCAATGGTCGCTGAAAAGTGTCCGCGCGCTTCCATAATTGAAATACAATTATCTACACGAATTGCACAGATCCAGCTTTTTTCAAAGAAAATTATACATTTTCGAATTTATATGCCGCTAGAGCTCGGCTCCGTGATCTTAATTTATATCGCAGCTTTACGAAAAAAAAATGACAATCGCGATCGTACTTTCTCGTTTACTCGCGGTATTAACAGCATCGCGCCTCCGATTTACCGATTCCGGCGAATTAGCGGCGCGTAATGGCCCCGTGATCATTAATTAATGCCGCTCCGATGAAAGCCGCGGGCCCCCCTGGTAATCGCGGCATTATGCCCAGGATCATCGTAACTAACAACGCGCGCGCGTCTCGCTCTAGGTTTTCGGTTCGAAACGACCCCGGGCGAATAATTTTTCATTGTTTCGTAATCCGACGACGAGACAGCCGCGCGTGCGCGCGAGAGAGAGAGAGAGGTGGTGTCGTTACGCTTTATCTCGTTTCGCGCCCTTGTCGCATAGCGGAATCGTTACAAGGACTCGAACCGGCTCGGGATAAGGGTGTTATCTTGAAACGAGAGCAATCTCTGCGTCGATCCCGGTTAAACAACTGGAATTTCTTTCTCGCGGAGTTTCTTCTACACGAAATTATAGGAGCTCGACAATGTTTCGATTATAATACAGTGAATTATTATGTATAAACTCACCGCTACACGTACTCTACAAAATTATACGAATCACTGAATTACAATCGAATCATTGTTGAGCTCCTATAATATATACCTATATATACATATATACACACACACACTATATGTATATATATATATATATATATATATATATATATATACGTATATATCCATAGCTGACATTTCAAGTAGACACCTGGTCAATCTACGCTCGAATTAATAATCGAAGCGAATATTCAGCCAACACACGCTCCAGAGTAAATATTTCGTGTTGATATTCCAGCAATATACGCTGCAACTCCTATTTCACGATAATATTCTACCTATTCGCTGTATGATTAATATCTTACATTAATATGCAGCCCACTCGTTAATATTTTAAGTTAACGCCACCTCAATATTTCACACAAGTTCATAGTTCGTACACGCTCGGTAAATAAAGATAGAACTCCTCGATTAGGATATTTTCATACTGACCAGATTATTGTTTTCTGTTGCAGGCCGAACACACGATTCTACCTACACTCTATACAGACTAGGAGAGAGGCTATCCAGCGGTGCTAGATTATACGTGGAAACCGGAAGAACCGACGGTTTGGACGCCGACGGCGACTCCCCTAACAGCCTGCACTCGTTTGCCGGGCCACCGGTGCCCCAAGGGGAAGGGACCAGTATCGCGAGAGCATTTTTGGACGGCAATCACACTCTGATCAGCATCATGTCGCGTATCAACCCCAGTCCCGATTGGTTCATCGGGGTGGACTCCTTCCAATTGTGCGTCGAAGGGAACTGGGTGGACACTGTGACGGTCGAGGTAACCTTTATTTATTCAGTATACAACGGGGAGCCCTAAATCTCCTCTGGATTTATTATCTCGTTGCTCGAAGCTTGTTAACCTGTCCCAATCGTGCTCACTTTCTCCTCCTTTTTATACCTCATTCCCCGGTGGCTCGCGAAAGCGTAACAAACGACAAAATTAGTATTTTCTGTACGAAGCACCGTTCCGCGTTCACGGTAGTATCTTTATACGAAATCGGATTTTTGAAGTGCCGGATATATTTTCGAAAAGCGCTTTGGCTCCGAGATTGGGGGTTGTTAGAAGCGAAATCAAAGATGCATAAACCATTTCGCGAAAGCCACGAAAAACCGCTAATGACAGTCCCGTCGCAAAACGCGTGGCATTTACATCGCCGCGAACCGCTGAAAATCCTCTAAAAATCCGCGCAAAATGTGCGAGTCTCATCAGCTGCGGCTCGACTTTCAATCCGAATAATCCGGATGTCGCTGGTAAAAAGTCCTGGCAAAATTTGCGTTCATTCCGCAGAGTGTCTTTGTCCGTCGAATAGTCGCGAGGCTAATTGCCCGATTAATCGGCGAGAAGCGTCGCCGCGCCGCGAATAAGCGAAACCTCGGCGCGATAATGTTTCGGAAAAATGATGGGCGAGGGAGAAGGGCGCGCTAGCGACGAATTAGCGAGGACAGTAAATCACATCACGGATGAAAGTCATCGAGTCGTCCGGTAGAAAGTGGCCAAGCGGATCGATATTTTAATCCAGCAGCGACGCGCGGCCCGTTCGCTCCGGCAGCGTCCGGTTATTTTTTTGGGAGGGAGAGAGTGGCGAACAATTTTTTTGCCATTGGAAAATGGGAATCCGCCGTTCGTTAAAGCAGCGGGGTAATTTCGACTGTGAAAAGGGACACGTGACTGGAGGAGGGGGGTGGGGGCCAGGCCTAGGAAAAAAAGGTGAACGCGTTTGAAAACCGTCGATCGGGAAACGTATGTAGGTCGCGTCCCCATTTACGGGGAATAGGTCCGAGGCAAATACGGCTTTTTCCCAGACCCCCGTTCCCCCGTGGCCGCCCACCCACACTCCCCCCATCTCATTAAAATCCACCGGCCATTCAAGTAACCAGTGTGCGCAATCCGACCGTTTTTTTCCCTCTTTCTTCCGGCAGCTGGACCCGCTGGATGGAGGCACGGATAACGGGTTCACATTCACGGCTGCCAACTGGCCAACCCAGCCGCAAGGAATCGCGTACAGGATCACCTCGCGGTACCCGGCTCATCCCGCTGGAAGCTTCTATTATCCGAACCTGCCGCGGCTGCCGCCCATCGCCACCCTCACCTTCACCAAGGTAGGTCAATCGCCGGAGGGTTGCGGAACGCGGTCACCGATTTATCGCTTTTCAACGAAGCTTTACGAGCCGATCCGAATTCGGAATCAATTCGACCGAGGAAACCGACACGACTCGATCGAGCTTTGTGTATATATGTATACGACGAGATAAGAAATCTTGAGATATGGATACTGGTCGGTCTCGGTTTCGCGTACAATGGGGAAAGCTGCGCCGTGTTCAACTGTTCGTATAATAAAACGTCCAACGGAAGACTGGAGTTTAAACAACTACGAAACACACACGTAGTAAGTCGTCTCACAAGTTCAACTATTTAAATTTGTATATGAAGCATATCTTCAATCCCTTCGGGGCGCTTATCGCTCTATGTTTATACAACATATCCACGGCACGAACTTTTACGGGACGTATTGATATTAGGGCAAAAATTAATCTATCGTCACCTCGGTTCTGTTATGTTTATGCAGATACCGAGGGTCGAATGTTGATTTTTCCAACTAGGCCTCTTAGACCCAAAAGACACCAGTAATCCTACACCCAAAAGTACCTCTTTCTTTCGATGCAGTCGGACAGTCGGTCGATGTTGAACGGGCTAAGAGAAATCTTGCATCTATAAAATTCAGAAACGCGTTCTATTTTTCTTAATCCTGCTTCCCACAAAAACCAACAGGACGGACGAATATTTCGATGAAAATTAACATCAAACAAGCTGTTGTGATTTTTCCGAAAAATTGGCCTCCTCTACAGCGAGAGACCCAATCATCGCACCAATTACCGCATAAAAATGGAATCAAACGAACCGAAAACATATCACAAATATATATCGATAAAGCTAGCTCGTGTTTAACGTCCGTTTGAAAAGCGTGAAAAGGCTAAAAGTAAAAACGAAAAAACAAATCGTCAGTCCCATCGACGAAAATTCGAATGGACACGGAATACGGGCTAAAATTTCAACGCGCCGCGGCGACTTCCGCGTGCGCGCCCTGAAAAATCAAATTCCCGGCACCAAACAGACCCAGCATTTTCCAATCGAGTCGACCGGAGCTGCCCGAGATTTTCTCGCGACACTCGATCATCCGTTTTTCGACGGCCGAATCAGGGGATCCGAGCCGTCATCGCGATTTCTCGCTGAGTCATCGCGTTCCCGAACGGGGCCACGGTTCCGTCGCGTCGCGTCGCCTTGCCGGAGCCACGCTCTCGCCAGGATTCGCCGGCCCGGAGGGGTGCACCATCGACACCGTCGCGTCGTCTGCAACGTCGAACACACTTGCGTCGCGGAAGAGGGTCGCCAGCCGAGTTTCGTCAATATTTATTTACCGGGGCTGTGGCGTGCCCGCTCTCCTCCAGCGCCGCGTCACCTAACAGCGAGGCATCGGAGCCCCACGATTACTATAACGGGAGCTGCTGCTTCGTACGTGACCCGGTCTCGGCGACATTCGAACCGGAAGCGACAGCGACGGTAACGAGGTTCGAGGGCCGGCTGTTCAACTTGCTAATTATGTCTTCTCCGCTGCCTGTCCTCCTTTCTCGCCGACTTACTTTCTCGTCCTTTCTCGACTTCCCCTCCCTCCCTGTCTCTCTCCGCCCTCTTCTTTATCTAGAATTTTCTCTCTTTGCCGAGGGACCTCCGTTTCAACGGCGACAAGCCCCTCTCGCCACCGCGACAGCACTCTGTCCCCCACCGAACGACTTCCTCGTTCAGCTCGGCGCGACGCGACGCGACGCGGCGCCGCTTACCGCGTAATTATCAAACTTTCCACGCTAATCCGATAGACCCCTCGACCGTCCTCTCATTTTTCCTCCCTTCAACTGCCGTTCCATCCACTCAGCTCTGCTCGAGCTGGCTGCTCGTCGTCTTTCGTCTTTCGTCGTCGAGCATCGTCAGCTGTTTCGGGGTCGAGACATCTTGTAGACCAGCAACGGGAAGAAAATAGTTGCGGTATGCTGGCACCGAGACGTCCTGGGAACACATGCAAGATTCATGGCCGGCTTGATATTCAAAGGGAATGTACTCCGTGATGGAGGTGAACGAGAGAGCGGGATGATTGAGGGCGGAAGTTCGCTCGAATTCTGCGGGAGTTTTCTTGAATTCGTTTGGTGAGGTGTTTGCGGAATGTGGGAGGGAACGGTTCGCGGGAATAGATTGGGAACGGTCAGTTGTCGGCGAGGGTGAAAAGAATAATAAATATTTATCGAATTGAATGATTAAGAGCGACGCGAACTTCCGGGTAAAATATTAAATAAAGCGATTGGGGAATACTTTAGCTTTTAAGTAGATTAAAAATGTAGGAGATCAGAGGATTTGGGTAAATAGTGAGATAAGAATTTAACGGATAAAAGAACGAACGATTACTTTAGCTCGTGAATAAAATAGAAATAAATCGAACAAAAGGAATTACTGTGGCTTCCAACTGAAATGGAAATTCATCCAATACAAAAACGATTAAGAATTATTTTAGCTACCAAATAATTTTAATCGACGTGCAGCCGGATATAAGACGAGAACATTTTCAGAAAGTATCATCAGAGATTACTTGAAAACTCGATTTCTCGTAAAAAAAAAAGAAAAAAGGAGTATTAAAGTGTGTCACCCGGCCCCGCTTGAAAAGCGGAGAACCTAATTTTTCGCCGGGAAACTCGTACGTGCTACAAGATCGACATCACCGATTGCCATTCAAGCTCCCGGTGAGCGATCGCGAGTATTATAGCTCGGGGCATTAAATCGTCCACAATAATCGTCGATATTCGCCGGGCCAGAATCGCGTCGGACAGGAATAAACGTTTCAACAGGCGAATTCTGGTAGGTGGTAGTCGGGGGCGTAGCTCTGACACTCGATAAAGAGCCTCGATATCGATGTCTCTTCGTGAGTCCGGCTAAACCTGAAAACAGCTCTCTATCTGCAGTTCGGAAACAGCGCCGGGTTCCGTTTGAGAATTGAGACGAAATTCGGTTTGATTCCGGGAGATCGATGGGAAAACAATATATACATATATATACACATATATATTATATATATTGGGGCCGGCGCAGCGGTTTGCTTTTCACGGGGCCGCGATTCACCGTCTGATCGTTTCTTCGCCGTTGAACAGGGACGCAACGGTTGTCGCGCGATCCACCGAACCGGCAGTTGTTGAAGGGAGCGTAATTCACAGCTGATTAGGCTTGTCGCGCTCCGCTCGTTTCGCGAACTCTAACGGAGTCGGCGTACATCGCGGCAGCCCGTACGAAACCGTCGGAGCCGCGTGTTCCGTTAATTCCGACGGTCTTTTCCCGGGAATTCGCGGGGTCGCGAATGTCCTCGAACGTCGACAAACACCGGCAAGCATTTCTTACGTATTCTTTTGAATTTTATGAAATATCGACTTTAAAACGTATATAAAACAATTCAGATCTACTTCGTTCGTTGCGCTCAACGACGAATGAGAAATTCGCGATTGTAACTTGAAAATTGCGATGTTCGAAGCTGTTGGATTTTTGGGAGAACGTTTTGCGGCAGGTCGATGCGACCAAAGAAGAAATTACCGGGCCGTCGTCGACGCGAGACTCGGGTCGATCGAAAGCGGTGTGTCGCTCGGAACGTAAGCGAAAAAGGGGTAAAAAAAGAGAAAAGG
Source organism: Lasioglossum leucozonium (assembly GCA_028454225.1). Taxonomy (NCBI): domain Eukaryota; kingdom Metazoa; phylum Arthropoda; class Insecta; order Hymenoptera; family Halictidae; genus Lasioglossum; species Lasioglossum leucozonium. The sequence goes on along the minus strand of CM052210.1, from coordinate 11,760,255 downwards.
ACGGGAGAGCAAATCGTAGAAACGAGGGCGCGAACGGTTCCATTAAGCCCGAGCATCTTAGGTACTCCATTACGCTTGAAATTGGAACGCGGGAACGTAATGTCCGCCTCGTATCGCAACGAGCTACACCATTCCCCGTGCAACCATTCCTCGAATCGATAGTGTTTATGTCCTCGGACAGGACGGGAAAGGCGCGTTGCCGGTCGATTGGTCGCGAGATGCGCTCGAGCGGATACGAATTGCTGGTTGCGCGCGCGCGGATGATTGCCCGGACCGGGGAACCGTGCGGAAATGGACGGAAGAAGTCTTATCGGCTGTTTAAAGCTTTCGTGGCTTCTCTCGTGTTTTATCTAATGTTGTTTTCTTCGTTTTTTTGACGAAGCGACGATCGCTGAAATTTTCACCCAACAAATTTGACGAGTTCAATAGGATGGATTCCGAGGCAGTTGTAAATCAATTCTCCAAGTATTACGAATTCCGGGCCGAAGTTATGGTTGCTTCGCACTGTACAGGGAGCATAGGTGTGTAGGCCATAATTTAAATTCCTGTCACGCCCGGCAAGCATCCGGTGACTTTTAAGAGCAAGTGGTACATTCTTACGGCTGAGGAAGCCAATAACGTGTCACCAGTTATAAATTCTTGCGTTTTCCGACGGAGTTTGAAATACGAACGGCGAACGGAAAAAGTGTTCACAGGTCCTCCGTCACCGCAACCTCTCTCTCTCTCTCTCTCTCTCTCTCTCTCGGCTTTTTGCTCTGCCGATTTTCCACCTACGGGAATTGAGATTTCACCAGGCGGTTCTAGGGGAACTTTTTCATATCGTCCTTTCCCCAGCACCGTAAATTTTCCTATCGAACGAGTGCCTTTGCTCTTATTGATCGGTGAAAGATGGGAACCTCGCCGACTCCCGCCGAATGGCAAATTATTCTACGACCTACGTGTACGAACCTCCCGCAAATCCGCTGTCTCTGCTGCTACAGCGGAAGCGATAACTTTGAACGCGCCAGAATTTTCAATATATTCTCTTGCATTAGAAATCGAGGAGTTTCAAAGCGCCTCGTTAAAAATTCAAATAAATTTTCCAATCAACAGAACCGAACCAGCAGAAATGATAACGTAACCATCCGTGATACCAAGATGCGATGTTCGTGAATTTCGCGAGAGGTTAGCCGCCGGTCGGTCAAGAATAATGCGGCACAGCGTTGAAATCCCCGGGGCGTTTTATTAATATCTGGAACGTGGGTTTTCGGTGGGCGGAGGGTTTAAATGCATGAAGATCCGCGGTCTATTTATCACTGTCAATGTTCTCATTCACGTCGGTCCGTTGATCGCGCTCTTCATTTTTCTCCGATGTAATATTCCTCTGTCGTTGCCGTTCGCCCCGCTATTAATCGATGCTCCCCGACCGCAAAAGTTTGCCCGGTGCTGTTCGAGGATCGTCAACCATTGTTTGCGAGGCTGAGTACGGCCACGGTTCCTGAATAAAACACGAGTATCCCGAATGCCTTCTTCTCCCGGCGCGGCGCGGCGAGATAGATTCCAGATAGAGGTGAACTTTCGATTTGCTCCGCGAAATTATGTTCGATCCTCGTAGAACATGATTCCACATTCTCCCCGGGAAAGTCCAAGTTGTTTTGATTGTGCCCCTCTCCGCTCTATCCTGCTTTCCGTGGATTTGCTTGCTCGAGAATGCGATTACTTTCGCGGGAAAACTCGCGATTCAACCAATTATTATTCGTCGAACTACCTCCTTCTGTTTCTCTCTCTCTCTCGCTCTGCCCCCGCCACCAGTTACATTTTTAATACGTCTATTTTCCGTAGACAGAGAGAGAGAAATTTCGCTTTGCGAAACTTCTTTCGCCGGAAGTCTTTGCAAAACTCCGTTCGCGAATAATCACGTTAAGATTGCAATTTCCATCGCGAGAGCTCCGCTACCACGGGAGTTTCCGCGCTCCGATCCTCCTTGGAACCTCGTTAAATCCCAGAAAGCCTCGTGTCCGTTTCTACTCGGCGCAGCGACAAGCGCGCGCAACGACATCGAAAACTGAACTCCGCGTTTCCGCAGTTTCTTTTATTGCGAGCATCTGGAAAGTCGCGGGCGAGATTTGTTTCGGGGTCTCGCAGCGCTCCGCGGCGACCCTGGTGGACCCGGAATTCGCAATTGGCTCCGCGGAGTTCGGATCTTTGCGTTAAAACTTTCGAATCGCGAGAACGCTCGCGAGCAGGAATATTGTTCAATTGGTCTTGTTGATTTTCTGTGTTGAAATTGCTCCTGTTCCTATATTAACATTACCGATTATAAAACTTAATTTATTTTTTAGAATTGACATTGCTGAAACTCTTGATTAATGCTTGACCATTTCTACTTGACCCCTTCGTAATTTTATTTAGCTAGGGGTCAAAAGCGTCAAAGATACGAAGGGGTTAAAATAAATATCATTGGCCGAATACTAAGTAACAAAAATCGGAATAACTTCTCTGCTTCGGTTCGACTTTGTCCCGGAGGGTTACGTTACAGAATTCCCCGGGAAAGCCATCGGATTTCGGCGGACGCCCGCGACAAAGGCTCGAGCAAAAGACGATCTCCTGGAAAATTTCGTCGTCGGGAGGTCAAAGGGTAAAACGGTCGTCGACTATTTCTTCGCGAACGCGTTACAACGCAGCCGTGTCCCCAGCCGGGTTTTTGTTCCCGCGAGAGGCGTTCGCCCGGTCGGAAATTCGATTGCAGAAAGGAAAGAGGAATTCCAGGCACGCAGCGAGCGCCTCGAGTAAACAGCGACGCGGCGCGGCGCGTCGCTGCGAGGCCGTCGAAAGAGCCTCGCGTTTTCCCTTTCGAGGGGCGTGAAAGGGCTCGTTATTATTTCGCCGTCCCGTAACGTACGTAAATAAGCGGGTATATTAGATTTCGGCGGAGGTATGGGGGGGATGGAAAGTCTGCGCCGCCTAGCGCGCGGAAAATATTGGCGCCGCACGTAGGCGAGGGGTTGAATCTTATTTGCGACCCCGGTTTCGGGAGGATTCTGCCGTTCGCGGCCGGGTAATGAGATCAATTTTCGCGCTGGTACACGCGCGGCGGCGGCCCTAACGAATTACGGCTCGGCATATTTTTCTGGCCCTCGGTCTGCTGTTATTTTTCCATCCCCACGGATTCACCCCCTGGAGCCGCTAAAAACTGAGGTGTAAATCCTTTATCTCCGATGTCGCTCCCGCAGGATGGTTGTCGCAGCGCGAGTCGTTCGTTGATTTTCTATGAAATTTAAAAGACTTTCATCGAGATTTCAGAATTTTCCGACAGGATTCTCTCAGGATTTCGACACGCGTGCGCGAAAATTTTTCCGACTAGTTTTTCTTTGATCGTAATTCCGCGCAATGCACACGAACGCAGCAATTAGACGCGCACAATGAGCATGGCATACATACTGGAGAGCGTCATTAAATATGGACATTAACTATCTCGGTCCCGCAATTACTCCCGACAACAAACTACAGCTAATTATCATATTCAGCGCATTAGCGCGGAACAATGAAACAGCCGGATGAAACGTCGGTTCCCGAAATTCTTGTAAAATATCGGTACGCTCTCTGAGAGAGTTTCTGATCGTTCGTGGTCGATGTTCCGACATGCACGTTTGGAAATGAGGGTCGAGAGCGGTCCGGCGATACACTGCGAAGAATATGCCCCGTTGATAAACATGAAGATTGAGATGCAAGGGTGAACAGAGTCACGGATCCCTCGCATTTATCTTGGGAACCGGGTCGCTTATCTTGACACTGTAGCGTTGACACGGGGCTGCGAGAGGGGGTTGCAGGGGGTACGGGGCGGTTGAATTGGTCGCAGGGGTCGCGACGATCGTCCCCCAATTGGTCCCGGCTTAATCTGAATAATCCGCCCTCGTACATTTCCCCGGGCAACACGATTCTTCTTTAATTCCGAGGGTAACAGACTTGGACAGCTCGCCAAAACCGTTCGACGGAGGCGGTTGATGAAGAAGGATCGTCCACGGATAAATAAAAAATAGAGTATCTCCTCCAGGAATCTCCTCTCCGACGGAGAGCAGCGTAAATATTTCACGGGGCAAGGGCAGGAATTTTGTGAAAGCTCGAAAACCAAGTTCAACCTGTTAGCCCTCGAAAAACCTTATTTCTCAACCCCGGAACGCGTCTCGCATGTAAATTCACCCGCAGCTATTCCTGTACACCGTGAGATTGGATACCGAGCATAAATTATTTTCTGGTATTACGGAACCTGGTGTACCGAAAAACAAAAAGCTTGTATTTGTATTGTTACGAACGATTTTAGTACGCGTTTTACGAAATAAAAAGGATGCTAGAGTTTACGCTGGATGCTTAAACACTGTGAATTTCATGAAATCGTACATGCTCGATTGAATAAGTAACGTTGTTACGTTAGGTAATAGTTGTAACGAATGAAACACGGCTCATTTAATAAATTTTACGAACCGAGAGTTGGCGAAATGTTTAACCGGTTATAACTTCGCGGTGGAAAAAGCTCGGACGGCGATTTTTTTTACAGCCGTCGTAAAGCAGAGGCTTTAATTCCCCTGACGATTCGAACCGCAGAAATTTTTTTTAGACTCCGCGCAACGCGCTGTATTAACCATATCGCATTCGTAACATTCCCGGGGAAAGTACCTTCGCTTTCCGACTGAATCCGCGATACTAAATCACCGCATAAAAAAGTAACGATACGGGTGGGAGAAAGTACAGGCTTCGGGCTTTAAAACCAGCCAAGGTGGACGGTCGTGGTATTTTTTTACCACGCAGTTGCAACAGCTTAAAAATTCACGATTTTTCGCCCGGGACTATTAGCGATCCTCTAACTTTCATCGTTATCTCCGAGCAGCCGAAAAAAATCATTTTTATCGCCGCGCCGCGGACGTTTACAGCGACAAGGGGACTAATGAGCCACGAACCGATTCGAATTAATTCGTCGGTGAAGGGGCGGAGGGGTGAGGGGATGGAGGGGTACTGCACCCGAATGGCTCGCGAACGCGAGACAAATTGCTCGGCCGTCGTAGGAGCGTAATCGAAAACAGTCGCGATAATCGGCCCGCCTATGAATAGTTGGTAATTACGTAAAGTACGGGCGCCGAGTATCGAAATATGCTGCCGCATGCGCCCGTGTCACGGTTAACCAAGCCCTATTGCTTTCAGCCAAGTTCGTATAATCCGCTCGGGCCCGACGCGTTTGCCAGCCAACGCGTCTCTCCCTTTATCTATGCCCGACGATACTAACTCACGGCTTACCAGCGTTAACGAGCCTCGCGGGGGAATGCGCCGCAGTCCCCCGGGAACAATTATAATATCGGGGATGATCGGGATAGCCGGAGCTCCTCCGCCACGTCGGAAAAACCCGCGCCTCCCCGTGGCGCGTTCCTCGTCAAACACCCCGGCCGCGTCTTCAGCCCGCGAAACTTGGAGGATTCGTCGGAACTTCCCGTATTTTGCGGACCGGGAATAGTTTCCGCGCCTTCCACAGCTTCGTAAAAAGTTAATTATCCCCGCCCACACCGCCCAGCGTGCTTCGTTAACGAGAGCCCGCGGAACTTTCTCAGAATCGGAAAGAAAGCGAGCTTCTTTGACGCCGACACCGCGTAATCCGCTCCTGATAAGCTCCCCGCAGCCTCTTATCGCTAATCGTTTCACCGAATTCAAAGTTTTCTGCGGTAAAACGGGCGTATTGTGTTAATTTTGACTAGACCGCGGATCCTTGGACAGAAGATTTTTCTGAATTTTTCATCTTATTGCCGATGCTTGCAAGACATTTTTTATAACATTCGCATTTAAATATCATTTGTACAGTGCCCGGTTACGCGTAGTAAACGCGCGAGTAAATACATACCACAGAATAAAACCCGTTCCCGCGTCTCCGGCCACAGACCGACCTCTTCTACTACGAGCCGTGGAAATTAAATCGCGCGACAAATTCTCTCTGCCGGACTTAAAGCTAATATTTTTCGAAACAGCTGCCGCGTAACTGTTGTCTGCTCGTGCCTTTTGCAAACGAACGCGGTTATTTGCAGTTGCTCGAGTTTCTTAGATTCGATAAGCGTGTCTCGCCGGAACGATTTCGAACTTGCTCTAATGCGAGAATTATAATAAGTAGATAGAGATTAGAAGTTTCCGTCGCGTCGCAGTCCTAAGATTTCGCCGGCTGTAGCTGGAAAATTGCTCAGCCAAGAGTTAATCTTATTTCGCTCGATAGTGTAACAGTTAATTCAGCCTCTGCCACGATCCATGTTCTATTTGTATATTTCACTGTTAGCTGTTGTTCGCTAAGAAATGACTGGGCACTCGTTAACCCGTAATTTCCGAGAATTCCCCCGCACCGGGACGGGGACGGGGACTGCTACCAACGGAAGCGCGAAGCATCGTACCCAGAAGCGAAAGAAAGCTCTAAAGCTCCGACAATATCGAGTCTCTCCCCTCGGGCAGTCTCGGCGCGGGCGGCGGCCGTAACGGAAATTATGCAGCTAATAAATAGATAATGGAGTAGAAAACAGCACACCGCGGCAGAGTCGGCAATCCCCTAATTCTGGCGCAGTTTAAACTGCGCAACCGATGCTGTTCCGCGGGGCTCGCCGCCTTAATATTCCAGTCGGAACATTAAAGTCCGAGCGCCGCGGCAGAAAAGGAACGCGCGCGAGCCAGCACCGCCATCAACCGCCGCGACCACTTTGTTACCGTAATATCGCCGCATTACCCGGAACGAACTTAATTGGCATAAATGATAACGGAGCCAGACCACCGGCCCATCTCTCTCTCTCTTGCTCGTATCCGTAAGACCCGCGGCGCCGGGATCCTCTATCGCGGCTCGCTCCACGGAAAGCATCGACGGTATTTACGCCCGAAGCTCTTAAGATATTAATTTCGAAAACCCGACGCGACGCTAACTGGGTCACGAGTGTCCGCAATCATTAGCGAAAACGCCGAATTCGAGCCTCGCGGAGTGGCTCTATGATTAAACTTTTCCATTTCCCGGGTTCACGGTGTGCGTATCAAAGCCGGATTAGATTTTAGGGACCCCGCTAATCGAAATCCGTCACACTAATTAACGTGTCTGATCGGTGACGAAACCTTTTCACCGCGATGTCACGACTGTCATTCGCGATTTCTAACGATTAATACCTAATCGAAATACCTTATATGTACTTAGGTATGTTGTCAAGTTATTTGCCTACTTCTCAAGATTATGGGAAGAATTCTTTTTCGAAAATCCACAAAATTACGCACGTTCGTTAAAATCGGCCGTGAGTTATCTGAACAATCGAGTCCGGAACAAGATAACGAGCCTGTAAATCGAGTAGACCAGCTTTTCTAGCCGGTGTAAAAACTTCGAACAATTCGTCCCGGCGTTGCAGCGGGCACCGCAGCTGCAGCCGGACGATAAAAAGCCCCGCTCGGCCCGTCTCGGGCCGCAACTCCGTGTTTTCCGGGCTCCGACGAATATATACGTTTTGCTCGTTACGCCGCCGTAGGCCACGCGGCGCGTTCCGTCGGCGCTCCATAAATTTTTCCTTTGTCGGAGCCGCGCGAATTCCGCCCGGAGAAGTCCGATACCTCGCCAACGTTTCCAGCAAATACTTTAAAATTAGGCCTGCGAATTGTTCCGCGAGAACCGGAACAATGGAATCCCGTGTTTGATTCCCCGGGGTGGAGGGGGACGGGCGGAGGACCCTGTGAAACTTGCTACTACACTAAAAGATTCTACGAATGTTTCTGAAAAATTGTTTCGACGGCGCTCGCGCCATCGTTTCATTTCCTGCGGAATTGTCTGTCGGGCCGGCGGTAGACGATCGATAAAAACCCTAGAAATTAACAAGGTCCCGTCGAAGCGGCTGCGTGTCGTAATTGTAATAAGCGCGGAGGACCCTCGATGCTTTCGATCGAGAGCCCGGAACAATTATGCTAACGCGTATAGTATACTTCGCTCTATGTAATCGGATTAATAGCACGCGCGGGCATGGAATGGTTGTTCCGGCTAGAATTAATTATAGCCAGGCTAGGCACTGCTACGCGGAAAAACAAGTTTCGAAACTATCTCCCGGCGGAGCATTCCCTCAGTAGAAATGATCGATAATGGTCGGGCGCGGCACATAAAATTGCTTAAACGACAAACCCGACCGCTGAAACACTTTATTCTGCATTGCCAAATTTATAATTTCACGACCTAGATCAACGGTAGACAAATTCCCAAAGAAAAGGTAAAAATGTTTCGGTAAAATCGCGGATCTCCTATGATCGCGTCGTAGGTCCCAAATGGCGACGCTAAAGCGGCGCTACCGGGAACAATTCCCGAAAATCTGGTTCGCTATTTTTCATTTATTCCGAATGATCAGACCGTAGACAAATTTCGCGATGAAAGGAGGGAGAAAGTTCGGACAAAATCGCGGCTAGAGCTCTCTATAATCGCGTCAGAGGTGCCGCGTGCGCGGCTCAACGGCGAGGTAACGCGGCTGCTATGAAAACACGGAACGATTCCGAGTGAGAGAAGCAAATCCTCGGCGAATTACGGGCTAATGCTTCGAAATTAGACGCTTCTGCCTGAAATCGAGCGATTCCGGGGCTGGGCCGTGCGCACTCGAGCAACTTTCTAACGATTGTAAGTAGTTAGGGAACGTGCTCGTAGACCGGGAAACTATCTCTCTCACTCTCTCTCTCTCTCACTCTGTATCGGGACTAAATTCGTTTCCAATTAAACCACAACCAGTCGCGCCAATCCTCCGTCGCTAATTTCATCCTCTTTTCTATTCCGGTTGTTTCGGATGCGGAACCGAGCGTTTTTCCTCTCGGTCGGTGTCACGGTTTGTCCGCTGTCCGTGTCGTTGCCCGTACCATGTCCTCCCACCAACACACCCCCTCTCCCACCCAACCCTCCCGCCCTCGGCATCCTCTACCTTTCGACTACCACCCACACACCACCTGTCTCTCGCTTCCTCGACGAGCGTTCTCCCTCGACGTTGGTTTGTCACGCTTGTCCGATTATCGACGGATTAACCACCGGGTTGTGCTGGCCGGTGGTGATGCAAGCGATGCGGTCGACCACCTATTCTCGACGCGGCTCGTCCCGACGTGAAACCGCCCGTCGTGAAACCGCCCGTCACGTAATTATATCGAACAGCTTCGAGATGTAACGCGAACGCAACGCGATGTCGAAAGCCCCGCGACGCGTCTCGCGAAAATTGGAGAACTTTCGCTCGAAACACGGCTGAACCCCGGTCGGACGAATCTTGGCACGAGCCACCGGGCTGTCAACTTGCTACGCGAAGCCCCGCACGGTTGCCATGAAATTGTACAACACGTTCCCGCGCGGAAAGTTTGGAAAGTTGTTAATATTATGTGAGGTTTTAGTCGGGGAACTCCGACGAATTTGTCGGCGGATTTTTCAGGGGGTAATTTGTCCGGGAGGGTCTCAGCTTTTCTAGAGAACTCTATTTCATAATTCATACATTCGACTCTATTTCATATATTCGTCTAGTTAAACATGAAAAAGTTGATTACATGAGCTCTTGTTTGGAGAGCTTAAAAAATTTTACCAAACGTACCACCGATCTAGGACGCTGAAATATTCACACCCCGGCGTGCACGAGAATTGTCAATCTCAGTCGAACGACGCTTAATCTCGTTTATTTCAATCATGGAAAAATTGTATTACCGATTCGCCCGAGCGCCAATTGTGCGATAAATATTTAATACGCCTTCGCGGTGCAACTTTTATGTACGTCAATATATTAAATCAGGGAATCTCGCATTGCCGAATCGTTGCGCGATTACGATTCCCCATAAAATATTTGTACCGCCCATTATACCGCATAATTGAAAACTCGTTTCTACAGAAATGATACGCGGAAATAACGGACGTCCGAATAACACTCCCTTGATTCGGGCGAAACTCGTCGGAGAGAATTTCTATGGGCGGGCTAATAAAACGTGTAACTCGAATAGCATCGCGGAAATGAATTTCTCGGGAGAGCGATATCAAAAAGTGTGAATCGAATGGAAATATTTGTTCTCGGTATTGTGGTTCATTAATTTTTCAATTTAACCGCGCGCCGGGCCCGCTCGCGCTCGCGCGCAATCGAATCAGGAAAATTTCGCGATCCACGAGGTGCCCGTGTATTTCATACAAGCGTGCGATCCGTTAACGTAAGGGTAGGCATCGTTTAAACTTTTCCGAGTCGCAATTAGCGAATGGAAACAGCGTTGCGCTGTTCGCAAAAGCTCGTTCCGACGAAAATCTCGTTCGCCGGCCCGGAATTAAGGCGAGTTTCTTCCGCGCGGGCTTTCCGATCGCAATTTACAATAATCGAGGGCACGGATTCGATTATCCAGTTATTGATATCGATATTAGAGCCGGCTAAATTCGATTTGCCCGCGAGCACGGCTCGAGAGTTTTCCGGCCCGGGGGCTGAAACACGCCGGAAAACAGCTTCGAGAACCCGATGGAAAACTCGAGAGCCTGATTTAATCAGCGTCCCGATCGACGAATCAAATTTTCAGCGACCCTCTCGCGCACTGTCGCGAACCTTTCGACCTGTCCAAGACGCGATCGCTCGGGCACAAAGCCTGCCACTCGCGTATTAATTAGTATCACTGTCGAAGCTCACCGATCGATACCCTGTCTCAATATTCGATTCGAAACTCGCTGAAATTCGCCAGTGTTCCTAGATCCCGTGTTTCTTTCGTTACGAGTATGTAGCAGCTAATCACCGGGCAAAAAAAGTGACAATGTTTTCCCTCGCCGTCGAAACAGCTGACTCCAAAAAAAACCCACCGAAGGCCGACGAACGGACGCACGTGAAGACAGAGGCCAGCACAACAATGTCGACAAGGAGAAATAAACTGTCTTTCTCCTTGTCACAGAGTCAACCACGGGCGTAAACAAAATGACGCACCGTGTGCAAACCTCTAGGTTATCGAATCTTCGTCCGCGAGAAAAAAGTCCCTCACCTCTCCCCGCTTCACCGCCGAGCGCGTTTATATATTACCACGCACCTGTCACCGAGCGTGAGAGTGAGAGTTAATTTAGAGCGCACACATCTTAATTGTCAATTGTATCGATTTTACCATAATAACTGATAAAGAGTGTTGTCCGAGATAAGGTCTCCGATTATTATCCACAAGTATATCATACTTCAACTTGACATCGTTTTCGTTAGCTTCCATTTCGTAATTAGAGTGTAGAGAAAAATTACTCGGATGATGGAAAATTCTAATACCTCATGAAAAATTTCTATATTCCAAAGATTAAAAAATATTCTGCCGGGATGAAACGTAAAATTATTTTCTTTCGTGAAATTGAGTGTTTGTCCAATCTCTCCAAATTTTTTGGGGGAAAAAAATGTTGATACAAATTTCCCTCGTACAGACTTAAAAGATATACCAGAAAAGCATAAACGGCCGGTCTATTAATTAGTATTAATGCCGCACCGTTGGAATGAAAAGTCCGTTTTAATACACGCTCGGGTTTTAATGCGAGATTTACAGAATTCCGCGGTGTTCCGCTCCGAATGGTTCGCTTCTTACTTTGACTGTTTGTGGAAACGGTCGAGCCGTGGGGGTACAAAGCGTCATAAAACGGTGGGAAACAGCGGCCATATTTAAGCCAGGCCGCGGCATATTTAACGCGAGGCCACCGCTTCTAATTACAAGCCGAACGGAAAAGTTTCCGCGTGAAATTAAGTCGAAGGTTTACGACGTCGACGAGGAAACTATTTGACCGAACGACTAATAAAGATGAGCGTTTGGGGATGGGAAAGTTCGACGAAGTCTAAACCGTAGTTCCAACTGAGCGTGGATGATGCCGGGAACGCGTGGTAATTACTCGTTTCTTGCGGTGCTAACGTTACGCCGAGTACGTATCCGTTAGATGGGGGTAGTTAAAGATGTTGCCTCGTTCTGTCGTATTAATCCGAATACTCGTATCATTTTCATAAAAGAATCATCCTAGCGCGTTTGTGTTCCATTCGTGCTGCACGCTAATTTAATTAATACACTGTCATTGGACTTGACGTCGCAGGAGAGTAGATTTATTTCGAAAAAGAAAGTACTAGACATGAAAATATGAAACTTAGATTAACAATTTCACCTAAGTGCTTACTCTCAACTTGAGTTTCTAATTTTTACTACGTTCTTCCCGGAAAACGTGACAATTATTTATTCGGGCAGAAAAATGTATTTATATGTTTACTACGCTTTTGGAAAAAAATAAAATTTTCAGGAGATTAATCTACACGAAAAACTTAATCAAAAATGTCTAAGAAACTTTGTCGTGCGTTGCTTCGTTTGCGAGATAATCAAGTTTTAAGGTACGCCCGATATGTCTGACTGTGGTCGACTGTATCTCACTCACTGTATGTACTAGCGCGTCAAACGAATTTTTCGAGTCGATTATTTAGGGAATGAAGGCTCGTACGAAGCGAAATGGCATGCACGGTTTTGAGGTATTTTTCACCACAAAACCAGCCTGCATATGTCGTATTCATTACCCTCCAGATATACCGTAGTCGTTGCGTATCATTCGCTCATTTGTATCAGAATTCACGGCCGTACTAACAAAGTGTTATTAATATGCATTCATTACAATAATTAATTCGAAACAGAATTATTTATTCCGCCGTTATTCCGCGCGTTTATATTTCATCCCGCAACATTCCATCTGTATCAACCCCCAAGAAAACATCGTACATACATTCTTGCGCATACATCAACCTGCGTGATTGTCACTCGTAAATCTCGTTAATTATTAATTTTACTCCATTACTTCGACTTTTGATTACGATTATTCTACAATGATAAATTACAATTATCAGTGTACAGAAATATAGACTCGAAATTGTTTAAATCGTGGAATTGTTCTGTAGCTCGTTCCATTTTCATGTATTGTTTCGTTAAATATGGATCGAAGCAATCAATATTGTTGTTACCGTCGATGCCTGTATAAGTGTCTTTTGATTCGCTTTTGATCAAGGCAATACAACATTTTAATTCCACCACTTCGCTGTTATTGCTCTATCGAAAATCAACGGATCCTTCTGTTCGTGGATGGATGGTAAATGATGTACGGTATTTTTGTACGATTTTTCTGAATGTAATACCCAGCTACAATAATTATTGTAATTGGATCCACTGTTGCTGCTGTCGATTGTATTCAATCAAAAACAAAAACCGCGCGTTTATTGCTATAACTCTTCGTAGATTTAACGTGGAAAACCTTTTTGTTAATAATGGAAGCACGTGAAGAACTGATGAATAAAAATTCGTCGTACATACAAGAAATAATAGCAAAAAACTATATTCAAGCAGCCAACAATTTATCACGTGTACAAGCCGCAATACTCACTCCCGACAAAGAGCGCTCGATTCTCGAATTCGATTTTTCAAATTTCAAATCTCCAAAAACCCCTAACCGATCGTTGGCCGGCTCGGCCCGGTATCGATCGATCGCCGGGATTTCTAACCGTGGATCGCGATTCCGGCAGCCGTGGGATCGCGGCGCGGAACAGCGGAAGTAAACGACGCGAAATTACCGGCAATTATTAAATTACAGCGACGACTGCCGCGGTAATTATCACCGGGCCCCGCCGCCGTGCCGCGCCGCGCCGCCGGGATTATAGATTTTACGCCGGACAAATTCGTTTAATGTCGGCCGGCGTGCGTATCGCTTCTCTTCCTCTTTCTCCCTTTCCCGTCGTGTGTATCCAGCCGGCGAAAAACCATCGTATCGATCGCCGGCTCTCGTTACCAGCGGCGAAAAACCAGCCTCTCTATGTACAGCTGTGTACCTGTGCGCGTCTCTGCGTGTATACATATTTTTTTTATTTTCCGAGGGGAACGCGGCTGCTCGCGACACGGCCGGCCGGGGCGGTCGCATCGAAATTCACGCGAGAACCATCGTGAAAAGCCATCGTTAGGAATATAAATAAAACTGTTCGCTTTATAGATCGGATTCCGGGTCCTCTGCTCTCGGTGCGGACGCGACGCGACGCCTTTTGGGACCTGTGACGCGATTATAGCGAGCGATCGACGCTGTTCCACGACGTTTCATTGGTCCTCGATTCTACCTCTCTGAAAAGTCTTCTGACAGGTGTTTGATAGTGGACTGGGGGGGGGGGATGGTGATTGCAGGTGAGCCAGGAGCGGAATGGTTAGAACAATCTTCATGCAAATAGGAATTTTTTGGTTTGTTGACGCCTCGGTTCGATCAGAAATTGAGTGAAATATGGTTTACGAATTCGACGCGTTCGCGGCAAGAACGAAACGGTTCGACCTAACCTATTAAAATTATTTTCATTTCGTCTCTTGCGACGCAATCCGCTGCAGTCTAATTGCTACTTCGTCGTTAAACAGCCGATCGATATACGAATTTTCCACAATATTCACCCGGAAAGTATCGTTCGTCAACGGTCCAATCAAGCCAGGATTTTTATAGAGAACACGCGAGTGCGAGTTCAAAAGGTACCTTTCTCTTTGTCTCTCTTTCTCTCGCTTCGAACACGGTGAATAAAATATTTCAAGTTCTTTATACGGGTCTTGTCGCTATGCAAATTGTCGTTGTCCGTTCGCGACTTTCTTTTATACCGATTCCGCCGGCATATTGATGATGTTTCCAGTTGAAAGGATAAAGAGAAAGAGGGGCTATACAGAGGCGAGATTAATTAATTAATTAATTAATTAATTAACGGGCAAAGAAACGTATTAATTACAGTCCGGTTGTTCGATATCGATGCGGCACACGGTCAGCCGTTATCCCCGTCCCCTCGGATTAATATGGATAAACTGGACGGATAGCGATGGCATTCATTTCCATTCGATCGTGTCGCGTCTTCGTCCGATAACCCGAACGAGGCGAGCTCGAACGTCGTATAATCGAAACAGTTAATTTGCGAGCTCGTCAGTTGAGCTCGACGGCCACCGAAAAACGAGCCGCGAACCGCGAGCGAAAAGCCCCGAGCCCCCGCAGCACCGAGCAATTGCTTTTGCAATTATTTTTAATAAACCCTCAAGAATTAATTGCGTTAACCCCCGGCACCGCGAGACGGGACGCACAAAGCCGTAACTGGCGCGAGGAATTCGCTTCCCCGACCGTGAAAAATGCCATTCCCCGCGCAATTCTTTCCTCGACTTCGATTCCACACCAGCATCGCGTGCATGGTTGCTGAATTTTTCAAGAGTAGAACGCGACTCGCGTAGAACCCCCCTATGGGAAAATAAAGTGTGATTGGTTAGTACCTCGATAACGGCGGCTTCGTCGGAGACTGTGCGCGAACATGGGGAAAATGCATTTTTTAGCGAAATTGTGCTTGCAAGTTCGACGCGTTTTTATGTAAAATAAATAATTAATTGGAATGCGTGCAAATTGGTTTCAGCAGCAATCTCGGAAACAGAAGAGAACAAATTAAATTGAGATAATTTTGTGTACGTTTCGGCAATCGGACGATCGACGAAACGATCCGAGGAAAATCGGCTGGCAAAACGTAAACCGGTGAACGGGTCTGGCTCTAGCGGCGTCACGTTTCTCTCGACGCGACGCGACGGGTTCTGCCCGGCATCGGAGCACGTTCGGTGCAGATGCACGTGGATGCACCGGAGAGGAGGTGCTCGCGCGACCGGTGCATCCCAGCGAGATATTGGTTTTGGACAAATACTATGGGCAAGCACGGCTGACATAACGATACTCGATCCTCCGCTTTGTTCCCCGCAAAAGGAGTCGGGAAACGATTCTCCCGTGGTCTCCTCTTACTCGAATAAAAATTGATTTCCCGCTGTCCTATTCAACAAACAGAAAGAAAATAATCGGAGTCTGAATTTGTGCGATCCCGTTTCCCCCGAATCATTTGTCCTCGTGAAAAGCGGCCTCGCGAATCAATTTCGCGAAAGCCGGAACTGGAATTGAACCGCGCGCTCCGAAAGCTGCTGCGAATTTGTTTTCTGTAAATTCGTAAAGATAGTGAATAAATAAAAAGAATTCATTTTCCCTCGCGGAAAATTGAACTGCGCTGATGGGTATATTTGTGTCGCGCATTTTTCGACTATTCAAGAATGCATGACTGAATATTAAATAACTGCAACGTGATTCGCTAGAATTGTCGTTCGCGAAATTTTAATCCGCTGCAAAAAATTCACCGCGATGAAATAGAACAACGTAGAAGTTTATTTCGTTTTTATAAATAAAATTGACTATTCACCATTTTGATAAACAGCGATACGAGCCGAAATAAAGCGGCATTTGTGGAAATCCACGCGAACCGTGGAGAGTTGGTGGAAAAACTTGCTGCGCTGCGGACGAGTTTTCACAAAAAACGAAGAAATTCAAGGAGAATTTTTAATTTGCCAGGAAGTGCGGCAGGGTCGAGCGAAAGGTGGGCGGGAGAAAGGTTTCCGAAAAATAGGCTCCGCGATGAAAGAGTTGAAAACAAAAGCAGACGGACCCGTGCGGAATTTTTAATTCTACCAGGGGGTGGGGTGCGGTGGGGTCGGGCGAAATGCAACGAGGGGAGAGGAGGGGAGAGTGTCGACGAGCAGAGGTCCGCTAAAAAGGTAAAGGTTCAATCTGCAGCCGGGGCAATCAGCCGGTCGCGATTTACTACAAACAAACAGTGTTCTCTCCCGCGTGCTGTGTGTCCAAAGCATTAACTACAAATGTCACGGACGGTGAACAAAAAGCCGGGTGATCCGGCGAGTTTGCATGCATTAATAATAATAAATCGCGGGGAACGGGCGCACGCGCGCGCGCGAGAGAGAGAGAGAGAGAAAGAGAAAGCCGGGGTCTCGCGCGAGCGCGTTAATAATACGCGCGATGTTGTCGCGCCGCTAATTCCGCGTTGTCATTCTAATCGATCCGGCCCCGTTCAATTATTCGTACGGCATCGGTGTAATTGCACGGCGTTGCCCTCGATCGCGCGAAACGATCCCGGTTTCATTATCCCGCGAAACGACAATCATACCGCTGCACGTATCGACGCGATTCCACGGAATCGACTTTGCAACGCTGTGAATATTCCACTAGCCCGTCGACGGCCCGAATTTTGGTTGCGCGGCGAATTTTCCGCTGTCGTCGAACTTCGTTCTTTCACTTGAGAACAGAATCTACGGAGAAAGTGACTTTCCAGCGTGCGACGATCGAGATTGGCGGCCGACAATGTCGGGCTCGACTGGAAAACATTTTTACCCGGGTTGTCCGGTTTTCGACATCGTCAATAAAAAAAAAAAAGAGGTCTCTATTCGGTTAGAACGGTTGTCATCACGATCGGGGAGTCCAATCACGAACGCGCGATGGGGACGCGGCCCTCGGCGGCGCGGCGGGACAGCTGCTGGAAAATTTAGTTTGCTAGGAACTCTCGAATAACTCGCATAAATTTCCACGTTCGGTTTTTGGACAGGGTCGTCGTCGGTCGATCGCCCGTTGCCAATTTCTATGCCAGACCGGTGGTACGGCCACCTACGCGTTAGTTTTCCAACCCCGGGAACACGCGATCCCCGTCTGCGCGGATTCGACGGGCTGGCTGGCTGGCTCGATGCAACGCCGATGCACGTGCTCTCCTCGGTCGCGGGTCGACAATTCTTCCTTTCCACTGTCACGGTCCTTTTATTCCCGATTTTAACCGCGACCGAACGATCGACGAATGAATATTCGCGAAGCTTGACGATTTCTGTCGAACGCTGACAACGATTTTCCTTTCCGTTGTTAAAAAGCGGACACTTTTAACGTCATCGTAGCTTTACCCACTCAGTTTTTCGCCGTGAATGGCGCTCGAGGATTTGCCGAATTTTCCTCCCTATAATCCAACACAAAAAGGGTCTAGCTTTTGGTCAGAGCGCTCGGAGCGTTCTACTCTTGATCAAGAAAAGTGCCCTAACACGCTTATCTCCCTAAGCCCGCAACAAATAGGCATATGTATCTCGTACGATGATCCCGATAAGACTCTCCCCCGGAAAACTCTGGAACCATAAAGGATAATCTGGGTTAGCGGTATTACGACATCCTGGAGGACCGTGGCGAGGCGAGGCGAGGCGCGGAGATCGTTTACCCGATAAAATAATTCCCGGGTTCCTTTTCCACGTTGATTCCGTCCGAGGGTCCTCCACATCATCCAATATCTGTTTCCCATTATTCCGCGGTTGATTCTATCGCGGATCAGAGGAGTAAATTGAAAACCAATACCTGAGCTGTTTCTTCGCGATAAAATTCATTCCGCCGGGGACCATCGGGAGAGCAGGAATTATGCAAACGAGCGGAAGCCGATGGTTGATTCTGCTAATGCGGCGAGGGAAGCCGCGTAAGAATGTTTCGCGACGATGCTCCGACGGTTTTATGCTGTTCCTGTTTCCCGTGAAATTCACCGTAGCCGAAGTGAACCTCGATCGAGGTTTCCATACCGGGCACATTATCGCGAAAAGTATCGGGGGAGTTCCTGGACAACGGGCGAGTGTCATTATCGTCGGGAACGGGCTCGGTTTGCGTGGGCGAATGTGTTGCTCGTCACGCGGAACGGAAGCACGAGCGTCCGCGCGACAGCCTGGAAATTAATTTACATGAAACGCTAATTTCGGAACAATGGTAGCGGCAGAATATGCGGGGACCGCCGGCCGTTTACGAGCCGTCGCGTCGCGTCGCGTTCGCGACCGAGAGATTTTTCACCGACCGCGAGAAACGCGAAAAAAGCTTCGGAACGGAAGGAACTGGAGAGCTTTTATTAGCTTTCCCGACGGCCCGTGTCTAGAGGAACCTAATAAAATTTAGAGTGTCGCGGTTTTTAACTTTATGGCCTCGATGTGGTCGGCTTTTATTTACACCGCTCGGTTGTTAATGCCTCGGATATACATTTTCTCGCGAATCCGCTTGTTGGTACGTGACGTTATCGCGAATTAAATTGTTTTAATCATTCGGTTTGCCGTCCACGTGAAGTCATCGCATATTTGCCAGCATCTTTCGCAGACGGTGCGAGAAGCGACTCGCCAAGAGGGTTCGAGGGGGTCCACGTCGGGGGCCCCACATTCTAATCAATTACGCGCAAAAAGTAATTAAGCCGGTGAAATAGTGCGGCACATTATTTTCCGGGGCGGTAGCGGCGCAAAACATTCGAAATTCTCGTCGCAGCAGCGGCGGCATGGTCGGGCCAGGGCCCTCGTAAATCTGCGGTCACTGAGGTCCACCGAGTGTCCTGCGACCGCCATTCCTCTTCGAGGGCGATCCCCAGACGGCACTGCAGTCCGTCTGACCGACCATATATGCACTTCCTTGTAAAACGCGGCCGCATAAGACGCACTGGCTCGCCGGCGCACGTGTTACTCGTTAAATAACACCGGAACTTCGGGCTGGACCGAGCCCGGTCCCGGTTGATGACCGAACTAATCGGACGACCAGCTGGCGGGACCCGCTGGATTTCGCTCCCGCTTCCAAGAACGCCCATTCCTCTTGATGAACTGCGGCCTTCTGCAGCCAATTTTCGCGCGTTCTCGATTTGGCGGACGTCGCGCCCACCGATCGCTTCGGTTGAAAATGTTGGTCAGTTTTCATGGAAATGTTGATGAAATTTCATGAATTTTTTTCAAAGCGATGGCGCCGTTTTAAGTAAAGTTTTTACTGGAGAGGATAATATTGGAATTTCAACAAGGTGGAACGCCGAAGATATCGCGGCAGCCGAACCCATTCGTCCTTCGATTCTCGAATTCGAGGCGATCCGTTCGACCCCAGACACTCAGCTCGCAGAATGGTTCGTTCTTTCCGCTTTTACGACGCGTCCCCCACCCCCAGCATTGAAATTCAAACCGCGTTTTATTAGAATCATCCACCGCCGAAACTTTCGCTTTGCGGCATCCCAGGAATGTATAAACAAATCCCGAAAGAGAGAGCTTCTGCTTTCTGAACGCGAGAACGCCATGCCGCGCCGCGCCGCGGGAGAAATTCCCCGCTGTAATTCCTCCGCGCGTCGAATCGCTTTCGTTCTTTGTCCAACACGACCGCGAGCTTGGCTCGTGATCCCGTTGAAAAAAGATGTCCCTCGCTCCTCGGATGAGAGTCCACTTTAACGCCGTCCATTTGGCACGGTCTTCTACTCTCGTTCGAAATTGATGACTTCATCCCCGTTCGATCCTCTCGGATCATAAGTAATTCGTGGAGGATATGTTTTTCGTGGATGCCTCCCTGCCCCTGTGCGATCTGGGTCGGCAAACAAATTCGTAAAGATCTTTCCTGGTGGTACAATTTAAGAATCTTTGTTAAAAAATTCCGACAAAAATTCGTAGGTGTAATTTGAAACAGTAAAAATATTATTTTCAACCTCTTACCTGTATCAAGAGAGAAAATAAATTTCTATTTCACTCTGATCTGTTGCAATCGAGATAAAAAAGTTCTATCTATTAATCAACACGCAAAACTTTTGCCACGTTACATGGATAACTCGTTGCTAGACCGAGGAGTTTTACGCGAAGTATGAAAATATTCCCAGAGTCGACCGAACGCTAATTCAAAGACCAACATTGATCCAGCCGTGTATCGGGAAAATCGGTAACGGGGCTGAATCATCGTGGGAGAATGAAGTCAACGGGAGCCGAAAACTCTCGCGGGCCACTCCCACGAATTGTTTCGAGTTCCCCTGGCGGAATCGAGAGGACCTGTTTACCCGGCCCGGTAAACTTTCGCCCTGTCCGCCCTCGAATCGCGCAAATGGGGCATTACGAAATTAACCGCGGGAACTTGTATCGCTCTCCACTCTATCCGGCGAAGTATCTCTACACCGTTTCGAGGAATATACGACTTTGATAAACAACGATTTTCCCAGATTTACGGAGAGCCCGACTCGGCCCGGCCCGGTCGAGCCGCCCACCGTTCGCAATCTACTGTAGATTACTCTCGTCCGTTTAATTCTTTATAGTCCGCCTCGTATCGTGTCGCGTGTTTCATTCGAGTTTCTCGTCGCGGGCTCACACACGGCTAGGCCGTGTGTTTCCCGAGCTTTGTTATCGGTTGAATACTCCGTAATGCGCTTTCAACTCGGTTGTTTTATTATTTTTTCTTTTTTCTTTTTACTCCGCGTTGTTGCTTCTATGCTAACATCATCGAGTTTCCCTTTTAGTCGCCTCGTTAGGATCCGTCGATTCAATTTACGTCACGATATCGATTGCCGCATCATTTTCCCAATCAACGGAGTGTTGAGCCGGTTGCGCGTGGTTCGAGGCGACGACGAGAAAGGAACGACGAACCTAACATGTGAACCACGCATAACTGGCTCGCGCGCGTACTGCGGATGCATCGAGGGATGCGCGGGTGTGTCTATTACGGATTTCCGACGGAAGAACCGACCGTCCCGGACACCATGTAAAACAAACGGACATTCCACCCGCAAAATCACGTCCCCGCAAATACGATCATACCTCGAGAACCGCCCCGGCAAGCTGTGCGCTCTACGCGTACGCCTGGACGATCGTACAAACTGGGTGGTCCTAATGGAGACCACCGAAATACTCCTTTTAACGCTAAACCTACCATCGCCGGTCGAATGACCGTTTCCAGATTTTGTATTTTACAATTATTGAATTTGCAACGGCACTTGGAAATTGTTACACACGATTCTGTATTTAACCGCGCGTTACAATGAAAATCCAAATAAATTCGATTGTGTCGTTTTTATATGGTAACGCGTGGGTTTAGCGTTAGCATCGGTACAGATGATCTTTAATTGTAATTTAAATCGTGTTGGGAGAGGAGTACAGGCTTAAAATATTTGGAAAAGAATAGCGCGTAGAGAAACAGAAGACGTATATCCTTCGTCCAGGACACCCTGTACAAATTCATATCGTGGCTGGCCGAGGTGCATTCGCTTGAACGATTCGAACAGAGAGCGATGGGGAGAGGGAGTTCGCAAGAGAACTTCAGTGTCCATCGTCGGTTTCGCAAACACTGCCAGCGAATCCGGATACCGTTAGACGAGATGCCCGATCCAAAACGGCGATCGTGGAACTTTACGGGGTCATCCGAGCGTGGAAGCCTAAAGTGGTGCACACTGCACTTGGCCGATGCACCGGCGGCGCAGGCCCGTCCGAGAGGGCCGTTTTCGCTGGTCTTCGGTAGAAAGGGTCGGCCGCGTGGCGATTCGAAGACCCTTTTTAAAGCCGTGCTCAGGATACACCGCAAAGCACCCCGCGAGGCTGCAATTCACGACCGACTGTGTCTCTCGCGGCGGACTAAACCTCGAGATAATTAAGGAGAACTCATCCCCCACCCCGAACCCCGGGGCGAAGTTGAGAACTTAGCTGGTGAAAAAGTTCAACTCGAATCGGCGAGAAGAAACTGCAACTGGGTTATCGGGAAATTTAGAAAAGACGCGGTAAATGAGAGAATGCAACCGGCGTTAATCCCCCAGGCGGAAGGAGGAGGAGTTCGGGAGATGTGTGCATCTCGGTGCAGATCTTGGATTTTATCTGCCTCGGGTGACGATTTCGTCGGCTGAATAAGTCCAAGTAGTTCCAAGGACGTTAGGGAATGCCAAGATTCCAAAGGTACTACGAACTTCGCCATAGCAAAAATTTCAGAAATTATCACACACTTGCGGATCGATTCGAAACAACGTTCCAATCACCCGTTACTGCCGAATCGCTAAACATTGTTAATTTATTCATCCAGCACCGCTTCCATCTACTTCTACAATCCACGGTCAGTAGAAACGACGGTGCGGATGCTCCCAGGAGCAATTTCCATTGTATCAATTCCCGGCGCAGCCGAAAAACCAACAACCTCCGCGCGATAGGTCGATGGGCAAAGGGTCGATCGGACCAAAAACTAATCGGCGAAATTTATGCGAGTTGTTCGAGTTGGCGAGGGTAAATACACGGCGGAGGTGGAGGGGAGGGGTGAGGAGGGGTATGCGCATCGAGTCCTCCGTTTTACAGCGACTAGCCCCGAGCCTCGGTCAGGATCCATTGGTTCGCGAGTTGCCCGTGTATGTATACTCGCGTAGATTAGGTTTCGCGCGACACGTAGCGCTAATGAACGAGGAGGTGTCGTTTGCACCGAAACCGGAGGGGAGAAAATTTTCAAATTTGTGTTTACGCCCCGAGGCTAGCCCACCCGCGACGCAGCCATCCCCTTGCACCGGGCTAGCCAGCCAACGTTCGGCCGTGCAAATGAACGTGTAAATACACCCGCCCCGTAAATACAGGCGAGATTTATCCTCCGACGGTTTCTACCCTTCGATTTTTGCCCGCCCAACCCCTTGGATCGAATGCTCTCGAACGGCGTGCACAATAACCGCTCTTCATTTGCGCCGGCAGGCTTTATGTTACATGTCCCCCATCTTCTTTCTGTACGATGGATAATGGACCGGCGGAATCGGCGAACGGGAGCGACAAACAAACGTATCTCCGACGGAAATTCGAGACTGCGACTGCGATACTCTGCGATGGAATTTAAGTTGGACTGTGTAACTTCAAACAATTTTGCCGTCCAGCATCTCGAACTCAAACGTCTCCGAGGCAATCGCGTTGTTAAATATAAATAATTAGAATCGCTCCGGCTAATAAACAAACAAACGATCCACACACGCGAGAGTCCAACCCGTTAAAATCCGTGCTGCTTAATTAAAATCGACAGAGGAAAAAGGGGCCGCGAACAAGGATGCTTCGCAATCAAAGAGTCGTCGGTCAAAAGAATCCACGGTTCGTTGCTCCGTGTTTCCCGGCAGTCGTCTCCTCCTGGTTTCCGGGGAATCGCGAGAAGAAAAAAGCTTCGGCGTCGCATGGAAACGAGCGGAGGCGCGAAACACAGAAAGCTCGCGGAGAAAAGACGCGCGAACCGAGCTCCGATGTCACGAGACCGAGGGGAATCTACGCGTGTACACAGGTACGCTCCCGCGCGCTGCACGGGTAATTTTCTCGGTTACGTACCGCCGCGCCGCTGTGTTTTCGTCGGCGATACTCGACCAAACTCCCATTCACAACCCCCCGCGCCCTGTGAACCAGGCTTTTCGTCGCGGTGACTTCCGGCGCGCGCGAAGAAAAGTGGACTTGTAACGGGACGCGTATCCGGTTTCGCGAATCCTGGACTACAAACGCGTCGTCTGTCTGCCGGTGGAATCAAATTTTCTGCCGCGAAATTCGTGCGAACGTACCGGCGGCGCCATTTGCATCTTGTCCGAAGTAGTTTCGAGAATTAGTGCTTGCACTCCGGCGTCGCGACAGATCTCAGCAAAATCTGCGCGTCGTCCGCGCATTATTTCGAGACTGTTGTTGAGAGACGATCGACGATCTCGTGGTGTGCGGAGTGAACTTGCCACAATTTTTTTTCCGGATGATCAGGCTGATTAATCCGGGCGATCTCCCACGAGCGTCATTCCCAATTAATCGGGTGCGCGAGCGCGGCGCTAATTAGGGATTGCCGCTAATCGAGGCTCGCGTCGCGACGCCTCGCATCGCCTTAAAAAGGCGTGGAAACGAGCTCGTTGCCGGGGCCTCGTTCTCCAAGTACACGCGCCCGTCCATCCGTCTTCGTTCTCTCGATCCATTACTCGTTCTTTGCGAGCGATCGCTGCTCCGCACTCGTTCCTTCTCGTTCCAACTTTTTCCTCGCAGTCGACGACTGGAGAGCCGGGTCCCTCGCTCTTCGTACACACTGGGACCACACCGTACTTCTCGGTTGGGTAGAATCGATTGGAAACCATAATTGGAAGCCGGCAGCGCACGTGAAACAATTAATTAGACCTTAATTAGCGCACGGCCCAGTTTCAAAGCGGCAGGCGTTCGCACGGTGGAGGAAACCGTGAGCCCCGCAACGCGCCTTCATCGTCGTCGTCGTGTTACCCTCGAAAACTCGCGGAAGAGATAAAGGGACAGGTTTCGTCCGTCCTATTTAATCCCTTCAACCCTACGCTGACAGCCCCGGGGACCTTATCGCCGTGTAATTATCCTCGCGGCCCGTAAAATACGATACGGCTAATTTCCACCCGATAAAGTTAATTACCTTGGCCGGGATCCTCAGACGTCCGCCTGGTTCGCAGTCAAAAACCGCTGGGAAAATTCACGCTCTCTCTCTTGGTCCTTTGTGCTCGACAATGCACGGAAAAGTAGAACGATACTGTAGAACCTCGATTATCGCAGGGATCGATACCAACCAAGGAAAATCATAAGAATCCTAGAGGTCGATAGATGTTCAATCAATTTATTTTGGCAATGCTGTTTTAGAGACTCCTCGGGATTTTTTTGCACAGTCGGAATAATCGCGCGGAATAAGGGCGCAGTTTCTCGCGATTCCGACGGTACTTCCGCTCGCAGGAGAATTCCGCCGTACGTAACTTCGGTTACGCGATTACTCGGTTCATCTCGGCCGGTTGTATTATCCGCCGGCATTACCGGATAATTTAGGTGTGCTTTGTTTCGCGCGAGAATGCACGAAGTTGCAACGGCTGAGCTCACATTGAGGCCCGGCCGAAGCTATTGGACCCTGCCACGTCGATACAAATTTCGAAAGCGATGATGCAGCAAGTTCGCGCGCCGCGCCGGAAGTTCAGGCAGTCTCGGCGCGGCTGCTTCCTCGGCGGTTCCCCGTCGTCTCTGTAGATTTATCATCGGCCACGAAAGAAAACCGAAATCTTGTTTGAAAGATGCTAAACCGTCCACTGATCGATGGTTACCCCGAGGAAAACCGAAGAAACTAGAACGGTAATTAGATCGCCGTTTGTTATTATTGTTGAACGGTGACATTTTTACACGAGCGCGAGCGATAAAAAAAGAAAGTAGTTGTTTACCGGAACAGAAACGGGAACATTGTTTAATTTCGTAAGATGATGAATCGCTCGCGTCGTTGAAGCGGAATTCCCTTCGGTCCTCTCCGGGCTTCCCTGAAATAATCCATGGAGCCCTGGAATTTGCATGAATAATAAATTGCGTACTAAACGTCAAGTTTCCAACAGTTACAGAAATATAATGAGAAGCTTCTCTTAACCGCGTCGGAACGTGACCCGTTCAATTCGCTATAATTCTTATGGCCGCGGTTTCGCAAACTTTCCCGATGGAAAAACCACTTCGTTGATCCTTATTCATCCCTTCAGCACTTATCCAGCTTTTCACTGTATTACAATATCTCACGGTTACAATGTAAGAGTTGTAATGTTCCATTAATCGCGTTGTATTCTCGACAGGCTGTGAAAATTCATCGAACAACCGACCGTAAAAGCCGTCCAGCAAAAAATAAAATTGACCCGATCCCTAGCTACGGAACCGTGCCAGCAGTAAACTTGTTAATTTGAGGAAACGAGGGTCGAATGGGGGTTAATATAAAGTCCGGGATCCTTTCTCTGACCAAGTTTCCGTATCGTTGCAGCTGCGAGAGTACACGCTGACGGAAACGTATCACGAAGACGACGTCGAGGTGGAGTTCATCAGCAACGACAATTTACTGGGGAACAGCCCGACCCCCAGGGGGATCGATCCGAACAGGGACCTGAACGAGGCGATCGCCGAGGAACGAAAGGAAATGGACACTCAGCGATACAGGTACGTCCGTCTCCTCGCCCCTCGCTTCTCATCTCCTTGCAAATCCTCCGGCGAACGAACTTGCGACAAGGGCACAAAATTTCGCCGGAATTTACAATAATTTAAAGAAGATCGCACGACCCCCGTTGCTCCAATTTACGATCACTCGCGAGTCCCGAAATCTACGTGACCGCGCGAACATTCTCCTAAACTCGCAGACAAGAACGGGAAGCTTTCCGTAACTTCTCGAAGGATCGAAGAAGCTTGCGACAAAGCGCTGCGATCCGAACGCGAGAAATCATTGGAGGGCGGCCGTGGGGGGGGGGGGGCACGAAAGGGGAAGAGCTCGAAACTCCGGCCAGCTCTGGTCGGTGTTCGATTCTCGGGAGGAACAATGGGCACGGGGTGTCATTGGAAAAATGGGTCGTCTGCCGGAAATGTTCGTTAACCGGCAGAGCGTGGACATGGTCGTAGGAAAAGGAGACGCGTGGAACGGGCGCTGGCATAAAGGACAGCGAGTGCAGTGGCAGGTTGAAAGTACCGCGCCGCGCCGCGCCGCGACAATGTCCGAGAGAACGTATCGCGAAAGGAGCCCTGGAAATGGGCCGTCGGTCGAGTGTACAGCCCTGAAAAGATAGCCCTCTTTGGCTTTTCGAGAGGAGTCTCTCTCGGTTGAGAGGCGGTCGGAGGTCTATCCGGCGTTTGCTTTCCCCTTTTGCTGCCAGGAGACTCTCTCCTCCTCCACCCCACGTCTTCCGTTCACCAAGGATCTCTTCATATCGTTACCGGATCCTTTCGCCGCTACCTGCCTCGCTCTATTTCTCTCTTTAACTTTTACGATCTAGCCACCGCGCCGCGCCCGTTTCACAGCAGAAGCAAGGCTCATCTTCTCTCCACCCTCGCCCGCCCCCGGACAGAAGCGCGCAAGGCCTTTGTGCCGCGAGAAACGCACCCGGAATCGCTGCTTTTCCGCGGGAAACGCCGCTGCGGAGACCTTCGAACACTTGTCTGTGCAGTTGCGAATGCGTTTTTAGAGTCTCCGCCTCGGGGAGCTGAAGCGCGTTCCGGGAACGCTGTGTTAGACATCGGATAACTTTCCAAGATCGAGGCTGCGGGAAATGCGGCGGTGCTGCAGGATTTTCGGTGGGCACTGTCACGTCAATGGAACGGAGATCTAGGTCTCGACGATGGGAGAAGTATGTCGACGGAAACCCTAATCGATCTCCTAGCGAAACGTGACGGAGAGTCCGTGTCATCGGGTTATAAACCGTTGCGTAAAAATCGAGCGGTCCAATCGCGAGGGACGCGCGTCGACGCAGCGCATTTTCGGGAAACTCGGCGACGACGGGCTCGCTGAAATTTTTCGGTCGGACAGCGGGAAATTGTTTCGCGGCGGAACGTTGCAACGACAACCGTGAAATATCATACGCGGCGGCCACCGGGCGCGAAACTTTTAACCAAATTGGAGCGTCGGCGAATTTGTTTTTTTATCGCGCGGCTTGCCGGCCTCGCGGTACCCGGAACCGTGAACCGTTGTCTCGATTCTCCGTTTTATCGTACTTCCGTGGTGAAGAACTGCTGCTCGCGATCTTTCGCCCGCAAAAACCGAAGAAAAATCACCGGTCGAACTGTTCTTGCCGCGAAGACGACGCGTCGGCCATTTTGCTGCGGCGCGGCGCGACGTGGCGGCTGTCGTTAATAAAAGACTCCGCGCGGACGTTGTCGGGTTTTCCGACGTCTGAATGGGGACCACCGCGTTATTTACACGAGCCCGATGGTATAATAATCCATTGAAGTGGCAACTTCGGAAACACCGTCTCCGGATGACGGCCGGCCGAACAATACGGCTCTGGCGGCGAAGAAGTCTGTTATTGGACGACCGCAGCCTGGCCCCGGACAATGGTCCAGCTAGTATCTTGAACGGCCATTCAATAAAGTGGGCCAGTTTTTCTTTTGGACTGAATGGCCAGCGGAACGGAGACCCTCCGTGTCGAACAGGTACCTTAGGATCATTAAAACGCTGCTGGTCTTGTGATTAAAAGATCCTCTGTTTTCTCGGGAATTATTTATAGCCCGGAGGTATGGAGACGTTCGATGTACCATTACGTCGGAGACCTCGGGAAATTAATTTCGGGACTTCGTGTAGTTGGATTACTGCCAACTGGAGGTTAGAGTCTCGGCTGTTAGAGCTATCGGGAGAAGTAGGCTACGGGAACGCGTACATTTTCATGTCCGAGCGCTCGGAGATAGAGTCCTGCGCGGTCCCCGAGCCAAGGACTCTAACAAGTGGTAGCTTTCGGAGTTCATGGTGTGCGGTGAACCTGACCAAGAACCTAAAATTCAGGCCAGCAGCTATGATAGCAAAACAGCTCTACGAGGCCCCAGTCTATCAGCGAGTACTTGCTAGCACCGATGAGTGGAGGGAGCTAAAAGCTCGACGAGACTCCGCAACTTTAAACTGATAAAGTCCAAAATGTACGAACGGACTTTAGAAGACTCGAGGGATTAAGCCGGGAAGCTAGCAACGACTGATAGGAGTTTACAGAGAACAGCGAGGCTTCTCGCCATGGAACGTTCTCGTGTTCGATCGGGGACAAAACAGCTCTACAAGGCTCGAAGACCGAGAGGACGACCCGAAGATGAATGGTAGAGCCGGCAGTGCCTGCTAGGAAAGCCTGTCATCGGCTGCCAGAAAAAGGGGGTAAAAACGGGCCACCGGTGGATCGAGGGGGATGCCAGTTATGAAGCCTATTGGGATCGACGTACGGTTGGAAGGGTGCCAACCCTGAGGACGCAAGACCGATTACCCGAACCGTTCGGTTCTTGTGGCCGGTGGCCGCGGGGATCGAAGAGGAGATTGGCCTGATCGCTCTCGCGTGTCATCGAACTCTCATCTGGCTCCCATGATCTGCAGTCAAGCTTGCATCGACCTCCAGTCGACGGGCCACAACCTAACCCGGACCGACACAACAATGAACAGCCCGTCGATGACGAGCTCTCCTAACTCTTGCTCGCCCTAAATTTGCTTTTCTCGCGTTGTTTCGTAACGACAGTCCGTCAAGGTGTTAATAGAGAGACTCGGTTTGGCTCCGAAGGTAATGACAGCCGATAACGGCGTCCAATTAGCCGGTTAGTTCGACGGAAATCGAGCGCCCGGTTCCAAAAACAAGTTGACCGACTCGGAGACTCGGATATTACAGGTATTCGCGAGATATCGACAACTCTTTATCGAGTTTCCTACCTCGCTGGTAACTCCGTTGAAAGCTCGTCAATCCGACTTAATTGTTTCACGATTCATAAAGGATCGCGTGAACATCGACGGCGCGGCGCGGCACGACGGAAACGATGCGATTATGCGATGACAGCGGTACGGACGTTTCGCGACTGAAAGTCGTTGGTATCCGGTTTTGACTGCGAAACGTGGGCGATTAATCGTTCCACCGCGGAACAGAGTCCTTTGACCGTGTTCGACAAATCGAATTAAATCTCTGCGACCGCTGTCCTCGGCAGATACTTTCGGATCGTGATTGTCGTTTCCAGTTAACGGGGCGAGCATCGCCATCGGAAATCCCATTAAAAGACGCGATGCGAGAGCTTTCTCGCGCGTTCGCGGCGACAATACGGCGGCTCGGCCACTGTTTACTTAAAATACCAGTCGCGCGCCGCGAAACAAATGCGTGATAAATTGGACGAAACGGGGAAACCTTGCGGGGGACAGTCAGTGTCCGGCGCAATTTTCACGGGGACCGAAAGCGGCGAAGACGGTCGCCGGATTTCGCGTCACCTGCCGGACAGGAGTTCGCGGCGATTTGCATTTTAAAATCGCCCCGAACCCCGTGGTAAATAGTACGATCTGAATTGCAAATGCCATATAATAACCGTATTTTCGTAAATATATTTTCAATTATCTCGCGCGAAGGCGAGGTTCTCGCTTAATTGGCCTCCGTTCGAGCGGCGACGCACGCAGGCCAGTTTTACCCGAGCGACGTTCGATGCATTGGAAACGCGCCCGTGGATCGTCGCGATCGCGCCTGAACCGATCTCGCGTCGCGTCAAGGCCCATGCTGTTTCCGCATCCCTGTGCCTGAAAACGAATCATCGAGCTCAAAGCGCTCCCAGGCAAAGGCTGTTTTCGCGAAGCTTCGTTCCGACGATTTTCCGCGTCAAAGGAACCGCCGTGACGTCCGCGACCAACGGCGGTCATTAGACGCGATAATAGGAGACAGATTGCCTCCTGCAGTTCGCTGATGCATCCGCTCTGCTGCGCCTCTGACGCCGCCCGAAATTTATTCGTGTATCACACGGGAGAACGAATTGTCGAAATATTTACCCACCGGAGAATTTATTCCGGTGTTCGACCGCTCGCCGCCGCGAGCTAATTATTCCTAATTAACCCGTTAAGCGAAATCTCTATCGTTGATTTTGTGGAAATTCTAACGAGCAGAATTTTTCTTTCGCCCCGCTAAAAATTT
Organism: Lasioglossum leucozonium; assembly: GCA_028454225.1. Classification (NCBI taxonomy): domain Eukaryota; kingdom Metazoa; phylum Arthropoda; class Insecta; order Hymenoptera; family Halictidae; genus Lasioglossum; species Lasioglossum leucozonium. The sequence goes on along the minus strand of CM052210.1, from coordinate 11,729,296 downwards.
TAGAATAAAAATGTTGGCTTTCCGGAGGAGTTCCGACGAAATAATTGCGGGCGAATGTAAAATAAAAAAGCCAGTGGTAATTGGCGACTTTACTGCCTCGTATAACTCGGCATTTCTGCCGCTATAATATTATAGTTTACCATCAAATATTTTACGACTGCAGAACACTCGCGCGAACCACCTCCGCTTCGTTTCTTTGCGTATCCATGTCCGATGCGGCATCTAATTAATACACTCACCTGCCGGAGACGTAAAACCAAAATGTTTCGCGAGCTGCAACAAATTTCCATTGGCGCCGGTGCCGCGGCAATTCACAAAATAGCGGTGAATTTTGTAGAGCGCAGCTGTGACTTGCATCGCGCAAATTTACATCTGCCGACGCGAATTCTTATCAGTCATAAAATTTTTAGTTGGATATATATTTCCAGCGAATTTTTCCGCGGACGGGGCAAATGGTGTGAAATTGCGCGTCTTGAGCCTGAGTGTGTGTGCGTCCGCAGGTGGTCGGTCGAAGTCGGTCGTCTTCGCGGTCTGTCGGTCGGTCGTAGCCGGTCGTAGCCGGTGGTAGCGTGTGGTCTGTCGTTGGCCGAACTAGGCAACAGTATATGCGTTTCGAATAAAGAGTTTTATGTTCAATTCCTCTACGAATTCCTTCCAGTGTTTTATTTACGTAATCCAGTTATTTATTGGTTCTCATTGAACAAATGGTTTTGGATTTTCGCCAGCCGCGGAAACTGTTGAAAGGCGGCCGGGCAGCTTTTTCAGCGGACATTAATTTTCAATCCGTGGACGAAACAATTCCGGGTCGCGAGACGAAAACGCGCGGCCTGCTTCCCCTTAATTTGCTTGCTGCGGTTTTTTCTCCGCCGGGCTAAAAATAATTAAATTCCCGGCCCGGTACCGTACTTCATTTCGCCGTTCCCCGTCGAAGTTTCGCGACCCGCGGCTGTGCGGGCCCTGTGGAACGGGGAGCCACGTGGCGAGTCAGGTGAGAAATGGCTCAGCTGGATCCGTGTAATTGTAAATAACCGTGTAACGCGAACAAACGAGGCTGGCGATTTTTAATATTAACCGGCCCATTAATAATAACGACGACGTAAATGAGCTTGGCCGAGCAAAAGTTTTTCTTCTCTGCCGCGCCGTGACGCGCGTCTCTCAGCCGGCGAACGTTTCTGTTGACGAGGAACTTCGCGTTTCCGGTTAAAATTCCCCCATTTCGGACTTCAAATTATCATTCTTCCGAAAAGCACGATGTTCCGAAAGTTATTTTATATTTTTAATCGGATCGCAGTCCTCTCGGAAGAATTTTGCGTTACGGTAATCAGATTTTCAATTTTCCTGCGCGCCGAAAGAAACACAGAAAAATATTCAATACTTTAAATCAGATTGCTATCCTTTCGGAAGAGCCGACAGGATAATTCGATTTTTAAATTTCCGTTCTCTTGTGTCGGAAGAACCAAGAAAGACTGTTTAAGCGTGTGTCTGGGTTAACGAATGCTCGCTAGCTAAATCGAATCTTCGATACCGGCGCGGCGCGGCGCGGCGGCGGCTGGGTATTCAGAACAACCGGAAGTCCTGGAATAAAACGCGAAACGAAATCCCCCCGGGGGTTTGACGCGGTCGGAAGGCGAAGTCAGAGTTTGTCCTATCCCCGTCGCGAACCAGATTTCGTCGGGGGGGAATTGAAATCATGCAAATGCGGGGAGAATAAATTAAAAAACGCGAGCTGCTCGGCCCGGGTTGTATCGGGTGGCGGGATCCTGCGAGAAGGAACGCTCGGAATTCCTCGCGCAAGAGGTCCCTTGTTCTTTTCAATTTATTCTCTACAGCCGCGAATCGAAACTCGGGAAAATCATGTTAAAGAAAAAGCCGAGGAGATCCTTCGGATTAAAACAAAGAAATTTTATCAAAGCGAATCGGATCGCTGAAACTGGAGCTGATCGCAATGGCGCAGGACGATTTGAAACCATTACCTGCTGCAATTTCCTATTAAAATATTAACAAATAACCGGGTGAATTTAGGAAAATAAGGTTCGTAGAAGCGACGAGCTTATTTGCAACGGGGGGACAGCGCGCTGTACGTTCTACACCGCTAATAACCCGGCAACCCCCGGCATCCCGCTGATAACGTTCTCGATCATTTTCGGCTCGTGTTCCTCGCGAGAAATCCGAGCCGGCGCCAATGGCCATCGCTGTGTATAAATCCCTTGTGTATAGGCTTCCAATGCATGCCGGGAAACACGAGAAGATCGAACATTCCGCGCGCAGACCGAACACGGATGCAGGATGAATAAGTTTCGGCGGCGAAACGAGAATCTTCTCTCTGTCCCACCTATCTTTCCTGGTTTCGTTTCCCTTCGCGTCTGTAGTTCAAGTTTTTCCTCTCGCGCCCGTAGACATGGCAACCGTAAATCAACGCCTGAAATTGTTTTCGAGTGGCGCTCGACGAAACACACGGCGCGGCGTCTGGAAATTCGAGTAACCGCGTTCATGGTCGTCCGACGTGCGCCAATGTGCTGCTTTTCGGTCGAAGAGCTGAACGGTTTGCCAGCGGTGCGCTTCGCTGAAATATTCGCATTTTTGTAAAGAAATCTTGTGGACGTTATCGACTTTATAATTTATCGAAAAACAGATAAAATATATTAAGTTGCCGGGCGTGTTGAGCATCGATGTATTGTTTCACGAGATTACCTCTGTCCTCAGGTACTGGACGACGACCGGAAGCGGGCAGGGCGTGACGGACGTTCCCCGGGACAGCAAGACCGCGATCCTGGACAGCATCGCGTCGTTGTACTCGTTGGACAGGCCTCGGCTCGGCCCGACCATCGGCCCGAAGCTCTCGAGATACGACGGGAAGACCAACTGGCCGTATTACCAGAAGTACAAGCAGACGGCGGAGGCGCAGAAGGCTCAGATCTTCGAGGACATACAGAGGAAGATGGCGAACGCAACCGGAAGTAACAACCTCGGCGGTCGCTCGTGGAACGGCACCGGCACCGGCACCGACAACGCCAACGCCAACCAGCGTCAACACAGGCTCAGGATGAAACATCACCGGCTGACGTCCAAGGGGAAACGTCTGAGAACGCGTGAGTATACCGGCGACTACGCCCTGGCTGCCTCGTAAATCATCCACCGTGAGCTGACAATGGCTGCGGAGGACTCCGCCGTAAAAAGAACGAAGACAGTACACTGTCACCGGAACAACAACCTGTGAAATAGTGAACCCGCTCGTAAATTAACCAACCTGAAATTCTTTCGAGCGAAATTAATTTTATTCTGGATCTGTCGATCTTGGGGATTATCGATTCGCGTTCGCGCTCCGGTGATTAACGGACTGTTCTCGTTGCCTTTTCGTATCGAATTCTGCTGGAAGGGCATCGTTTTTGTTCTCTTTCGTTTATATTTCGTTCGAATCAGTTCGTAAGAGCGCTGAATCGAGTATTCCGCAGCTGAAACTCGATAAAATTTGGCGATTTAGCGCTCCGGAAAGAGATCAGGTCAGCGTTCACCTCTGCGATCAAATGTATGAAGCTGGCTATACCCTATTTCATTCCTCGCGGGCGAATAAAATCCCGCGGTCCAGCGATAAATCACAAACATCTCCGATTTAAACGAAACCACGTAATAGCCCGCCGGGAAGGCTGCACTTGAGCTCCGACCACGACCTCGAAATCCCCTCGAGCGATCGATGGGGGTTCGGGATAGTTCGGCCGCGCTGGATCGAGCTTCGATTCGAATTTGCCTTTAATCCCGGAGAACTAAGCTGCCGTGCGTGGAGCCGACGGTGCCAATTAAAAGCAGAAATATAATCGAGCCTCGTTTATCCCGCTTTTCCATGTAATTCACATTTTTCTTTCGCTAGAATTTCGAAAATGCTCTCACATTATTTCTCAAGTTTCGATCTGTGGTTTCAGCTGAGACAATTCATCGCTTTGTGGGTTGCAGGTCCTCCCAGGGACTGCAAGGTTGGCGAATGGGGTCCGTGGAGCGCATGTAGTCGTAGCTGCGGGGTCGGCGAGACGCAGAGGACGCGGAAGATCACGATAAAACCTCGTCGCGGTGGATCCTCGTGTCCGCCATTGAAGGACACCAAATGGTGTGGCAGCGCAAGTCCCTGCTCCGACAGCAAAACCATCGTGGACAGCTACCAATGGTAGTCGTGGTCGTCGGCGAAGCGATCCCGTGATCAACACGAGGTCCACCGAGCCGAGACGAGACGGGACGAGACGAAACGAGACGATTCGACCCCCTCATCAGCAAAGTCCGGGGCCCCAGGGCCCCGAGCAACGCGCCTAGGCGAGAGTCGCGCGATGGATCGTCATTAGTGATCCGCTAGAATGCGTCAATACCGTTTATCGTAGAGTCGTAGCACCTGGGACTTCGCAAACGGGACGAGAAATACGGTTCCCCCATAAGATTTTGCAAATTTTCCAACGAGCGAGAGCCTTTTACCATTGTACGCGCGCAGGATTCGCCCCAGCGGATAGTCGTGAATATTTTGTAATAGTCTTGAAGAGTGGTGAACCGGGGAAGAGGATTCTGTAGCGACTATTTGCTGGTGGAAGCCTGTCGACGTCTGCTACGTGCAATTCGTTGGGTCGTCCGGGAAGTTGCGACGTTCGCTTCGTGCTGGATTTGTTACACTTTTTCTTTTTTCCTTTTTTTTGTGAATAAGTACGATCTTGCGCTGAGAAGCTCCTGAAAGTTTAGAATGCTTTTGAAATGCGTCTTCCACGTTGAGCGTTGCGTTTGCATTTCTTTTTCTTAACGACGCGGAAACGGACTATTATTATGTTCATTGTTTTCATGAAAATTATATTCGTAACAATACATCATGATTTACGTCGGAGATCTGCAAACAGACACGTCGCAAACTGTTTTGGGCGACCTGACAGGTAGGTGATCGTTGATTGTCTCCAAACTTGCGAGGCTCGAATGTCCTCCCCATCATGGATCGATCGATCATCAATCTTCGATCGGTTATCTGCCATCAGAAATTCCGAAGATCGATCGGATTTACTTACACACCAGTAGTGCAAGCAATTCTGGGGTTCAGCTGGACGTGACGGAAAGACATTGCCCTGTTTCTACGTTTCATGTAGTCATTCTACTGATGCAAGGTGGACATATCGACAGTCCTAGTTCGAGAAAAAATTACAATTTCTTAACTTTCACTAAATTGGAATCTAATTTCTGATTCTTTCCAAGGGCAACAGCTATTTCAAAATTATTGCAGATTTCTATTGCATTGAAACTACAAGACGCAACATTAAACGCAAAGATTGAGCTCAGAAACAGAAAGTGGCACTGTACATCGTTCCCGCAACATTTCCACGGGAACGATCCACGGATTATCCTTTCTCAGACCGAATTCGCGTTCGAGATATCCTGTGAAACCCGAGCTCGGACGTCCCGCTTCGCGCCAAAGCGGATATCCGACCGGTCGCGAGGGAAGGAGAAGAAAAAATAGACGAGCAAAAGAAGGAAGGTGGAAGAAGCAAAGAGAGTCCGGAGTTTCCCGAAGGCACGAAAAATCGCCGACAATTCCCCGAGGCTGAAGCGTTGAACGCAATTAGCCCATTCGACTCGCGCCAGGGAACATCGTGTGTCTACGTCTCGTGCGAAGAACCCGAACCCGAACCCGAACCCGATCGATCGGAAACTTTCCGAAGGAATTCAAGCCGGGTGGCTCGCGAGTCGATCGACAGTCTTAGGAGAAAGTCCGTGTTCTCCCCCCGGATATCCTTCGTTCGCTCCGGCGAAAACGTAAATTTCTGATAGATCGAGCCCCGGGCGTCCGTGTGCCCGTGCAGTTTCAATCGCGTCTCGCTTCGCCGAGCTCGGTGCCGGAGGTATATCGTGCTCGCTGCAATTAATTTCGAGTCCGCGGGACCCGAACCTGCGGCCTCTTCACCAATTAAATGTCAAATTATAACGTCGACGATTCGCGGCCGGTGTTCGTTAATGGCGTCGGTAACGTCGAGACTCGCCGTTTCGGTTCCGGTAAATTTCGAGTCAGCGAGCTAGCAAATATTATTTACAAAAAAAAAAATCAATTTCAAGAGAAAAACACAAATCGCGGACAATTTACAAATAATTCTGGCAGCTATTGGTATTGCGTGGGAAGCGTATTCGCAAATTGCGAGATCACGCGAGGTCCCCGGGTTTTCGGGGCAAAGTTGTTAAACGCGGGGCCGGCTCGAAACTCCATTTAAAAAAAGAAACAAAAATTGCAGGCAGCTTGGAAATTATTCGGACAGGTATTTCATTGTGTGGGAAGCATATTCGCAAATTGCGAGATCACGCGAGGCACCGGGGCTCTCTACGGCGAGTCCGCAGTACAAATCGCGGCCCTGAAAAGGATCGGAGCTCGAGTACTACCACGGAGCACGCGACGCAACGAAATGGAATCCGAGCCGGTGACCCGAAATTTATGGAGGACCGTGCGTCTTCCTGTCCCTTTATTGGTAGCGCGCCGGTTCTCGATCAGCCGTTCCATTGACCTTCTAACCGAGTCTTCGGGGTAGTTGGTCGGCCGCTTGTCGGTCGAGTGTTATCGGTCCGGCGGATTATCGGCGTAAACTCTCTTCGGAATTTCTTCCTCGTTAAAAGCGTATTGGGGATAATCTAGCGGATCGGGAGCGATCGCGGCCCTCCCCCATTGTACGTCGCGGCGGAACGAGTTTACCCGGTCGAACAGTTGGAACTGTGCTCGAGTCAATTTCGTCTCGACGGCCCCCGATGTTATCTCGATCGAGAAGTTCCCCGAGATGAAACGAAAACAATACGTTCCCCTGAAGTATTCGGCGGTTTTATTGTCGGCCGAGCGGAATAGGTTCTTTCCGCCGATTACAAAAGCTCCTGGAAAACGGTTGCGACCCTCCGCTTTTCCAAGATGGCGGCCCCTTTCCCGGCCATCGAAGCGCCTAAAATTCTATCAAACTTTATTTCTTCCCGTGGAAAATGATCGTTTCGTACGAAACTGGGCGAACGCGATGGCAGAAACGTTGCCCGGAACGTTTTCAGAAGACGAAATTACCGGGTGCGCGTTGCCTCCGTTGAGCTTCCTCACCGCCATCTTGAATGGAAGAGCGTCGCAGACAATCGCTCCGATGATTTTCGGGCAATTTTTCTCTGTAGGATTAATTTTGCAAACACGCACGCTGCCGTTCGATTAGTTTGTTTCGGGCGCTGTCACGAGCTCGGTTCGGTCCGGATCAATGAGAAACGAATGAACAATTGAGGGAGAGGACGATTGATTTTTCACCCGGCAGTGCTACGATGCCCGTTCTCGCAGCGCGATAGGGAAAATTTTTACAAAACAGAAAAAAGATATCATCAGGTACGTCTTAGGTGAGTGTATTATATCTTAGGCGTAAATTTAACGATAATAATTAACAACTAACGTTCAATCGTAACTGGTTAAATGATTAGGCTCGTACGCGCGCGCGGCTTGGTCCCCTCCTTCGCGATTTAAGCTGTGTCTCCGCTTCCGGACCATTATCGATGGTTCAAGGGCGAACGCACAGCTCAACTTAGCGAGCCAACAAATGCGAAACCTTGCTTGCGCCGATCTACGCTGAAAACGTCAGTCGTTCGGAAATTCTGGGCTCGGGAGAATCGGTAAAAATTATTAAAATTAAATGAAACTGAATATTAGGTTGCGGCAGATTCGATCGAGGGAAAAATTTCGAGCGGAAGCGAGAGTCCAGGAGAAAAGAAAAACAGGAACCATCTTTGGTTTCGAGGATCAGAGGGGCACGACCAAGCCGTCTCGCAGTTTTAGCAGCATTAAGGATGAACGTTTTATAAACTAAACGCTCGAGGGGACGGTTTCGCGACGAAAGTTTTCAACGACAACACGAAGAGAGAAAAGGGAGTAGTAGCTGGACTTTGCCTAAGAAATAAAAGCGTGAGATAACAAGCAGGAGACGTTACCAAAGAGACGCTCGTGTAAATGTGTACCTTGCCCCGCCCCCTCCACCCCACCCGCCCTCCTTCCAGTTCTTATTGCCCTTTTTTCCTTTCTTTGTGTCCTCAAATACGATCTTTTTTTTTTCTTGTTTTTCCTCTCTCCCCTGTTCGATGTTCCGTTCGCTACACGCGTCCTCTCTTCCTGACTTCTTTTGACATATACACGTACACGCACACCTAAACACACGCGCAGCAACATATACGCGCGCGCACGCGCAGATAGACACACACACATACGCACACATACCTTTATTATTCTCTTTCTCTCTTCTACCATCTTTGCGCGCGAACGGTTCACCGGAACGATGACAAATCAATGAGAGGGGGAGGGAGAGAGCGACAAAGGGAAGGGAAGGAGGATGATTCTGTACAAGTCACTGTGCATTCTAGCCTCTAAGGACCTAGCAGATAGGACCTAGCCGTTAAGCAAGAACATGTAGCAATGTATAACATATAAGTTTATATTACATAATAAAATCTGTCGATAAAATCTGTTCGAACGATATTTTTCACTTGTGACGTATGGATGGTACTCGTAATTATGATAATAAAGTAGCTATTATTTCAGGAACCGTCGTGTGTACCATTAACGCAGCCCCTCCACACACCCCTCCTGGCCAAATTGTTTCGCCCCAATTTCCTCCGATAGATTCGGTGATATTCGATTATTTATATTGGTGTAATTGATAATTGGTTAATCTTACAAAGCCCTGAACGTAAGCAGGTCGGATTAATCTGGAGGTCAGGCTACCGCGTTGCGTATCCACCCGCGCGCGCGTCAGGAATAAATTCCTGCGCTATGATCGATCCGCGAGCATTGTGTTCGCTCTCGAAAAAAAAAGAAGAAAACGGAAAAGGGGGTAAAAATCAGCGAGCGGAGGTTAGGCACTCTTTCCGTTAACGATCGCGGGATCTCTGTTCGCGGAGGCAGGCGGCCCGACGATATTAATAATCGTCCCGGCGGAGCAATTCCGCGCGGAGGGTCGACCCCAGCCAGCGTCGGTTGTTATCACGCAACATTACCCGAAAATAAAGGACGCGGTGTTTGCCGGGACGACGGGCACGAGGCACAGGTAGTCGGCCACACAATACCCAGAAGTCCCGGCCACGATCTTCGAGGGCCTTCTGCGTCAGATAAGAGGGTGGAAACCGTCGCCCTTCGACGTTCGCGTTCGGCCCTCGACCCTCGAGGAGGTTCGCGCGGCTCAATGACTATACTATAGAACCGCGCGGCTCTTTCACCGATCTCCCTTTCATCCGACATAGTTAATCGCGTTAACGACTCCGCTGCCGTAATTTACGCGAACGTGCCTATTTCGTGACCGAACGAAATATCAAAAGGCTCGTATCGAACCAATTCGTGCCAACTATATTCAGCATCGAGGATGATTGACCCTGCGATAGATGAGCCGAGAAGTTCAGAGAGTCTATCGAAAAATTCGCAATCGAGATGCACGGCCAGCGGAGGGATAATAGGGTGCACGCGAGCCATCCGTCTCCGTTGTTTCTGCGTGTCGAGTGAGTTAATTTCCGTGAAACAGCCCCCGGGACCGGTAAGACGGCTCGGTCGCGTCGCGGCTGTCGTTTGTCCGGGGTAACGAGAATCCTTGACAGGGACGCGAACGACGGAACGGTGGGATCGATTGGCTGGATACGCCGTGATCCCGGATTGAAAATAAGCCGGCGCGGCGTCCACTGTACGGCACTCGTTAAAATCCATTGAATCCCGGAGTCCATTGTTCGGCAGCGCCCGAAGCTAGGCAACATGGAGACACGGCTGCTTAACGAGAGAGATCCGCCGGGGTGTCTTCTTGTTAGAGGAGAGACGCGCCCCTCCTCTCCGCCAACCACCCCGGCCGCGTAAACCGTCTGTTTCCAGACGAGTCCCGTCCTTATCCGAGGCGGTTCGAAAGGCGCGCCCGCGGATTAATTATATTAACGCTTTAATTAATCAAGCCTGGACGGACGGGCGAAGGGGGATAGCGGCCGTCCGAGACCCGGTGGAGCGAGGCCTCCTCTCGTTAGCGTGTTTATCTTGCTTTCCTCTATCCCCACCCGTCCCCCACTCTTTCTCTCTCTCTCTCTTTCTCTCTCCACCTGGCCGAGAGATAAACGTAACTCTATCAAACGAACTTCGGGAAAATAGACGGGCCGCGGGAAGTTCGTTGATTCTTGTTACTTTATTATCCCGCGAGACCGGATCTCCCAGTCTCGATCTTTCTCCCTTGCTTTCTCTTTCACAGCGCTGACGTTCCGCCTTGCCTCGTCTCGAACTTAATTAAACAGTTGCTCTCGATAACGAGAATAGCTGAGAGACGTCCCCCACCCACGCAAACACCCGCTCGAATTATACATGTACCACTTTATATTTACTTTCAACGGCGCTCATGTTCTCCGGACAGACTGATGGGAGAATCGATGCGCGGACTGACGGTTGATGTTGCTCGTCAGACGCTGTGCGGTGCTGATAGCAGTGGTTCTTCGACTACTATGTATCTATTTTTCATAATAAAATAACCCGATGAAGAAGGAATAAAGTTGCAGAAAGAATGCAGTTCTTGAGACGTCAGGCGGACGTCCCGCCGAACAGGAATCGGCAGCGAGCACGTTCGCACGCCGGGAAAATAGTGGACCCGACGCCCGTTATAATACGTTCGGGTAATTTTCCCAGCGATATTCCTCGGGATTTATGGGTTATTAATTTTACGAACTCCGGCTCGCCTTAGCTTCCAGCCGGGCTCGCGTGCTCCGTCGACGATGTCTCAATTATGTCGGATCGTGGCCGATCTTCCGCACGGCCAGACCTAGCTTACACGTTTCCTCCTATTATCGTCGTTCCTGCTCTTCACGCCCAATTATTTCTTATTCGAGTCGCCTATCGAGCGGCTCGCAGTGTGTCCCAGACCTAACCCCGGTATTTCGCGATCTGGCAACATCCATCGTTCTTCGATTCGTCCGAAGACTTCGATTTCGTTCGAACCTCGAGACAGTTTTCGGCGAAGGGAATAAATTTTTGCGCGAGGTCTCTGCATTTTCAGAAAAATCGCGCGGCGGGTTAGCGACCGCTCGGAATCGATCGAGGTCGCGTCTCGGGGATCCGAGACGGTTGTCATCAATTTTTCAAAACGTTCGGAGCAGCGACGCGACGCGGTCGTTTGAAACGCGCGGATCGACGGTTGACACGGCGCTGGGCGGCGCGTCGCGACGATACTCGACGGAAGCGGATGCTAACCGCGTCTGACAGGTCCGCGGCAAGATATCTGTCGCCGCGGCGATTCCCACGAGCCAATGGCGAGGCGCGGCACGGCGCGCGTCGACTCGTTCCACTTCGACCGAAGGAACGTGAGAATCAATGTTTAGTCTGCAAACAGCGAGCGCGCACGGTGCGCCCGTTACGGTCACGTTGTTCTAAACAAACCCCAGAGGTCTGGCTGCTCTCAATCAGACGTTGTGTGACTATCAGACAGGCACACTTCCGGGCTCCGTTTCGAGCTCGTCAAGTTTACGAGGTCCCCGTCCCGCGGGAACGTTGTCATCGAGTCCCGGAGCCTCGAATTTCGACGGCCCTTGCGTGATACGTTCATTTTTTACGACACCGGGAGGATCAACACGGACTCTAAATCGAGACAAACGATCCTCGGCAATTTCCCGGATAGGAAATCAGCCCGGCGAATTTACGCTGTTTTATTACCGTCAACGGAACACTGCTTAAGCTTTCAGAAATACTTTCTCGTTGCACGCGGATAAAAATAAAAATTCCTCCTTCGGTATTTTTCATAAGCTGGGACTGACAAGAAAAAAATGTCCAGCTGTCAAAATCGACGTTCCGAACGATTCGCGTAGCATCTCCGATTCGGAACGAGAGCAAACATTCGCGTTATTTAGAACGAGGTTGCGAGGAACAGTTTACGGTGTATTATTCAAGATCGAGATATCTCTACTCGGAATCCTGGAGCGCGTATACCGGAAGCAATCACTTAGTAGATCCTTCGGATCCCGGTCACGAACTAGCTAGGTCGTCGATATTCGGGAACGGCCGGATAGAAGCCGATATGTATATACATACATATATAAAACGCGGGAAAAAGCCTGGATACGAGAGGCTGTAGCCGAGGAGGTTAATAAAGCCGCGTCGTAACGCCGCGTACCCGCTAAAATGTTTTCAAGCATCGGAACCGCACGTTACGACGAGTTCGCTCTCGCGCAAACAACGCGCGGCTCAGTTTCTCGCGTCTAGCCGCGTTGTTCCGTTGCTCGGGGACTCTGCTAAGTCCACAGCCAGCGATAACTCAAATATCCTTAGATCCAGCTCTCGACTTTGCGTTACGCGGCAAACAAAGTGTCCATTAACACTTTACCCACCGGATGCCTCTTAAAGGGCTCCTCGAGCTCTGATCGTTACGTCGAAACGAGCTTAATAATCCCTCTTCTGCGCTGCGGTCGCGAGATTAGTCAAAATTGCACGGCTCGCAGGATATTTTTCGCAGTTGATCCTATTATCGAAGAAATTCGCCGAGAAATTGGTGTCGTACTAGTATTTTTTTAGATTTTCCAAAAATTGAAACATGCGCAACTTCTCCCCGTATAAAAGACGGAATATTAACGGAGGATTAAAACAGTCGGTGTACAATTTTCACCGAAGAGCGAAGGAAAGATAACAAAAAAATTGAAGAATCTATGACCTATTTCCATACATATATATTGTATACATATGTATATGCGAATCGTGAAATATTTGAAGAGGTACCGACCTAATTTTCGCAGCTATCAGCAGAGAAACTTCGGCGCATTTTCGAGTGAATAATCGCCGGCCCGGTGAAGTATGGTCGCGGATTTCCTCGATGACCCGGCACGATCTCTCGAACTTCAGGGATCGGCGTTACCGTCGCCGAGGCAGTACTGCCGACGCACGAATATTCCAATAAATATCTCCGGCCCCGTGCCGCATCAAGCTTTTCTATAACACGCCTTCCGCATAGGAAATTCATAAGATACTCGACGATCGTAAACAGTTCAAAAGCATTCTCATGGCCGGGCAATATACCCGTCCGCATATTGAATATCGCGCGAACGGAAGTATTCGCGAAGGTGGAAACGCTCCTGGGGATCTATATGTATACGTATACGAAGACGGCCTCGCGTGGATCAGAATTAATTCGGTCCCCGAGCGAAAGTAATATCGGGCCGCGTGAGTAACGACGCCGGAGCCCGACCGCGAACCAAAATACACTCGATTTAACTTTTAATTAATGGATTCGTTAAGGTAATAGAGTCTGCGCGCGGCGTAACTTTTAACGCGCCGCGCCGGAGACCCAGGACCGTGCTGTAACTTTCCCGTGCGCGTCGCGACGACGACGAGGACGACGACGACGTCGCGACGTCGGTTTCACGCGAGCTTCCGGCACCCGACCCCATCAACTTTTCCCCGGTTCTTCCACGGGAACTTTCACGACATTTTTTAACTGACTTTCCTTCGCCGAGACCGCCGCTGAAATACCTGAAAATTGAGGTGATTCGGGGTTCGGTAAATAATTTATTATGCGCATTCGTTCCGTTGGCGGAAAAAAAAAGGAAAATTCCATTTTCTCGCCAGTCTCCCCCTCTCGATTTTCGAAAACGCTACCGGTTAAACAGCGTCTTCGCAAATGAACGAGCTCGCGCGAACGCATCCAACGAATGTTTAACCGTTAAAATATTGCACGTACGTACGTTTCCCGAATAGAATGAACGGAGTACAGATGGATCTCTCTCGCCGCGAGCGTCCAATTTCTCGAGCCCGGTGATGGCGGTTCAAGCTTTCGCGTTTCAAAGCGAATGCAAAAAGCAAACGCGGCCGAGAGAGAAAGAGAGAGAGAGAGAGAGAGAGAGAGAGAGAGAGAGAGAGAGAGAGCGACGAGGAGGATCCCCGGGACGGTTTCCCGTGGTTGGGAAGTGATCAATACGTCGGGGGGAGGGGGGAGGGGAGGGGGAGGGGGAGGGGGGAGGGCGAGCAGGATCGACGAGAATTTCGTTGAATCGACAGGCACCACGGATGAGTAGACGACAAAAGGCGGCTTTGTCCTGTCCCGTTGGGCCGCGTATCGCGTATCCCCGGAAAAGGAAATCGAAAGTGTGATAGGCCCTCCGGGACGATCAGCTGCAGCTGGCGCATTAGCGGCGCGGACCGATCAGCGAAAAACTAGATATCGAAAGACCCTTGCTGCCTGCCTCGTCCTTTTACCTATCGTCGCACCGAGGGACAAGACTTTGCTTCGCGTCAGCGTCTTCGACACGGACGATCGATGCCCGTAGAACGCTCTTGAACCCGTTCGCTCGATAATCTTTCCATTATCGGCGACCCAGACGCAATAAAATGGCGCGAGGATTTTGCTTGTGCGGCGGACAACGATGTATCGCGCCGTCTTGCGAGGCCGTAACCTCGTTCTCCGGTTGCTATTTATATTTTTAACAGGCTCGATTTTTTTAGTAAAAAGAAATAGACTCTTTCACGTGGTTAAAATAGCGTTCGGATTTTTCCAACGCGACCAAGTAATTTCGGGACAATTCGACGGTATCGTAGCGGCGCTCTCGGAACGAGGAAAAAAATATTTTCGCCAGAGCCTCGCGTCGCAACGCTCCACATCGTCTCGATGTCCGCCGGTTTAATCAACGCGATCGGGCGAAAGGAAACACGACGGAGAAAGGGAAAGCGTGGACGGAAATGAAATCGAAATTATTTTTCCCCTTGTCCTCGGCGCGGCGCGGCGCGGCGCGGCGGTCCTCGTCATACCGCGGATCGATCGGCCGACGAAACAACCGGACAACGAGAGTACGAACGATAAAGAGGGACGAAGCGTTGCGCGCTCGAGCGACGTACGCTCGCGTTTTTCCTTTTCGGAAAGAGGGAGAGACGCTCGTGTGCGGAGAGCAGCCGCGCGAGAAACGCGAGAGAAGGTACGCGCGTATCCTATCAGCTCGACGGTTTATTTCCCGTCGCTTTCGTCCCCGCTTCATCGTCTAACCTGCGAATAACCCTCTCGAAACGAGGCAATAGCGCGTGCACGCGTTTACGAGCGGGCTGCGGCTGTGGAAACGTCCCATAAAGATGCAAACGGCCGATCGCCTCTCGAAATGAGAAGTATCGAGTATCGTTCAAGTGTGGAAGCCGGCGATCGGTAGACGTCTCCCGCGAAACCCGCCGGGGAAACACAAGCGGAAATACCGTTCGATCGAGGGTTGATGGATGACATCACGCTGGATTAGTTCGCGGAATTTCTTTCGACAATTCCGAACGGTGCTTGCGCACTTGAACCTCGATCGCGAGGAGGAGGTTCTCCGAGGCCTCGAGAGACCGTGGCTATTTTTCGAAAGGCTTTGCGAAGGCGATGAGAGAAGTTCGACAATTTTTTGATGAATTTTTTCAAATCTATTACACGTTACGAAAAAACTGGTCAATATTCTATTTATTTCAGTTTTATTCGCTTACAGCTCTACGTGCCGGCAGCACAGACCGAACTGTTCAACTCTGACCGTGACCTCGATCGATCCCGACGATCGCTCGTCATTTCCAGCGACTTGGTCCAGCCTCGTTCAACAGTTCATTTAGAGCGGCGCGCACAGTGTTCATTAAATCGCACGGCAGCCGGCACACGGTCCCATTCTTCTTCGTTATTTCCGGGGGGGGGGGGCCGTCGATATTTTGCTAACAACGCGATCCGGTAACGCGACAAGGGTGGTCGCCGGGGGATGAGAGAGAGAGAGAGGGACGAGGGGGAACTATATCCAGTCGCAATTACGTGAATGAAAGCTTGTTTACGTGACCTGGATACGCATGTGCGAACAGGGGACGGCCGCGTGGAGGTCGTGGCGGACGCCGATTCGTGATCCCTTCCGGCCTCGAATTCTCGACGGAGCGACTGCTGGTAGATGTCCAAGAACATCCAAGATGCTTGGAAGAAACGCGAGGCTCCTCGCGCCGTTAATTGCGAAGGCAATTAGCGAACTCGCGACGCTATCGGAATTCCGCAAGTTTCCTCGAGTACCGGGCCACCGTACGAAAAGATCCGAGAATTTCCGTTCTTACAGTGGGGGATTATTTTTTGTTGTCGCTGGAATCTCTCGGGAGGTATGATTTTATAAACATTCCCGGCAGTCGCGCGACTTAAACGTGGATTCGTCGGATTGCGATGACCAAATTAATTAAAATGCATACCGGCCGCTCCCCCGCGGGAAGATGGGCCGCGTCCGGCGGGAGGGGGCGCGCGGCCGTTGATTTCGTCGGCTTTAAATATTCCGGCCGCGGACACTTTCATTTCCGAGCGTTTCCGCGTGCTCGCCCGAAGAAATATCATCGTAGGAAATTGTCCGCGGCTAAGAATAAGCTGAGTCGTGACCGAGTTTCGTGGTACGTACCGCGAAGTGGCCGAGCGCGCTCGATCGGCTCCGGGACCATTGCTAAAAAAACCCGAGCCCGATAGTTAGAAATTCCCTGGACCCCGACGATATCGTAATAGGATTACCGTGTCCCTCGGTCCTTCACCGCGTCGAGGGCTGAAACTGATCGAAGGAACTCCTGTAAGGATCGCGATATTCTTCATGAAATTTTCCCGGCGATATTTACAGGGTTCCCGGAAGGGGCGAACAGCCGGATAATTCATAGGTTAACTTTCTTCGCGGAAGGATGTTCTCGACCG
The DNA here is from genome assembly GCA_028454225.1 of Lasioglossum leucozonium. NCBI lineage: Eukaryota > Metazoa > Arthropoda > Insecta > Hymenoptera > Halictidae > Lasioglossum > Lasioglossum leucozonium. The sequence goes on along the minus strand of CM052210.1, from coordinate 11,712,647 downwards.
TTCGTTCGCCCTAACACCCTCGGTGAACATTCACAACGCCGCAGACCTCTCGTAAGCCGACACCCGCCTCAATTCCCCGCACGCATTGGCAGCCCATTTAAATAAGGGAAACGCCTCTGACGAGATAGAGATAACGCGGAGGGGCGCCACCCCGCGTAGCCCAGCTCTCTTGTTCCTCCACCTCCTCCCCAATTCTATGGGGTGATAATCCCCTTTCCCTGGATCTCGACCGACGCGTTCTTCGAATATATCCCGTAAAACATTGCCGCATACATCGCCGCCGTAAATAATCGACGATACCATCGCACTCTTTCTTCCCCTCTGATCTATGGGTCGGCTGTTCATAACCGGTGTCGAAGAGGGATAAAAAAAAAGAGGGATGCAGAATATTTTGGAAAATATATCGCGGCACGCGGACCTCCTGGCGATGCTCCCCTGCGTTCGTTCTATGCATAATTCTCTGCGTCCCCTTCCCCTGTTCGAGGAGCTACCTTTAACCAGCGTCTAACGCCTGGAATTTTGTTAATATTTAGGCATTAATTTCGATACGTGCCATCTGCACTGCACGAATAACCCTTAAGATCGTTACTGGAAATTAACGAGGAAGAAAATCTGTGTGCCACGCACGGCTTTATACATACGTCGGAAGAAGCTTGTACGGGTTTACATGCGCGTAGGTAAGGTTCTCTCTCTCTCTCTCTCTCTCTCTCCCCTATCAGATTACACCCCCGCCGGCTACTAAATATTACACCGTAGCTACTTAAGGGCGGCGCAGACATTGGGGTACCGGGTAGGCAAGAAAGTATACGAACGACCGGAGAATTATGTACGGGGTAGTAACCGTCGGTACATAGCCGGTTGGTAAATAGAAAATTAGCGAGCTCGGAGACACGAAACGGTTCGCAGACGCGAAACCCGAGGGGTAGGGAGAAATTCGTTACTGACGGTGTTCCGTGCACAGGGAGAGACTGTCGCTGTTGCTGCCGGCTAACGGCGGATGGTGGGGGTAGGAGAGGTGGGTTCAGAGATAGGGGAAATACTGGTTTGGCATCTACGCAATTTCCTTCATTAGCATCGAATTTCCGCAAGATACCCTCCTCCGGGCGGGCACCTGCCTCTCTTACATCCCCGGCGGGCAGGAACCCTGACGTCCGTCTACCCGGTGCAACTTATCCACCGTAACCCGCCCCGCGTAAAGCAAATCTCTCTGGCTGCGAGCAGAGATACAAGGTGTATCCCCGTTGTCAACGACCGACGTAATTTCGTTAGTAAACCGACGCTGTTTATAGGGACCGGCTGGCACTTAATCGCGTCGACTTACCGACAGACACGAAACCGTACGGGCCATACGACCCGTTAACGTCTGCGGTATTGGCCTCGAACTGCTACACCTCGACTACCGATTCCGTGCGCCGGTCCTCTTGTTTGCGGCAGGTGGAACGGCTCTGCCTTTGAGCACCGGAGTTCCAGCCACTTCGGTGTTTTCTGATGGTTAACCCGCTAAAGCGCGATCCCGGTCCCGTGGACCACCTGGATAGTCCTTAAATCGGCGCTGCGGTAAATCGAGTTTAGGTATTTCTTCCTAATCGAATTTTAATTGGGTTAGATGGTTGCGCGTACAACGTCGATCGAATCGGATGCTCGGTTTCCAAAGGCAACACTGTAACTCTGCGAAGAAAAATGAACGATCCACGGTCGAGCTAAAGCGATCGAGACAGTAGGAAATGAAAAATCGATGGGGGAATCTTTTGGGGAATTCTTTTGGTGCTGCGATTAATTTCAGCAGATCGAGCGCGAACGCCACGGAAGCCAGATCGATCGAAAGAGAACCAAGCGAATACTTGCTCGTCCGTCGTGGACCCTGGGAACCAGGGGATGGTCTCCGTCAGGCGTGGCCCGGGCCGTCGGGGATTTTGGAAGTTGATCAAAGTAACCTAGAACCTTAAAGCCTGGGAAATCCTCTTCGAGACTGAAAGATGCAATCTGCCGCTGCCATAATTTACTAATCTCCATTTTCCTCGCGCCGCCGACGCTGCAGGGAAACACTGCGGAGGGAAGATCCAGCAGAGACGGTCTATCAACCGAATGGGACTGACCCAGAATTCTTGATACAAATAGCGCGCATCAGCTTCAATTCCCGATCTGTTGATCCTCGTTTCCCGGAGTCCGGGCGCTGATGGTTCCGGTAGGAAAGGATCCTCCTAGAGCTCGCTTAGAGGAGAGAGAAAGTTGCTCCGTAGCAGTCGGAGTGACCCAGAAAATCCGGAAGCACGGCTTTTCACAGGGGCGCTGCGCCGTTGGAAATACAAGCAAACGCGCGAGGTCGCTGGAAAAAGGCGCGCCTGCAACGGTACTGTACCCCGCGCCGTTCGCAAAATCCATACCAGGCGAAAATAAACGAAAGACCGCGAGCGGCAATATCGAGCCCCTGGGCTCCGCTTCTCTTGCTCTTTTTCCCCTGGTCGAAATCAGCCCGGCGCATTTCGATATTGCCTCGGCCGCTGTACATTTCGTTCTCCGACGTTTCTCCTCGAAGGAATCCTTTCACCTTTCTCGACCCGGGGGCTCGGGACGCGCTCCATCGGCGATCGAGGGAACACGCTATTCCGGGGGACAAAGAAGTCTCGGGAGACTCGGCTAAGAAAGCGCCACGCAGCCTCCGCGTAAATCACGTCGCCGACACTCTCCTCTTTCTCTGTCTGTCTCTTTCTGTATCCGGTATGCAACGCACGGACCACGTTTCGACTCGCTCCAGTCGCTCTTCCTCCTCCTCCTCCTCCTCCTTCTCTGCCCGCGTAGCCTCCCGCCTGCTCGCGATCAAATTTCATTTAGCTCGATTCTCGGCGACCGAAATGCAATTTCCACGCAAACTCCGGGCCCCTAACTTTCCGCGCTAACTAGCGATCCCAGGCGACGCCGACTGGATCCCCCCCCCGCCTTGAGCTGTTCGATCTGCTGAAATTGCCTCTGGTTGCCAGCTTTCTTCGTGACGAGCGATTTGACGTGTGTCCGATCGACTTGATACTTCGTGGCAGACCGGAGCAACGATTGCCCGTTGGGGCACTGGACTAGGAGCCAGGAGCTACGAGGCCACGCCCTCTTAAGCCACTTTGCGTTAAGGTAATAGGGACCTTTGCATAAGCACAGGGGTCTAACTCGAGTCAGCCTGCAGCAGGCGTACATAAAAACATTGAGAGCAACGAGGCCACGCCCTCTTAAGGCACTTTGCGTTAGCAACGAAGCCGCGCCTACTCGGGGACCTTTACATTAGCAGAGAGCTCTAATTCAGATCAGTTTACAGCAGCAATACATAGAGAAATATTGAAAGCAGCGAAGCCACACCTACTCAGGCGGCCATGCCGCATTGAAAATAGATCGTCCCGTGGGGCGCAAGCCTAACTCGCGAACCGAGAGTTACATAAATCGCGACGGCCAATACGGAAGTCGGTCGGCCGTAGCTTTATACAACCCGCTAAGTAACCGAGCGAATTTTACGCGTCGGGATTTTATGCGAGGAGCGCGACCCGCGGATGCTTTTTCACGATCCAACTTCGCTTCGGCTATAAAACTTCGCTTGATGACTTTATCTTCTAATAGAGAAGCCGAACGAGCTTGTACTTTAATCCACCCGCGCGGCCCGCCCCGTTCCACCTCGACCCAGCAACGGCTTACCAACAGCTAAACGCAATCTCGCGAGCACGGATTACCGACTAAATTTGTTTCACTTACTTCGATTAATGTTGACCCCCCGTCCCGTGAGTTATGCCCGCTGTTTCCCGCGAGCGACCATAATGAACCTGGGTCGGTTTTGACCCCGGCTTGCAAATGTCCCATCTAAATTCTAATTTCCTGGCAGCCGGCGTAAATTGTCAGCTATTCGTTCTCGGTCCGGTAAGAGGATCAACGGGGATATCAGAGATGTATCTTCGGACGTTCGTGTCAGGTCATTTCTCGAGTAGCGAGAAAATTCTTTCGCGCTTGGCGGAAAGTGAGATATTAAATGCCAGTCGGTATCGCTCGTACGCCAAAATTTTATGGGCCATTATCTCGAATACGAACGATAGGGAGGATGCGTATCGGTTGCCGCTTCGAGTTCTGCACGGCGCACAGACTTTGTCGAATTTTTCGAGGGTTGTTTGGATAACGCCCTCGTAATTTCGCCGGGGGAATAACAAGTTTCGTTACGGCGAAAACGGGGAAATCGGCGTGGAAACGCTTCTTCTCGGGACCCTTCAAACGCAAGCGGACGAAAAACGGTGGAGTTGAAAGGGGGGGCGGGATATCGGGGAAAGTGTGTCGTAGGAAGAGAAGAGACCGCGCGCGCGCTGGTAGTCAGGATTGCCGAAGATGGGCGCAGCTACAATTCAGAGACGAGCTGTCGATAGCACGGACGTTCGCCTAGCGATTTCAATCGCGTATCTTGCCGCGGTGCGATAAGCGCCTTCGCGTATGCAACCCAGATTTGTCGTTGATGCGTATCACAGGATTTTGTCGAACACGTCGACCGATTGGAACAACTGCCGTCGTCTCTCGGTGAGATTCTCGGGCTTTCCCGTCGGCGAACGATTTCTCTAGGAGCGAGAGGGAATCGCGATAAGTACTCGAGTACCGAATACTCTGATGTTCCCAACTCCCAGCGCGTTCGAGCACCGGATACCCTAAATATTGTAACAGGGGAAGACATAGTGGGTTCTTGGATCGCTGCTAGATACCTCACCTAGTACTTAGATCTGAGCTGATCCTTCTTGATGCTTGCGAAATTTAGGATAGTCTAAAAATGATGTAGCCTATTCGAAAGAATTTTAGCGACATTGTTTAGATTATGGTGTCGGATACTTTTAGAGGCTAGCAGCCGAGTCAAAAATGAATAGCGTGGTAGTTAAAGATGGTATGGCCCCGACAAGAGTTTTTACGACGTGCTCTCCAAGCTCTACCACACACCGACTTATCGTTTAAGAAATTTCCCGGCTTATCCGCGAGAGGTTTTCCTCCGTGTCTCATTGCGGGCACGGGGGACCAGCCCCGAGGCGATTTCTCGAACAATATTGCGGATACGAGCGCCGCTCGAATGCACGATAAAGCTCGCGTATATCGGCTTTCGGTGTTCGTGTCAGAGGAGAGATTGAATGGAACGACCAAAGATTACGATAAGATCGTGTCCTCGTTATGATTTCGAACGAGTATCGAAACGAAAGACGTCCATTCCTGACGCTCGCACGACGAGATTTCGAGAGCTCGACGATACTTTAAACAACGCGAGAGTGGACCATTTTTGCGCAACGCTAACTTACAAAGTACATATTGTATGTCTCAAGAAACAATCGCCATCAAGAAATAATCAACCAACTGTCAAAATCTAAATCCGAATTAGTGGGAAATAAATAATTCGAGTTGAATATAAAATCAAAATTAATAGAAACGGAAATTAAATAAATAATTAAAAATAAATAAATACAATTGATCATCACGACGCAAGAGTAAATGATCACGAGAAGGCAACACGATTTGAGAATAGATTAAAATCAATGAAAAATAAGTAACTCGCTGTAACACAGAATTAATTTTAATAAAAATTAAGGTAAATAATTCGATTTCGATCGAATGATGCAATATGAAAACAGTACTCGCCATATAACGCTCCCTGCTGCGCGTTGTATATTTTCTGCGTCTCGGTAAGAAACGACGCGGTTGACAAGGTCAGAGGAAGGCTTCGAGATCATGAAACACGTCCGTCCGTTTTGACTTTCGCGTATTGTATTATGGCGTTACGTTCGGATCCTTGCGACAAATTGTCACCGATGTTCGGCGATTGTCCCCAATAATGGCCGAAGACACTAATAAAAAAAAAATCACCACTGTTTCCCTTTTAAGAAAAATGTTCCCCCCTCCCCAGAAGCTTAACCCAAAAGTATTTACTACATAACAAAATATTTTTCCGAGAATTGTTTTTACTGCGCCATAAAAGATTTCATGAAATACCAAAGGGGGGAGAGAGGAAGAGAGAGAGAGAGGCAACAACGACATACTACTATTTTAATTTGTGAAAAATTAATTTGGAAAATTAACGGTGAATTTACAATTTGAAGAGAAAATGATCAATAATAATGTTTCATTGGGAAAATATGCTGCCACTTACATTCTCGTTTTTTCGAAGCGGATACCATGTCTGGATAGCTGAATGGAGAAATGGATCGTTTTCTCTTAGACTCTACAACAGGAAAAACAAATTCATGTAGTATCAATTCATTAATCGTCAAACAACAAATCAGAATTAATAGAAAATACGTACTTTACAATAGTCCGTGCGAAAGTGATAAAAATTAGGCGGAGGTGAACAAGCGCCAACAGCAACCGAACGCGGGAAGCAGCGAGAATCGAAGGCGAGAACCAGCGAGAATCGAAGGCGCATCGATCGATCGCGACATGCTTCACCCAGTATCCGTAGCGCGCGAGATTCAAACCTCAAATATTTGTAACAATTCCTTCTGTCACAGACGAGGTATAAGGATAGACCTATCATCTTATGGGATTTTGTGTCACATGTTCTGAAATACCGACTGTTCAAAAAATCAAATGTTTTGGTCTGCCCCCTACGATTTGGAGTGGTGAGTTTAGAAATTATATTGACTTTCAGAACTGACGAGATATCCTCATCGATGCTGTCAGGTTAAATTGACTAAACGAAAAATGAATTAGAAGAATGAAGAGAGACGCGTTGGGATGTAACCTTCCAGAATATGTATAAAAATCTTTTTTTACTCACACATTCAACTGTTACACACTTCCGCTACCACCTACTGAAAAACGCTACCACAGACTTAGGATCAGTACAGACATTGCAAGCAATGCATTTTTCTGTCCACGGTTCTGAATTACCGACCCTGTAGAAAATGCTCCTGTACAATAGCGGACTCTATCGAAATGGAGCGGTCAGCTAGTGAACTACATGGCGTTGCAACACAAACGGTGTGTGTCCGAGAATGCTAATTTTACAACGTTGTCACCTTTAAAAGTGCAATGTTGCCGCATTATATTCACACAAAAACCGTCGATGCTCGCATCGAATGTGTTTGAGCGATTCCTTTCCTGCTTGTCGGAGCTGTCAAAATTCAGACATATTGCTTCTTAATTTAAAATGTAGAATTTTCAAGGACAAAAAATTCCTAGAAATATTGTACATACGAAAGTACTAAAACATAATTTTAGAAAAATCAAGAATTCTTACTTCAATTTTCATATTGCGATACCTCAATTTGAACTTGAAAATATTTTACAACGCACATTATTTCCTTACAATCGTTTTTATACATAAAGAATCGATCTGTGGGAACAAAAATATGTTGCTGAACAGATGGTCAAGGGACTGCTTGTCGACATGGTTGACAAAAGGAATTGTTATATATATTAACCAGTTCGAAATAATAAATTTATCAGTGTATTATGTTCAATAAATTAATGCGTGCTGATGTTCATGGTTTAAAAGTGATTCTGTATTTCGAGTTCTATTAAAAATTTGTACTAAAAAATTAGATGGCCAGGTGGTCAAAGGAGTGTTTGTCGACATTGTTGACAGAAGGAATTGTTATAAATATTAGCCGATTCGAAATAATAAATTTATTAGTGTATTATGTTTAATAAATTAATTCGTGAAAATGTTCATGGTTTAAAAGTTATTCTCTATCTCGGGTTCTACTACCTATCATCGCTAAAAAATTAGATGACCAGGTGGTCAAGGGAGTGTTTGTCGGCATCGTTGGCAAAAGGAATTGTTATAAACATTAAACAGCCATAGATAATAAATTTATCAATAATTACTATCACGGCGATCGAAATCGCCGGAGTGGAAATAGATGGAGTGGGGACAGTTCCGCGTCGCTGCGCAGCTGCGCCTGAACTCGGCGAGCACTCTCAGTCAGTCAGTCAGTTGGGCCGCGGACTCCGGCCCGGGCGGTCCGACGGGTCCGACTGAGTGATCGCGAGTGAACGCGAGTGATAGTGAGTGACCAGTGGCTGTCCAGTGGCTGTCCAGTGGCTGTCCAGTGGCTGTCCAGTGGCTGTCCAGTGGCTGTCCAGTAGCAGTCCAGTAGCTGTGCAGTTTGGTGAGTTTGGCCAATTTTTTTTTTTTATTTGTGATGGTTTACTTTGCGAGAGTTTATTTGTTGCTTTACAGCACAGGGTGGGCCAAGGGTTTTACAATGCTTATGTTGATTACCCTTGACCCACCTTCAACGATTCTGCCCTCGACCGTTAATTCAACGAACATCGTCGTTTATCATCAAATTGTATATTCCTGATTTAAAATTGGTATTCCTTCGATCGAAGGTCCCCCAGGGGCTCACTCACTTGACCGTGAGTGAGTACGGGGTGTCGCGTCCCCGGGGCTCCCGAATCGCCTATAGGCCGCACTCGTGTGCGGGGTTAGTTTGGCTCTCGTGAGCTGGTGTTAGGTTGGCTCTCGTGAGCTGGTGTTAGGTTGGCTCTCGTGAGCTGGTTAGATTCGCACTCGTGTGCGGGGTAGGCAGGCCGCACTCGTGTGCGGGGTTAGTTTGGCTCTCGTGAGCTGGTTAGATTCGCACTCGTGTGCGGGGTTTACCATTGCTCTTCATCACATATTCATCATCGTTGTTTTAATTGCTCGACATCTAATTGAATTGTGTTTCTGAAGTTTCATAAGATCCTCTTCTAGAAATTGATATTTCTTATTTAAATTTGGCATTCCTCCGATCGGAGGTCCCTCAGGGGCTCACTCAGGGATGGGGAAACCGTGAGTGAGTACGGGGTGTCGCGTCCCCGGGGCTCCCGAATCGCCTATAGACCGCACACGCGTGCGGGGTTAGCTTGGCTCTCTTGAGCTGGTGTTAGGTTTGCTCTCGTGAGCGGGTATTAAGTTTACACTCGTGTGCGGGATTTAGTTTGTTGTATTTCTTGTTGTATTCACACTCGTGTACGGGGTTATACAGACCGTCAGGATACATCGAATGAAGAGGACACCAATCAAGACTACAGCGTATTTTAAGTTAGTTATATTTGCTCGGCTTGCGTGCGTGCATTATAAGATTGTATATCGTCGTTGTAAATATGTCGAGTAATTATTGCCTTAACTTCACTTAATTTAATTTAATTTCATTTCATTTCATTTCGTTTAATTTCATTTAATCTAACATCACTTTGCTCGGCTCGTTACTTTTTATTCCGACACAGCCTTCTGCTGTGTCGGACCTTGCTTGTATGTACCAATCCAGTTGGTAACGGTATTCGGCGTCAATTCATTGAGAGTGGATGGTCAAGCGATCTGTTTGCCGTGTTACACTGTATAAGTGAAAAGTCCTCTCTGTCGCGATTCCACCTGAGTCACCTCAACGTAAGTTGAATGGTACCGGTTGGTATATGAGTAAATGGGACACCGTGCGAGCTTTTCTCTTGGTCATCGCTCTTCTTGAGTTCATGTTGGATATCGGTGCTGACTGGAGTTTGGCTGCAAGCATTGTACGCGTTCGCGTCACCCTCGGACCAGAGCCTTCTGCTCTGGTTCGTTGTTGTTTCTCTTTTTGAAAGAATCAGAGCCTTCTGCCTGATTCGCCTTTGCCCCCCCGTGGATCGGAGACTTCTTCTCCGATTCACACCTTTTTCCCCGCAATAATTATTCGACATATTGTGTTACTGCGTTAGTATAAGTTCGTTGTTGTTAGGAAAGGGAGCCAGAAGGAATATTGCATTCGTTCTGACTCCCTTTCCGGGTCTCTTGTGCAGCAACCTCCTCGTGGTGAGACCTGGGCAATCGCTATTATCCTCTATTTGTAAGAACTTCTAGTATCTTACAAATAGTGGATAATATCGAGCTAATAGCTGCACATTTAGAATTTGTGTAAATATATTACATCCTAGAATGTAAGACATGATAGATGTAAGACCAAATATATTCATTTATTATCAAATTGTAAGTTTCTTATTAAAAATTGGTATACCCTCGATCAGAAGTCCCTCAGGGGCTCACTCACTTAACCGTGAGTGAGTACGGGGTGTCGCGTCCCCGGGGCACCCGAATCGCCTATAGGCCGCACTCGTGTGCGGGGTTAGCTTGGCTCTTGTGAGCTGGTGTTAGGTTGGCTCTCGTGAGCTGGTTAAATTCGTACTCGTGTGCGACGTAGGCAGGCCGTACTCGTGTGCGGGGTTAGCTTGGCTCTCGTGAGCTGGTGTTAGGTTGGCTATCGTGAGCTGGTTAGATTTGCACTCGTGTGCAGGGTTTGTAGGCAGTTCTCGTGTACGGGGTTTATAGTTACTCTCATCGCATCTTCATCATCGTTGGTTTTATTGCTCGATTTATAATAGAAATGCTTCTGAATTTTCTCGAGATGGTCTTCTGAAAATTTATATTTCTTATTTCAAATTGATATTCCTTCGATCGGAGGTCCCTCAGGGGCTCACTCACGGGTGGGGCCGTGAGTGAGTACGGGGTGTCGCGTCCCCGGGGCTCCCGAAGTGCCTATAGGCCGCACGCGTGTGCGGGATATAGTTTTGTCGTATTTCTTGTCGTATTCGTACTTGTATGCGGGGTCATGTATTGTTTAACAGTCGGTCAGGATACATCGAACGAAGAGGACACCCCAACGAAGAGAATACATCGTAAAGACTGCGTATGTTAAGTTATTTATATTTGCCGAGCAATTATTGTCTTAGCGTCACCCCCCCCCCCCCGAACCAGAGTCTTCTGCTCTGGTTCATTTTTCTTCGTTGCAATTCAAAGCTTTTGCTATGATTCTTCCCTCTTTTGCGACAATAATTGCTCGGCTTGCGTGCGTGCGTTAGTTATTAAGATTGTATATCGTCGTTGTAAATATGTCGAGTAATTATTGCCTTTTAATTTCGCTTAGTTTAATTTAGTTTAATTTTATTTAACTTCACTTTGCTCGGCTCGTTTTTTGATTCCGACACAGCCTTCTGCTGTGTCGGACCTTGCTTGTATGTACCAATCCAGTTGGTATCGGTATTCGGCGTCAATTCATTGAGAGTGGATGGTCAAGCGATCTGATCGCTGTGTTACACTGTGTAAGTGAAAAGTCCTCTCTGTCGTAATTCCACCCGAGTTACCTCAACGTAAGTTGCTTGGTAACAGGTGGTAACTGGAGTAAATGGGACACCGTGCGAGCTTTTCTCTTGGTCATCGCTCTTCTTGAGTTCATGTTGGGTATCGGTGCTGACTGGAGTTTGGCTGCAAGCATTGTACGCGTTCGCGTCACCCTCGGACCAGAGCCTTCTGCTCTGGTTCGCTCTTGTTTCTCTTTTTGAAAGAATCAGAGCCTTCTGCCTGATTCGCCTTTGCTCCCCCGTGGATCGGAGACTTCTTCTCCGATTCACACCTTTTTCCCCGCAATAATTACTCGACATATTGCGTTACTGCGTTAGTATAAGTTCGTCGTTGTTAGGAAAGGGAGCCAGAAGGAATATTGCATTCGTTCTGGCTCCCTTTCCGGGTCTCTTGTGCAGCAACCTCCTCGTGGTGAGACCTGGGCAATCGGGATTATCCTCTATTTGTAAGAACTTCTAGTATCTTACAAATAGTGGATAATATCGAGCCAATAGTTGCACACTTAGAATTTGTGTTAATATTGTATTCTAGAATGTAATACATGATAAATGTAAGACCAAATATATTCATTTATTATCAAATTGTAAGTTTCTTATTAAAAATTGGTATACCCTCGATCAGAAGTCCCTCAGGGGCTCACTCACTTAACCGTGAGTGAGTACGGGGTGTCGCGTCCCCGGGGCACCCGAATCGCCTATAGGCCGCACTCGTGTGCGGGGTTAGCTTGGCTCTTGTGAGCTGGTGTTAGGTTGGCTCTCGTGAGCTGGTTAGATTCGCACTCGTGTGCGGCGTAGGCAGGCCGTACTCGTGTGCGGGGTTAGCTTGGCTCTCGTGAGCTGGTGTTAGCTTGGATCTCGTGAGCTAGTTAGATTTGCACTCGTGTGCGTGGTAGGTAGGTCGTACTCGTGTGTGGGGTTAGCTTGGCTCTCGTGAGCTGGTGTCAGGTTGGCTCTCGTGAGCTGGTCTTAGATTTGCACTCGTGTGCTGGATTTTGTTTTGCTCTCGTGAGCTTGTGGTATTCGAACTCGTGTGCGGGGTTTGTATTTTGTCGAATCATCATTAGTCGAGTTCAGCTAGAATACAACACCCAAGACACATCAAACGAAGAGGACACATCACGAACACTGCGTATCTTTAAGTTAGTTATAGTTGCCGAGCAATTATTGTCTTAGCGTCACCCCCGAACGAGAGCCTTCTGCTCTGGTTCATGTTTTTTTCTTTGCGAATCAAAGCCTTCTGCATTGATTCTGCCCTCTTTTGCAACTTAGTTTTTACGAGACAATAATTGCTCGGTTTGCGTGCGTGCGTGCGTTAATTATTAAGATTGTATATCGTCGTTGTAAATATGTCGAGTAATTATTGCCATTTTATTTAATTTAATTCAATTTAATTTAGTTTAATTCAATTCAATTCATCATTTTAATGTAACTTCACTTTGCTCGGCTCGTTTGTTGATTCCGACACAGCCTTCTGCTGTGTCGGACCTTGCTTGTATGTACCAATCCAGTTGGTATCGGTATTCGGCGTCAATTCATTGAGAGTGGATGGTCAAGCGATCTGATCGCTGTGTTACACTGTGTAAGTGAAAAGTCCTCTCTGTCGTAATTCCACCCGAGTTACCTCAACGTAAGTTGCTTGGTAACAGGTGGTAACTGGAGTAAATGGGACACCGTGCGAACTCTTCTCTTGGTCATCGCTCTTCTTGAGTTCATGTTGGGTATCGGTGCTGACTGGAGTTTGGCTGCAAGCATTGTACGTGTTCGCGTCACCCTCGAACCAGAGCCTTCTGCTCTGGTTCGCTCTTGTTTCTCTTTTTGAAAGAATCAGAGCCTTCTGCCTGATTCGCCTTTGCTCCCCCGTGGATCGGAGACTTCTTCTCCGATTCACACCTTTTTCCCCGCAATAATTACTCGACATATTGCGTTACTGCGTTAGTATAAGTTCGTCGTTGTTAGGAAAGGGAGCCAGAAGGAATATTGCATTCGTTCTGACTCCCTCTCCGGGTCTCTTGTGCAGCAACCTCCTCGTGGTGAGACCTGGGCAATCGGTATTATCCTCTATTTGTAAGAACCTCTAGTATCTTACAAATAGTGGATAATATCGAGCTAATAGCTGCACACTTAGAATTTGTGTTAATATTGTATTCTAGAATGTAAGACATGGTAGATGTAAGAACAAATGTATTGAATGATTTTCAATAAAGATCTTGTAAATTAATATCCATGATTATTTCAAACCTATTCCCTCTATAACATTTTGCAATGTCACGTTCCGTCTGATTCAACGACAATAAGAGCGTTATAACATTCTACAGTAAAAAGTAATTGTGTTCCAAAGTAATGTCAGCATTCGACGTTTATTCATTACCTACGATACTACATATAAGTCCATTTACGTACGCCACTGACGCAGTCTTACTTAGATCTCGAGCAAATGTTCTATTTAGGTAGAGGCGGAACTTTTAGTGATGTTGATATTTCAAAATATATAAGTCGTTTAATTAATCTAATAAACACAATTAACTGCAACTTAAATTGTAAAAATATAGTGAATTCTTATTTGTATAGGCATAAAAATGCCTGTTTTATTAAACTTGCAAGTCGTTATTTTAAAAAACAAGAATAATAAATATGTGTGTACGCATTAAATAATTGTAAAGAAAGTAGAGCATTAGTTTAAAATATGTAAAATTATTGCAATATACTTTCTTCAATAATACGAGCAATATAACAAAATTAATTTTACTATAGTTCATATTTTTATTATTCATTCTTCGTAAATACTATTTTCTCTGTTCAAATATACGCGCCATATTCATGTATGACTTCCAAATCATATTAAACATCCGTAGTAAAAATGAAGTATACGGAATATTCAGTTCTTACTAATACGCCCAAATTCGCGAATTATCGATAACAGTGAGTGCGACACCGAAATGGTACGGGGGCTCTTAGAGCCCCCCGAAGCGTGGACAGAAAAGTCCATAAGCTGCAATGTCTGTACTGATCCTAAGTCTGTGACGCTACGAACATTCTTTCCAATGCAATAGGAGTACGGGGGGATGTAGTACACCGGTGTCTAACTAGGCAGCGCTGGCATGTAAAAACCGTTCAATTTGTTTCACGCCATCCCGTATCCATAGTATATATATCAGTGTAACGTACTTATAATGTTTATGGAAAACATTCTGATCCATGTCTGTCAGGCATTATATACTCTTGGGCTATTCTTTGAATTTTAAAATAACCTGCAAAAATATTTTGCAGGCAATGTTATGAATTAGAAAATGCATAAAATAAATTCATATTAATTGCTTAAGTTACATATGGAAATCGACAACATGGAGAAACAGAACGAGCTCATTGTCTGCGTGCCTGGTAATTGTATGCAAGAGTTCAATAAACAACAAGTTAAACTGAGAAATAAAAGTCAGTCTCGTTTTATTTTCCAACAGGTCAAAGACTATGCGTTTCTGATAAAGTTAATACACCTGGGCCTGGAACTTACGAGCAACAGGGTTACATTTATTCGAAACTGTCGGGTGTAGTTAAATTGGTACCCCAAGAAAATGTAAAGAGATATGTATATCATGAAATGCGGCTCTTATTTGTACATGATACAATTCTATTATTGCCTCGTTATCGTGTGTTTTAGACTCAAACAATCGAAGTCCATGGAATAACAGAGCAAAGCATTGTTCCTGCACCTGGTGACATAGTGACTGCAATGGTCACTATTGTCAATCAAAGGTTTTGTAAATGTAGCATAAAGTGTATAGGTGATATTGTGTTAACAAGACCATACAGAGGAATTTTAAGGAAAGAAGATGTTCGTGCAATAGACAAAGACAATATTCAAATGTACAAGTGTTTCAGACCTGGGGATATTATTCTTGCCAGAGTTGTATCCTTCTTTATTGCATTCAAATATTTATATTATTGATTTATTTATTTCTTTACATAATTGATAGATGCCAATGACAGAAGCGCATACTTATCAATTGAGTACTGCAGAAAATGAATTAGGAGTAGTGATAGCACATAGCGAAGAAGGTAAGTCGTTAGTAAATCGCAGATTTTTAGAAATATTAGAACCATCGAACCATTAATAATTGTTTTACAGGTGTAGCTATGATACCTATAAGTTGGACACAAATGCAATGCCCTAAAACATTACGCAAAGAACATCGAAAAGTTGCAAAAGTAATTCCTGAGCATGTTATTACAGAACAATAATGTACCATTGAAGCCACATTTTTACTTTTATTTCCTGTAAAACGTATATTAAATAAAGTAAATTATATTTACTGTAATAAATCCTGCAAACACAATATATATATAGAGTGTCCCAAAAAGTTTGAAGGAAACTGAAAAGGGTGATTTCTGAGGTGATTCTAAGCACCATCAGAGATACTCTCTGGCACTATTTTTCTTTGCAAGTTCGCACTGAAACGCTTTGTTTTACATATATATAAGTAAAAACCTATGCAGTAATTAAAAAATTTAACGCAAACTATTCAGAGCGCACCTACGCCGAATGGATTACGGCTCGACCAATAGCAATGCCACGCTCAATGGGATCTGTCGCCGAACCGGAATATGTTTGCCATCGCCCCGTTCTGATTGGTCCGCGTTTTTCGTCAATAACTCTTAAACAAAGCTTTTCGGCGCGAATTGACAAAGGAAAATTGTGCTTATATATAGAAACGTCTCAGGAATCACCCCTTTCAGTTTTCCTCAAACTTTCTGGGACACCCAGTATAATTAAATCTGTGTAAGTATCTACTTACTTACACAATTGATTTTATCGACAAGCATCATCGTAAGGTTCGAGAAAGAAATACACGAGGGCGCATCACAATTTTCTAGTAATAACACCAGTGTTTCTACATGAGTTTGAATTGGTTTGAATCTAAATTTTGAAAATATCATGTAAAAGAACGTAAACATTTTTAAAATCAAATTAACAAGAAAATGGCTGATGAACGAAATTTTCGTTCTTCCTATTACGAAAAGGTAAACATATTCAAATAACCCCTTATTTCAATCTGTAAGAAATATAACCAACTTACAATCTTTTATTTTCTGTATTGTAAAACACAGGTAGGATTTCGTAGCGTTGAAGAAAAAAGATCCTTGGAAATATTACTGAAAGAACGTCCCTTCGATAAAGCGAAATTGAAGCAATTCTGCTTACGATTTACAGTACCGACAATATACAGAAATTTCTTATGGAAAATATTGCTAGATGTAATTCCTGTTTATGTAGAAAGTCATGACTTCATAATGAATCAAAGAAAGGCGGAATTCCAGGATTTACAGAAAGCGCTGAAAGTTACCAAAATCCTGGACGATTACACAAAACCACATTTAATGTTTCTTACAATGTGGTTGTTACGCAATAGAAGAGCAAAACTTGACATGAGTGCTCAGTTAGAAACTCCTCTCCATAGGTCTCTATTTCAAATTTCTTTATCGTAGAAGTATAATTTATCATTTTATTATGTTTATTAATAGATGTAGTCGTTTCAGAGCTATGAGTAGAATGGCTGAAACATTATGGCACATTATAGATATTGATTCCGACGAAGAGAAACTTGTAGACACGTATTGGATACTGTGTGGCCTGTTGGACCAAGTGCAAAGGTTACACAAGGAAGTCAATAGGTTACAGGAGTGTACATGCACTTTGTTAGAAAGGGAAGATCCAGAGCTATATAAACATCTTGTTGAGATCGAAGCACTCCATAACATTCCATACGATGTTTGGTTCTGCTCGTGTTTCGCGGGAACAATATCTGATGGTTCTATAGCAAAGTATGTTTATTTAAGATATTTTAACAAAGGATGCTTGGGCATTATTCAAATAAAATGTGTCCAAGTCTGCAAAGAATTATCAGAAACTTAAAAATTCATTCATTTATTTGTTACAGAATTTGGGACAAAATAGCTGTGGGCGCATACAGAATTTTAATTTTTGTTACTGTAGTCACATTAACAACTTTAAGGAGGCTTTTACTACGATGCGAAAACATAGACAGTATATTGGACACTATTACCAATGTATGAAAATAATGATATACATGTGCATTGACGAAATGGAAAATTCGAAACATTATCACGTAAAAATACACTAATGTTTTTTTTCAGATAACAGAGGAAAGTTCAGAGGTAATTGTCAATAAGGCAATTGAATCTTGGCAACAAAGTGGCTCGACATTGACAACTATTTCACAAACTGTTTAAGAGAAATCAAAGTAGTAGCAATATATATTTTCTGTTGTTGGACAAGACAAAAATGTAAATATGTAAATAAATATTCTCGTGTAGTATGTGAAAATTTATATTTGCGAAACATGTGTTTTTGTATCTTAAAAATAATTATTTTTATTAATGCATTCGTCATACATTTTACATATACAATTACTTAATTTATTGAGGTGTTAAGTCTTAAATTGGACTTTATATTCCTAATATTGTGATTCTTTTGTTTCCTCTTTCTGCAATGTTATATTACAACAGTGTTAATGTACTTCTGTGTGTAAGAGCAAGTTAATAAATCATTTTTAACTCAGGCAGCCACATAAAAAGTCATTTTCTATCTGTATTCTCCAAGAAATGTGTTGTGTAATCGCATTCACATAAATATACATTGTTCGTCATGAACATTAAAGTAATTCTGTTGCGTGTTTCAAACTTGTGCAATTAGGATGGAATTTCATTCCATGGTGTACCTTAACAACGACGTACAAACAATATTAAATTTCGATATGCATAGCACTTTTTTTTTTCTTAATATCAGCATGATTCCAAGCAATGGAACACTGTACCGATAGTTTAAAATTGTCCAAAAAGGTTGATTGAACTTTCTTTTGAATGTTTACAAAAGAAATAATGCATCGCAATTTTATGTACATTTTTTTTCTAATTTAGAAAATAGAAAGATTCTTGGAGAAGAGTGAGATCATACAAAATTTTATTTCTTGCTCACGCATTGCACGATATTTCATGGGTTTCCCTACTGCTTCCTAATGTTACAACATTTTCTTTTGAATAGATTTTCTGCAACTATTCACTCTTTGGTTTTCAATGAGAATCTGAGTAACCTCTTCATTACCTTTTAACAAATGGCAGCAATAACTCAAAAATTCTTACAAGCAACGAAGCTGCATCCAAGCGTTTCGAAGAAATTTCATAGTCGGCTGTTAAATAATCTTAGCAGTGTGCAGAGATTTCAACAAAAGATCAAAGCTTCGTCGTAATCAATCGATTTCAAATAATGTTGGCAGATCTTCTTTCAAATTCAGAAACTTTTATACTATGGCAATGCACATATAGTTCTGCGAACACTAATTCTCTCATAAAATACAAGTGAAATGCACAAATACACTACACTATTGTTGTATTTCCTTAACATCAATGACTCCAATTTATAACATGCACATTTTTTTTAACATTAAGGAAACGCTGTACGCGTATAAATTAGTAATGTTTGCAACATTCTCGATCGGAATCTATCACTGCCATCGAATACGGCAAATTACGTATTTTTTTATATAAATTGTTTTTTTTTCTTTCCGGTTAAGGCCATTGCATTCATTCTGCTGACGTCTAATTATTAAAATAAATATTTTATGCAAAGAAAAATAGTTAACGTATTTTACAAACGTTGGCTAACTTTCTTACTAGATATTATATGCAACTGAAAACTTATTTTCTATTTCTTCAGCTACATAGTGTCATTTACAATGTCTGGTTTCACTCTTTCTCATCTATTGCACTCATCTCTCTCCCTAATTTTAAAAAGGTATGCTTAAAGCAAAGGAATGCATGAAAAAAAAATGAAACAAAAATACACATTCACAAATAAATAGTACTTCGTTATTTTTTCAGACATATATGAATCACAAAATTATGAAAAAAATTGCGTCTCGTGATATGTGTGATAAAAGTAACAGGTGCTCTTGCTCTAAACTAAAAAAAAAAAGAGAAAAAAATTGTTAGAAATGAGTGATGTAATGATAAAAGATAAGGGGAATCGACATAAAAAGTTCAATAATTATTTGTTATAAATCTAGTAAAAATACTGGTTACAACTTTCATTCGTTTCACCGTTATATGCTATCGGCAAGCTACAGAAACTAGGAGTC
The DNA here is from genome assembly GCA_028454225.1 of Lasioglossum leucozonium. Taxonomy (NCBI): domain Eukaryota; kingdom Metazoa; phylum Arthropoda; class Insecta; order Hymenoptera; family Halictidae; genus Lasioglossum; species Lasioglossum leucozonium. The sequence goes on along the minus strand of CM052210.1, from coordinate 11,693,412 downwards.
ACTGATAAATGTATCAAGATATCCAGTGCTTGATTTGGTACAAATTTGTATTATAATCTTCGCATGAAAAAAAAAAGACAGAAAAGAAGAGAACGTTCTTTCCGGATGTGACGAAATATCTAAATAGATTGAACTCAATTTTCGAACTAGATCTAGGTATCAGAAAATAAGCACTGCTCGTAAAACTTCTTCACAACCTAAAAATTTCAGTGAATCGATAGTCCTACAGATCAAACTTAAGTTATTGACTTAAAGACGTAGTATAATACAATATAGACAGCTCTTTGAAAAGTTGGTGCACTTCATAGTAACAATTGTTTCTCTAAACATAGAGTTTCGTCACTGGGCAAGGATGCGTATCCCTCTTTCTTGCAGTGTCTTGTTTCAATTTTGACAATAGCTATAGAGCAGCAGAGTTGCAATTGTCGACTAGAGGTGACAGCGGTCCTATTTTCCCTTTGCCACTTCCTAATTTGTCCGCTTCATAGTGTACATCCAAGGACAAACCTTAAATCACAAATAAAAAAGAGAGAATAATTTAGTGTACATATTTACACAGTGTTCAGCATAGTACATAGAAATTTTAAGTACGTGTATGTTACACTGAGTATCCCACCAACTTTGTTACAAGGCAATATCTCCGATATTATTTATGCTATCATTGAAACATACAAAACGTATACAAAGCGTAACATACAAAATAGCGGAGATATCGCCTTGTAACAGAATTGGTGGAGCACCTTGTACAACTTCAATTACAATAATTTGTATTTAGTACGTTATTATTCCGGCGAGCTAATTTGTAGAAAACGAGCTACCAAAAATACATCTGACTTTTAACATAACTAACAACCTTTAACGTACATTTCTGATATGCGTATTTACCGGAGGGCCTCCGGGAGGTGGATGGATGATGTAACGGTCCTGTTGGCATTGTATTTGATTCGGGTATAAATGCAGCTACCAGTAATGCACATATCACAAGTAATGCACCAAACACAAATGGTGGTCCTGGTACAAGCTGAAAGCAATCGATCTTTTAGTTGTAACAATATATATCATCATTGCCATACTATTTTTATAAAAGATCGAATACAGAAAGGTATTTAATTTACAAAGAAACGTACTTGTGTTACTAGCTGTGGTATAATATCAGGATGTTGTGTGGCAGTTCCTGTTTTATTATTTTCATCTAAAGGAGATGGTTTCACAGGAAGAGGAGAATTATCGTTGAGATCAACGCGAAACAGATAGAAGATTACTCCAAACATTGCAGGACCAAGACCATTACATAATCCACGCATTCCAGTTACCATGCCTTGTACCAAACCCTGCTTATCTGCATCCGAATGCATGGATATGAATGCGGAGATTGCAGGATATGTAATACTTGACACAGAAGCAAGTACTCCAGCAGCCCACAACATCCTAGAAATTCAAACAAATATTAAATAGGTTTGAAATATTTCTTTTCTCTCTACGTAAAATAAACAAGAAAATACTACCATGTTTGTGAACCAAAGCCGAACCACATGAGTTGTAACATTTCAAATAAGAGGCCTAACATTATAGTATGTTTACTGCCAAGTGTCTTTATCAAAACACCTAAGAGACTTTGAGCTCCAACACTTAAGATTCCTACTACAGCAATAAAAAATGCTACCATCAAAGCAGTGAACCCCATAACTTTAGTCAAATAGACAAATATGCAACTATATTGTCCTGCTTCAGGAAGATAGCTCAGGAACACAGTAATACACAACATTAAGATAGTGTGATCTTTGCCAACCTGAAACACCATAATCAATGTTTTTACATATTCTGAATTTGTCCCAAAACAAATATTTCCTAATCTGAATTCGCAAAATTTGTTCGAAATAGAATTACACGAATTCCTAATTGTCAAGGTGTATCTATTTTTACACACGATTTCGCTAATTTGGATTGATTTCAAGTACATTTCCTTTATATATGTACGTTGTAATGAATCACTTGCCTTTCCAAGATAGGCAAAAGGATCTGCCTGCTCCCAAGATATAGGTGCTGGTGGACGAGCTTTTTCAGGCAAACTTTCAGGTACAGCCACTAATATAAAAAAGACATCCAACACTGCGATAGCGGTTGCCAATGCGACCACAAGATTTTCCCCATACTCTTTCATGATATGATCCCCCAATGCTGGACTTATTACCATACTTGCAGCAAAAGTCGCGGATACCTAGCAAAATCTACTTATTAAACGAAATGTCTTTACCAAGAACTGTTTTATTTAGAGCTGTGCGAGAACCCGAAAGTGTCAGGTTGGAATGAGTCGAGAATTTTATTCGGAATCAGGACGGTTCTAGAAAATTTCGGGATTCTCAAATGTATCGGGATTTCCGAGAATGTTCGAGAATCTCGAAATTTTCTAGAATCTGAATCATCTAGATCGCTGCCTTCTCGCACACCTCTAGTTTTATTTTATCTCTAATACTGTGATACCTACCATACCATAAGCAGCAGATCTCTGATGTTCCTCCGTTACATCGGCAACGTATGCAAACACCACTGAGAATGTGCAAGCAAAGACACCGCTGATAGAGATCATAGCGAAGAACCACCACGTGTTAATGCTCATTAGAGGGATCGGCGCGCATGTAAAGGCTACTGTGATAAGTAGAAAGAACTTTCGTCCCCATACATCGGACAGAGCACCGATTAATGGCGCAGAAAGAAATGACAAGATCCCTTTAATGCCCATTATCAAGCCATTCATCAGGAACGTATGATTTGGAAATGTGATATTCAATACGGAGATAACAGGCATGGTTAATAAACCCCATGCAAAAAATTCCAAAAATATGACAACCAATGCATGGTACACGCTTGCCTCTCCAATACCAGAACTCTGAAAAAGAAAAACAATAAATCACATCACACTGGCTTCCTTAGATGATCGGATTTGAATACACAATTCATAAGCAGCCATGATATATCTATGTGTTGTACCCAGCAAGTGTGGAACAATAAAAACATAATATTTCGTACGAAAAAATGGAACAATAACTTTTCTTAGATTTCATCAAATCTACAAGCACTTTGCAAATTGTGACAGCTGACCTTAAGATGCCTGTAGCATTGCTGAGCAAATGTAAGAGGAGGTGTGAGTTTAGCAATAGCATGTTCTTGGCTGTTGTGAATTTCAGAACAAGAGGGGCCCAGGCCCTCTGCTCCACCTTTTGCCCCAGGGGGCATGACCCCTAAGAATTGCTACTATATATATATCTTTCCATACTTATCATTCTATCAATTTTTTTTCTTTTATCAGTTGTTCAGATCCATATAATACTGTAACGAATAACCTTCACTTAGCACCATATCATTTTTTAGTCAGTCCATCTAATTTCCATTAATTAAAGATTATTATTATTGTGCTTCTTTAATTATATATTTACAAATTAATTTCAATTCAAAGCTCTATTCCAATATCTCTGCATTCTTTCTTTGCATTTTAGTCAATCTTTTTGTTGTGTAATCAGCTTCCGTGTTAGCTTCTATACATGTCTTATCGTATTTCATACATTGTTTTATCTAACAAGTTATATTATACTGGTTTTTTATATCTTATATAGACTATATTACTCTTAATTGTACATACGTATAAAATAATTGAATCAGTAATTGCAACGAGCTTCTTTTGTATCTTCGTAAGACTAGATTCTCATTGTTAGTTGTGTTGTTAACAAATGTTAAAAACAACCAGCATAAGAATATATGGCAAAAATATTGTGCATTAAGATATCGTAAAAACAATTACTTTGGTGAATGAAATGAGGTCTGACGACATTGTTCGCTTTTATTTTTTCGATTAATTCTATAAACTTCCTTCTTCATAATTACTTATAAGTATATTTCAAATTCTTGATCCATTTGAAGAAACATTTTCCATCGTTGCTTCTTTCTCGGATACTTCTTTTAAAAATATAAAATCAACGAATCTCATTTCTATTGAATAAAGTATCCAGACTGGACAATCATAAATATATATATATATATACTCTTCTTGTCATGTATACAAATTTGTGCAACGCTTCAAAGATCTTATCACATACTGTAGTTTCTGCAAAAGTACTACATCATGTTTACAGCTTTGAACAATTCTAAGAATTCTTTTTCTTTACATAGTGCCATTTCAGCATTTCTGTTTCAATCATTTTTTTTCGATAATGGTTATCAATAAATCGACCAATAAAAAATTTGTCTAACGTATCTTGAGAAAATATATCATTTAGTCGAGTGTCACGCGATTTTGTAAAAACATCGATGAAATCAGTGGAAAATAGTCTAACATTCAAATTCTCAGGATAATTCGTTTGACAAAGTGTTGCATTGAGCGCGTGTCAAAAGAATGGTATGATCGGTGACGGATATAAACTGATACATCGAGCGGAATACACCTTCCCAATTTCAATGTTTTTCGATGTCATAACTTATTGTCAACACTTCTTCCTTGTGATTTTGAAAAATCTGTAAATCACTAACGCCTTTTCCGTTCTCGTAATTGTCACGTGAATCTTTTTCGATGTAACTATTCGAAATTTTGGAGGAAATCCCGAACCACTGCATTGCAATGCTACTAGCGATACCCCCTACTTTTCGCGACATATGTATCTACGCTATAGTCTTTTCGTCGTAACATCACATTGAATCTAACCTATAAATTTATTCGAAAAATACAATGTACTATCCATCGTATATCCTGAAAAGTACGATTGCACGAAAAATTTTCCCACTACGAAATATTTCAAATTAATACATCTTGTATTATTCGTTATATTGTATAAAAATATTACTACTTGTTAACTGCACATTGTTGGAAGTTGATCAATATGCGCAAGAGCGATATAATTTAGAGAACCTGTACATTTATAATGTTAAGAAAAAAAATTTAACACCGTCCTAATAAAACAAAAAAGATAAATATTTTGATGAAATGAAATAAACAAATTTATTTTCATAAGTATGGAAAATATGGTTTCACAAGATAAACGATAATCATGATAATAATATTCAATTTTAGGTTTTCCACAAATTAATCTTTTCCAATGATTCGAAAATACAGTAATTGTGAAAATATGTTGTAATTTTTATAAATCATAAATGTATTAACTTTTCTAAAGAATCTCTATGTTTGATATAGTTACTATAAAGCTTACCATATTGCTCCCCCAAGGCATGTGTATTCTTGAAATATTATTGTAAAGTACAAGTGTAATGTTTACGAATCAACTTTGTATGTTTCAAGTTTAATGAATTCATAATTTAAAGAAACCTTCATAAAGATAAGGAGCTAAATATATTACTTTTATAATGGAACTATAGAAGTGTTCATCTTTATGTTACAAAAAGCAGCGACGTAGATAACAGCCAATGGTTAAAATGTGGTAATGAATCACAAAGCTAAAAGAAATGGAAAAGATAAAATGATGTATTCTATGGAAACATTATATCATATGTCTTCGCTTGAAAGATAAGTTTGTCAACTGTTATCTTAAGTGAGACATAAGGTATTCTATAGACTACCAGCTATTTGTTCAAAACTATCTTGTATCACGTTACAGATAAAAATGAAACAAAGAAGCTGGTTGCGTGTGGTACTCGAATGATTGTAAAATACGAGGAATGTATAGAAGACAAAAATGTCTGATGCGCATTGTATGTAAATATTAACAGAATTATTATTTCATTGCCATATGTTACAGGTGTTCTCCGTGCTGACTTTCAAGATTCACAGAAAACGTAGACTTAAAACAGAGACATATTTAATTGGGCCTTTAGGAATCTCAAGTACTCTCTACAAAAATGTGTGAATTACATTTTACAACGATTCACTATATGAAAATGAACATCGTTAACAGACATACATGAAAATGAACAAAGATTCAGCCATGTGTCAATGCTATGTAATTACAATGTAATCACGCTTAAACTCACACAGAGTCTCGCCAGTCCTGTACGTTAAAACAATCAAAATAGCGTCTAACGCGAAATATTGTTGGTATTTTCCATTTTATGCACTACTTGACAGAAGATAAACACAGAATATTATATCAGCACAAACGTCATGCTCGGAACGAAAAATTCGTACTTACATACTTTCGACGCGAAACTCAGAGAAAATATATACGCATATATATATATATACATATGTATGTATATAGAGAAAGGATCAAAGTGTAACTTAAAAATCTATTTAAAAGATATTAAACTGAATTGTTCAATACCGTAATGACCCCATCCTTAATAATGAATTTTCGGCTTCGTACGATCATGCCCACGACCTTCTTTGAGACCTTGGCGGGCATATTCACGCACTGCGCGCACAGACTCTTTCGCTTTTTCAGTTTCATTAATTCCTAAAAATTCGATGACACGGTGCGAGTCATTTTTATGTGATACTCCTCACGCAAACACTAAAAAGCAATTCCAGCTTCAAATTGTTCTTGAGTTTGTATCTACATAATGCAACAATCCACAGTTAACCATGTCCGCAGACTACTACAGACTATCAGGTAAGTGTAATATATTTTACCCGGAATATAGAGCGGAAAGTGTAATGGTTACGAAATTCACGTGCGACGCAAACGCCGCTGCGCGTTCGTTTAACAGAACGTTCCAATTTAATCCTTTATGTATATATCTATAAAGAGGCAGTGCAGAAAGAATATTTACATAAAAAAATGCAAGAATCAGATATTTAATAAAATTAATTTACCTTGAAATAGCATCGCCACCTGGTAATGAGGATATTAAATTGTAAAATCGGAAATTGTTTATTGAAATTTGAACTTTCAAACTGGCACTATAATAAAAAATCTCATAATTACAGGTATTGTCCTGCATAATTTTTTGAAAAATTATATAGCCATCGATATATATATATATTTTTTTGGGTTCAACGTGATCAACGGTTTTCTTTTAGAATAATTCATTCAATATGGATCATTGGTGTGAGGATAAGTGGTAATTGGTGATAGACAAGTCAATAATTCTAATTTTAACATAACGAGAATGATATCATGAGTTATACATTTCTGGGAGCGGTTATCATATCTATACAGTCTTAAAGATTGCAACAAGAGAAGCAACCGTTTCCGAATAACTTCAATCTCGAGTGTGTGGTTGAAAAAGGGATTGACTGATAAACATTATCAAGAAATAAAACCATCAGAAGAGGTTTTCAACGAACTGCGATTGACCATTGTGTTTCGTGTGTATGCAGCATAAATGTATTTTTTGGCCATGGACTACACAAAAAGAAAAACTCTCGCGTTTTTCGAAAACCAATTTCCAATGCGCATGCGTTCGCATATTTTAGTTACGTTTATCATGTACTGGGTGTCGTAAAACTCCTTCAACACCCTAAAATGGACGATTCCTGAGGCCATTTGAAGCGACATTTTCCTTTTGCAATATTTCCGACAGGGCTTTGTTAAGGAGTTATTAACGGAAAACACGGACAAATCAGAGCGTGACCACAATGGACGGATTGCGGTTCAGCCAATGTCAACGTCAATGTTCGCTGCAGCGGCGCTCTGATTAGTTAATAATTCGAGAACATTTTCACAAAGAAAAAACTATATACTTCAAATGACCTCAACAATCACCCCTTTCATGTATTTTAATATATAATTTTGTATTTTTGTTTTTCCTATTTAAATATAATTTAAATGTAACTTTTATCTTATTGTGTGAACATATTCAGTTACGTACATGGCATGATCAAAATCAATCTTTCAATTCATAAAAGTGTGTGTGGCATTATTATAATATCTTTCTAGCTTTCTTTATTAGTCAATGACTCAAAGAAAGAGATGGAAAGAAAATCATGGGTCGTAAATAGACGTTCCCCTGAGCCGCTGATTTCCCCCTCTCTAACGTATTGTTGCCTCACTGCGCATGTGCTACACACGAACGTATCTCTACTCTGCTCGGCTGAGTGCCTGTTCGATTGCACATGTGCTACACACACAAAAGGAGTTACCTGTTCGAAGACACGAGGGTGGAGTTCTTCAAACTCTTAATTATCGCCTTATTTTGGCGAGGGTAATAATCCTGGTCGTTTAATTTATGGCTATCGGCAAGGTGGTCGTCACTGTGCGGAAAGGGGACTTTTCGGGACCGCGCTTGCCGCGCGGTCGGACAGGCCTGGCGATACACAATAGGCAGCGTTTATGACGGGATAGTTACATTAACTACACCCGGGAAAGCAATTTACAAATTAATACAATAACTTGCAATCCTGCAGGTACCAGGGTTAGTTTTATTACTCTAGACCCTAATATCTGCAGGCGGTCAGTTTTAACATCTTGCGCTGTGAATCATGTATCGTTACAACAGTTTTATAAAACTTCAACAGTTAGATATTATTGAAACAATTGTTTTTAATTTTTTTCAACATTTTTTCTGAAATAAAATCTAAACCAATTTTTTCTATGCCTCTTCATCTTTTCATAGGTGCACTACGTAATAACCCAGTAAGCAAAATGCTCTGATTCTGCTCTGATTTGGACAGCAGTGCTGCCGACAGTACATAATACTTCTACTTCCGAATAAGCCTATGTTTCTGCCAGCAGAGTGTTTTGGCGAAACTTGAGGGCACGATGCGGGCAGAATGAAGGCACGCCGTGGCGTCGTTATAGAGGGCAGGTCGGTTGTACTAATGTGGTGGTGTCATAATTTTAGACTATATATACAATCTTAGGTATATATGGTCTAAGGTCGTAACGTCATAAGATCTCGACTACATAGGCCTGCTTAGGCCTAGCATTTTGCTTACTGGGTTATTACGTAGTGCACCTATGAAAAGGTGAAGAGGCATAGAAAAAATTGATTTAGATTTTATTTCAGAAAAAATGTTGAAAAAAATTAAAAACAATTGTTTCAATAATATCTAACTGTTGAATTTCTATAAAAATATTTAAGTATATATCATCAAGCACGGGTTTTAAAAGAAAATTTTAGTCTAAATTTCGCTTCGATATCTTTTGTAGATGAAAAGTTATGGCAAAATGTGTGTCGCGCCGCGCCGCCTATAGGAATATTCTTACATCCATGGTGTAGCGCGCGTGCAATCGAACAGGCGCTCAACTGGCACAGTAGAGGTCCGTTCGTGCGTAGCGCATGTGTAGTGAGACGACGAACGTCGGAGAGAGAGAAATCAGCGGCTTAGGAGAATGTCCCACGATTCTGGCATCACTGGATGGAAAATATCAATTTGAAGAAGCGGCAACGTTGTCTATACTTATATGATTCGTCAAGGTTATCGAATTTTCAAACATGAACATCAAAGTTTGCGAGTGTAGTTTCCCATCTAGTGCACTCCGTGACTCGATCATTGTTGGCACATAGCACCGCAAGAGAGCGCGCATTATTCAGTGAAAAAAAATGGTAGTTATTTGGGTGTAGTCGGGCGATTTTCTGCAACACAAATGTGAGTACCGGCTGACTAAGGAATTACGAGTGCTGTTTGTCAGTGCGTCGCAAAGCTAATATGACCGGGTCTATATCGGAGGTAATGGAACTCTCGATAACCGAGCGGGTATCATACATATTCGCACGAAACCGCGACACTATGTAGGTATTGTTGTTCACGCATCTCCGCATGACAAGTACTCGCGGTCTTCTCCGTGCATTTTATCAGTCAAAAATCCGGGATAGGCTCGTGACGTTCCCGAAGGATGGACAGATTTGAATCGATAAAGAGGCCTGGAAGTCTCTTGCCGCAGGACAATGCGTAAAATATGCACTGACGCGATATTTTTGGGATAGATGTCACATTATCTTCTTGGTGTCCGACTATATGCGCGCGTACGAATATGTGTGTGCATTTATTTGATTTGCGGTGTATGTGTGCGTGAGTGTATATGTGCGGGCGCGAGCACGCGCGCGCGCGCATGTGTGTGTTTATGTGTGTGTAGACTTCCTCTTCACCCCGTAATACGCAGTCATTCCCCGTGTACAGCATGCAGTGCATTGGTGTGTCCGTGAGATACGTATATCACAGTATATACGTAAGACCTGCTACTTGCTATATACTGTCAACATTTTTCAAGTGACTGTTCCATGATGCTTGACAACATACTGCGTTATTGACGAAGTAAATTTTTTTCTCGGTCTCCCTCTTCCCCCTCCCCCTTCCTCTGCTCCCGGTTCATTTTCTTCGTTTGAACCAGTATTCCCGCGGTCGTCGCGTTACAGTTCGAGAAATACGAGTGTGTTCACCTTGTTGACAAATAAGAAAATACTTTGTTTCCCTGTAACGTTAGATACTCGTACATGCATACGCGCAACGATACCTATATACATGTATACGCGAAGCACTAATTCTGAGATTGGTTGCCCTCACATTTATTGGCAGTCGACGTGATCAACATTATACTATTGATGCTGCTAAATTTATACAATCCATACAGCATACACAAACGTTTGCAAAACAGGAATTACATAGTGTCCACAAGAAAGAGACTATGCACACGCGTACGCACTCGTTCGCACACACACACGCGCGCGCGCAATTCTGCCCTCTGTAAAATAGATTAATTCAAGGTTTATTGATAGAATTCTATTTCAATCACAATGTTCTTGTGCCCCTGATTTTGCTGTTTTTTTTTTGCTTTTATTATTTATGGAGAATGATCTGTTGACTTCAGTGCACTTCTCGTACAGTTGCTATGCAATTTGAACATTATTCGTGTATTTAACATATGGCATATATACAACTGCATATATATTGCCACATAAGTATCATGCGGATTATTAGAAAAATTATTGACATTAGATGGGTTAATGTATGAAAAAAAACACATAATAAAACATAGATTTGTTACTTTGATCGGTGTCATAGATTTTTCATGTGTCAAAGTAAATTGGATGTATCAATTAGTCTATCAAGATTAACAAATCTTGTTTTACTATTGATATATACACAGAAAATTTGTTTGAATATTTTATATCGATAAATCTTTATTATGATCTCATATATGGATAATACATTTAGAAATTTATATAATGACACATGCATTAAATAAATTATAAATTCACTTAATCGACCATGACATTAATGTTCGCATTCGAAAGTGAATTAGTTGAGTAACATTTTGTCAATTTTTGAGAATTATTGTTTATATAATTTCATTGCATAATTTTTTGCAATAATAATCAATGCCCTTCAATTAATACTTTTGGTAATTGTTATTATATACAGTTGTTTTTCTGATTTCAGAATCGTTCAACTTCTTTGGTATTAAATATTTATTGAGTATTCAAAGTAGCAAAATATATACACCAAACAAAAAAGGAAAAAATCTGTGATGAACATAAGAATCGTAAACTCTTTACACTATAAATACATTCAGTATTTTATAGTTTGAGAAGTAATTTTAATTAAACAAAAAAAAAGCAAGCAAGAAAGACACTATGAACTGTTTTCATGAGAAGTAATATGATAGTAAAAAGTTTCCATAAAATTTCTATACTAATTAAATCGATAAAGGAGTGAAGAAAGATACTTAGTAAGTGAAAAGAAATTTTATAAAGTGAACTCTTTCATAAGTTGGTTATGTGCAATGCCGAGATGCTGCAATGAAAACAAGGCAGTGAGTTCGGTGAGCACCAGTCAGAAGCACAATACAGAGGATATTTTGTTAACGCAAACTCGTCCTTTTTCAATTGGAAATCAATTAGAATTAGATGACGATCCACCGATTGTTGAAAAATCCCATAGAAGAGTACGGTGTGATTTGAGTCCAGTTCCAACAAATACAAGTACTAATTTGAGTATAAAACTTTTAAGCATTAAGGTAAATTTTTACAAAATTCAGATTTCCATTATACTTTTTGATTTCCAATTTTCTGTGTTGCCTTCAAAGTGATTTTTTGTATCGATGATATTCTAATTCCAGGGAGAGCGAAACAATCGTCAAGATCATCAGGTGAGCACTGGAGCTGGTGGGTACAGAGAAAAGGAGAAAGAAGCTAAAAAGAGAGCAGCTATAGGCAATACAGTGCGTGGACTCCTCTCATCTGGCCACAGCAGGCAGGACAGGTATAATGATGTCTGTATCAAAATCATGCTTCTTACATTGTCATGTTTTACCTTCTGTCATTTAAATTCTTTGCTGTACTTAAGTTTTTGCTTCTTATTTAAAGTACAATACATTTTATACAATTAATTCACATATACTTTCAAATTGTTTTTGAATATTGAATTGTTTCGCAAACTCTTTAGAACTTTTCTACTCTGGGAAATTAAAAGTATACACGCTTTAATGAAGTGCAATTATGTTTCGAACGAAGGTACACATACACAGGAACTTGTATGCATCTCATCTGTACTTTTCACTTAGATATTAAAGATATAGGATGTACTTAATACATCGTATAGTTTAAAGCATTACAATCAATATCGTTAGAAGCTGTAGGTTTTAATGAAAGGATTCGATAGAAATAAATAAATTCATGTTGAAGATTTATACATAAAGCCAAAAAATATACAAAAAATGAAAATTTCATTCTAAAAAATCATGAAAATATGAATTGAAATATGTATTTTCAGAATTACTGAGCCTCATCTTGAAGTATGAAATTTTGTATAAATTCAAAGGTTAGTAGATATATAATGTAAATGACTGTTATGCTGCAGTATAAGATTATTCAGTTAGCACTCATCATCTCTGAAACATCAATGAAAAGATAATACATCATTAATAGAGTAACACATCATTTACATTACATTCGGCTTACAACTTTTTGAAAATTGCTTCATTTCCATGTGTCATTCGTGTGTTTTTATAATTTGTTTTCGTTACTTGTATAGATGATGTTTAAATGTATTGTATACATATCTCATCTTCTTGTGAGATTTGGACGTAATCAAACGTATCATTCGCAACATTTTGGCATTATGTAATGTAACATGACTTTAATCTTGACACGTGCACTTAGTACCGATGAGACTAAAAACCTAATTAGTATTTTAATTTATATTTACCGCTATTCATATTCATATGAGAAAACAGTTCAGTGGAAAGCATATGCGTATGTGTATAACACTCCCTTAATTTCTTTCCATATTCACTCAGGTGGTGTTATTGTTTTCAAGATGAATTAAACACTATTTTAATTTGCTTTTTGAGTAGTCTTATCATCTAGCAAGAATCAGAAATAAGTTTATTCCTATTTTTTTTTGTTATACTTAAGCTTGTCTTTTAGAAGTGTAGCCATATTGCAAATATAATAGATTCATTATTCCATATAAATAATATGGAAGATGTAAAATTGATATTATGCCAAAGTAATCTTAAAATAATTTTTCGACTTGATTTAAAAATTAGCTTGTTCTTAAATAGCATTATAATTACATAGTACGTTCGATAATGTTTTAGGTATGAGACCAATAGGCAACGATCTTCAGGCGGAAGTAGCCTGTCAAGCTTGTGTCCAAAGCTGGTGGCCAGTGGAGGTGGTAATAACCAGGGTGGGATTAGTTTGGCAGTGGGCCACTTAGCCTCTCCAGAAAGTGGAGGCCCATGTTCTGTTGTTACCACTCAGAGAATCCATAATCTCACACATAATCATAAACGCCAAAGAAAATTGTCTATTGTTTCACAAGCTGGTACTAGTGCTCATAACTCTGGTGATCGAAAGGTTTGTTATCTCTTTTTTAAATTATTAAAGCATTTATCTTTTTTCCACATTGTGCGACTTTTAACTTTTTTGAAAAATACAAGAAAGCATCTTTGTAAAACGTAATGTATAACTCATTTAGGCGTCGAGTATAAGTCGTTCCTCTACAACAATTTGCAAGAAACAAATACGAACACAGAGGAGTGATCATAGTACGGATTCATTGTCTATAACAACCAACGGAGTTGCGAGTAATTCACCTTCTTCGAAAAAGAGGGTTCTATCTGCTCTACGCATCTCGGAAAAATCATCCTCTCGGAATCTCAATTCGCCATCTTTAGACAATGAAAATGAGCGCAGTTTCAGCGACGCAGAAGAAGCTATCACTGCGACAGAAAATGTGTTCAATGTCCCAGGTTCTGTATATTTTATGGTTCATCATTGTTCGACGAGCTTGCATTAACGATACTGCTTTGAAATTACACAGGATCTAGTTCCACGCCTTCAACACCAATTAGTCGAGTGAAATCGAAAAAATCGGACGAAGATGAGACGAGCGTGGAATGTAGCATCAGTGAAGAAGGTACTGAGTCGTCGCAGAACGCATCAGACAAGAAATTATCATTAGATACTAGCGAGTCAAAAGTAACAACCACAGAATGTTCCGATTCCTCAAAAACATCGAGCGTCGCGAGAAAAACATCGGCGAATAGCATCGACGAGGAAACAATCATACAAAATAAACAAAAAGTATTCTCCACATCTTCCATAAGCACACGATGCAGTAGTAGCGAGGGCAGAACCGCCAAATCTAAAAGTAAGTATGTCACAGAAATTCTAATAGTGCAGCACGCTAGTAAGAGTTCGAATGAAGTAAGTATAGGGAAAAGTATAGACTCGTCCATGGAAACATCCACGAATTCAACAGGTAATAGTAAAAGTAATGAAGAGGTGAAACGGAAAACGTCTACCGACTCGTCGAGGTCTACCAATATGGCGGAGAAAGAGGGTGTTGCTAAAGATTCCGAGGAAGATGCTGTCGAGGACAAGAAGGAGGCTCAACTGAACGAGGAAGTGGTGAAAAGTTCGAGATTTGTGACGTCGAAAGTGTCGGAAGAGATAGTGGATACCGAGGGAAAGGATATGGACACACGGGAAGAAGAAGAGGGAGAAGTGACGATATACGACGAAGATGACAATGGCACCAGTATCAGCGATATTGTTGCTGCACAAGCACTTCATGAATCTCTGAGTAAACTAGGGAAAGTACCACCTTTGGATACCGATATGGAGGATGTTAAGGACATGAATATCGAGGACGAGATTAAGACGGAGAAAGATGCCCAGAAGGACGTTGTGCAGGAAGAAACTGTGGAAGGTTTTATCGGTCCCTTGCTCGACGAAAATTTTAAAGCAGACGAGAAGTTATCGCAGAAAACCATGGCCATGGAGGAAGTTCGAAATTTATTGATGAAAGTGAAAGTTCAAAATGTAGAAGACGATGATGACGAAGAGAAAGCTATAGGTATATCACCGGATGGTAGATTTTTGAAATTCGAGGAGGAAATCGGTAGAGGCAGCTTTAAGACTGTATATAGGGGTTTGGATACTCAAACTGGTGTGGCTGTTGCCTGGTGCGAATTACAGGTAAGACGAATTTAATCAAGTATTTGTTGTATATAAAGCTTTCGGAATTCACATTTTTGCATATGGTTTTCATTCAGGAAAAAAAGTTAAACAAGACAGAAAGACTGAGATTTAGGGAGGAAGCAGAAATGTTGAAAGGATTGCAACATCCAAATATTGTTAGATTTTATGATTATTGGGAAGTTACACTTACGCGTAGGAAATACATTGTACTAGTCACTGAACTTATGACTTCAGGAACATTAAAGACGTGAGTTTTCAACCGCATTATACATATATTGTTCAACAATGTTATAGGTGTCTCGTTGTAATTGATTAGAACAATTTTTCTTGCAGATACCTAAGACGTTTTAAAAAAATTAATCCGAAGGTAGTAAAGTCTTGGTGTCGGCAAATTTTGAAAGGCCTTAGCTTTTTACATTCGAGATCACCGCCAATTATTCACCGTGATCTGAAGTGCGACAATATTTTTATTACTGGTACAACAGGGAGTGTCAAAATTGGCGACTTGGGTCTTGCGACTTTGAAAAATCGAAGTTTCGCGAAGAGCGTGATTGGTACACCTGAATTTATGGCACCGGAAATGTATGAGGAACATTACGATGAGTCTGTTGACGTTTATGCATTTGGAATGTGTATGCTTGAAATGGCTACTAGCGAATATCCATACTCTGAATGTACTGGACCAGCGCAAATATATAAGCGCGTAGTATCGGTAATATAAAATTAATATCAAATTTATACCTAACCATGTGAGTGTCCGGTTAACATTACATAATGTTTTTTATTTTACAGGGAGTAAAGCCACAGAGTTACGACAAAGTGGAAAATCCAGAGGTTCGAGAAATCATTGAAATGTGTATTCGGCTGAAGAAAGAAGAACGACCGTTGGTTAAGGATCTTTTGAATCATGAATTTTTCGCGGACGATGTTGGGTTAAAATTGGAAATGGTTTCACGAGACTCGGCGGTAGCAGACACGGAACTGTCCCGCGTCGAATTTCGACTTCGAGTATTAGATCCTAAAAAACGCACCAACAAACATAAAGAGAACGAAGCGATACAATTTGATTTCGACATTCAAGCGGACAATGCGGAGGAGGTAGCCTCGGAGATGGCTAAATCCAGCCTGATCCTCGAAGAAGACGTTAAGGCTGTAGCAAAGATGTTAAAGTCCCAGATCACTACTTTGTTACGAGAAAGGGAAGAACGCAAAGCCAAAGAAGAAAAAGAACGGTTAGATAGAGAAGCGGACACAACTACCACGGCTAATGAGAATTTACTGCAACAACAATTATTGCTTCAGCAAATACAGCTGCAACAACAACAACAGCAGATCCAATCCAACATGGGCATTCAGATGCAAGGTCAAGTACAAATGCAATTACAACAGAATCAAATACCTCTGCAGCCGCAACAACAAATGCAACCACAACAACAATTGCAACCGCAACAACAAATGCAGCCGCAACAACAAATGCAGCCGCAACAACAAATGCAGCCGCAACAGCAAATGCAGCCGCAACAACAAATGCAGCCGCAACAGCAAATGCAGCCGCAACAGCAAATGCAGCCGCAACAGCAAATGCAGCCGCAACAACAAATGCAGCCGCAACAACAAATGCAGCCGCAACAACAAATGCAACCTCAACAACAAATGCAACCTCAACAACAAATGCAACCTCAACAACAAATGCAACCGCAACAACAAATGCAGCCGCAACAACAAATGCAACCCACTGCGCAACCATCCCAACAACACAGCTTACAACCACAGCCTGTTCAATTAGTCCAACAACAGCCGTTAATGCAGCAACAAACTTCGGTTGTTCAGCCTCAGCAGGCGCAGCAGATGCAACAAGTTCCTCAAGTTTCGCAGCAACAAGTTCAGTATCAACAACAACAGTATCAGCAACAATTACAACAACAGTATCAACAGCAACAACAACCGTATCCACCGCATGTTTCGCAAAACATGAACCCTACTTCATCGCAATGCTCGACGCCGCAAACTGTGCAAACTCAACCACAATTTCCTCAAGTGACTCAACAGATACAACAACAGCAAATTCAACAGCAGCAACAACAGATCCAACAGCAGCAACAAATTCAACAGCAACAGCAGATCCAACAGCAACAGCATATCCATCAGCAGCAACAACAGTATATACAGTTGAATCAGATGAACGTACCGCAACAGATGAGTCATCAAATGCAACCGCAAATACAGCCACAACTGCAATCGCAAATACAAATTTTGTCCCAGCAACAGCATGTGCACCAGCAGATGCAACAGTCCCAACAAGTGCAATATTCTCAGCCACAGGTGCAGCATGTACAACAAGTGCAACAAGTGACTGTGCAAAATCAACAATTTTATCAACAGGGTGCTACAGGAACTTCTGGGTACAATACACAGCCTATGTACCAGCAAAATATATCTCAATCCATGTATCATTCGTACACCACCCCTAATCCAACTGGTCACGTGGAGATACTATCAACGAATCAGCCTACCACTCAAATTTATTCTCATACGAGCTTATCCGCAAGTACAGGGCCACCAACGTCACAGCCTTATATACAACAACAACAACAACCAACGGGACAAGTCCCAGTTTCCGTACCATCAAGTATTAATATTCAAAATTCATCGGCGGCAACGCTCATACAAAGTGCAGCGACTGCAACGATTCCAAATATTCAACCTACGTCCACCATTCTTCCAACTGGCGGACATCAATCCCAGCCGCAGCAAAATGTCTTGGTTCAGATGCAATATCCACAAACTTCTAGCGTACCTACATCTGTGTCTATGTCATCTGGAATGAGTATTCCCGCGCAGTCAGCAACAACCACGCAACACCAGCAACATTTTGCCCCGAGTACGGAACAGATCTCTACAGATAGATCTTCGTTACCCAAGCAGGATACGATGGACTCTGTACAATCGTTACCAGCTGATTTACCATCTACCATTCAAGACCAAGTGAATGCACCTAATTTGACTAATGCCGCAGGCCAAGCAACAGTACCGAGCGAAGGGTAAATGAAGGAATTCATTTTAAATTAGGTCTTCTCCTTTAAGGGGGTACATACAAAAGAATTTTTATTACTTAAAATGCATTCTTTTGTGTATATACACTGCAATTTTTAAAGAAAAATATCAAGAAATTAGTCATTTAGATGCGGTCTTGTAAAGGCTTTTCAGCGAAAAGCACGTGAACGGTAATCATTCTACAATAACTTTTATAGATTTTATTGGAAAGAAATACAGAAGTTTTTGTCAAAGTCGTTTTTTAAAATATTGTTTTTTCAGGGAAAAAAACGATCTTTATCTATTCATAAAAAAGAAATTGTAACACTTAAAGAAAAAATCCTATGACAAATACTACATAATAGTATAATGAACTCTGTGACAAATGACTGCATTATTGACTGCATTACATGTAGCCCCTTAAATAGTATAATATAATAGTATATAATAGCATAAATAAACACTAGTTCTACGAAACACGGCAAAATGACGAGTTCTCATATTTTTAACTCATGATTATTGAGATTGTAAAAATGCATCCATGCAGAACTATTCAACAAATTTATTTCTTTGGGTGCATATTATTTAAAAAATGGCTACAAATTTGGATAAACATGTTCTTGTTATTTTTATAAAGTAATGTAAAATAGTCACTTTTAGTGCTCTGTAAACCTAGTGTTAAACATGGTCAAAGTGTTTTTAATTAAAACTTTGTATTTTTATAGAGTTACTCAGGAAAGTTCTGACAATGTTTCTTCCGAGAGGAGCAGAGTGAAAAGATCCGGTACTAAACGAAAGAAACCTGGTATTAAGTTAACTGTTTTATCGGTAAGCAGTGGTGAGGGTCAATCTGTGACTGTTGAGTGTCAACTGGATACGAGCAAACAGAAAACAGTGACATTTAAATTTGATCGGGACGATATGGTGCCCACTGATATTGCTAACAATTTGGTAAGCAAAGGATATAATTGTATTAAGTAAATGTTTAAGGAGAGATGATAAAGGAATTGTTTTATTTGATTACACAGGTAGCTGAAAATTTGTTACCTCAATCCCAATGTGAAACGTTCGTCGAGTTGATAGAAGACATCGTCAAACAATTACGTTTGGACCCTACAAGAGCTTTACCTTTGGTGGCACATGGTCCTCCGGACCAGTCAGCTGGTGGCAGCCCAGTCACTAGTCGGCGACCTAGAGATCGTGACCACAGTCTTGATACAGCTAAGGTAATAGTTTTCTTCTCAACTGATCAATTTTCATAACCAAATTTCAAGACAAATAATATTAATTAGTAATTAAGGACCCAATACACAAAATTCCATACTATGTATTAAGGAATTTAAGTATAGATCTAAGATTAATGTAATCGTCTTTATTCAAAGTTTATTTCTTGAAAGCAATGAACCTGCACATGGTAAGCTACAGTCACTCGTAATAATATTTGGACCCTCTTAAAAAGACAATAACTTTTTTCATATACTAGTGGGCCAATAGACCCACGTAAAAAAGTTGTAAAGAACAACTTCTAAAGAATTTTCTTTGCAATTCCAAAGAATTGGAATCTTTTCAAAACGTCTCAAAAAGAAGATCCAAGTTGTATGGTCTAATATTAAAATAGTTTTTGTCTTTTTAAGAGTGTCCGAATATTATTGCGAGTGGCTGTATGAGAAACAGGATTTTTAACTATTATTTCTAAACTTAAGAATATACACAGTACATTGTTAAGTTGATATTTTAGATATGACATACATCTTCAAACGTACTATCTTTGTACAATTAAATTTTTTATATGTTTTACAAGCTTCGTATTAAAATTACTGAGTAATGTATGAACTCAACATATATACCACATAATCCCATTAAGAAAAAAAGAAATAAGGGTGTACATATAATTAGTATGTATCGTTTTGGACGCAGCAGGTGAGACATGGCTCGCTAACTCGTCAAAGCAGCCACCGATCGTCGTACAAAGTCCATCGTAGACACCGTTCGGTGAGTTCATCGACCCCGACGAAACCTCTTCCTGTTTTTCCGTATATTTCGTCGTTATAGTCGTGGACGTTTGTGCATCCTTTTTTGACTCACGATATACATATACATATTGTGTTCGGACATTTGGGTACCTTTTTTAAGGCACATCGGTATCATATGACGACATCTCTTCCATGTTTAATAAGTTCTTCACGTAGGCAGTTCATAATACAATGTTTGCAATATTTAAGCGAGGCATTTCATGCTTTCATTTTTATTATGCATATGTTGATCTTTATGTTTAATTTATATTTTGGATAGTATTTCAGGAAAATTCTAATCCCCTTGCTAGACATATTAATTCAAATGATTATATTTCGCAGAACCCCGTGCGAACTCCAAATATATAATACCAATGTTGTATGTAAAGAGCAAAATAGCACTTGTTTCAAGTGGTTCTTTTAAATATTGTACTGCATCGACATAGACCTTGGTTGCTAGGGATACAGTACGTGTGACCTCCTTTGAACGTTTTATATTTATTTCTACATTTTAAGTATACTCTGTAATAGACTGGTTAGTTTGTAACACAGCCTTGTTTTGTTCACGTGCGTTGCAATCATTTTGTGAGACCGACTTCACACGTTCACCTAGACAGTTACACGTTATATGCTTCCAGAGAGACGAAACATCGAACACTTCAACACCAACGAAGTTGTTGCCGATTGAACAGATTATTTCTCATATCACTGGCGCCACCACCGAGAAGCAGCAAAGTGTCCAAACACCTGACAGCCAAGTGGGTCTTGAGAACACGTCGGCTGAAGCATCCAGACGATCGTCTACCTCCACGCAGAACACGGACACGTTGACACCGACTAATTTACCAAGTGATCCGACCGATACTCAAGAAACCGTGGTTACTGTAACCAACGTGGAAGCAGGCTTAGAACTGCATAATGTGCTCAAAGAGGATAAATTCTATCAGTGCACCACAACATATACTCAGAGTTCAGTACATGATGCAATCGGAAACCAAGGAGGCGAGGCTGCGAAGGAACCTCTGCTCCAGAACACAGCCGATCTTCAAGAAAAAGAATCGACAAAGGAAACCCAGGCCGATGTTACAGCTACAGAGGTAGCCACGCTGACTGCTCCGCTTCCAATTCGAAAAATTTCTCGATTTTTAGTAAGTCCTGTAGTCGAGCAGAAGATTCTCGCCAACGAAGAGGAGGAATCTAGTGTAGAAAATGTTGACAGAGCTAACGTTTCGGCACCACAGTCGAATTTAGTGTCCCAAATTAGCGTAACCGACGATGCACTGGCAAAGCATGACGAGTTAGAAGTAAATGTTTTAGAAGCGCAAGTCGCTGTCCCAGAGAAACCTAGCGTCGAAACTGTTATACAGAATACTCAGTATGTTTCGGAACAAGTAGATTCAGTTCAATCATTACAATTGGGCCAACAAATGATCGGTCTGCAGAACACTGTGCAAGGACAAGCAATACCATCTATGCCACAGGTACAGCCAAACATTAATACCATACAATCTAGTCCGCATAATGCGATCGTACCAGGATCAACGATGGCGCACCAGTTGCAGCAACAGATGCAACCTGTACCACAAAACATTATGGTTACAGTTCAAAAAGATTTGCAAACACAATCACAAATCCCACCGAACAGCGTTAATATCCAAGGACAATACCCGAATCAATCAATGCAATGCAACGTCCTGTTACAACAGCAACACAATATAACGCAGATGCACGTTCAGCCCGAACTTCAGCATCAAGGACAGATGCAAGCTCAACGACCAATGCAGCAATTCCATCCTCAACAGATACCGCATCATCAGTACGTGATACTTTCTGGGCCGATCCAACAGTTGCAGCCGGCAGCGATGGTGGACGAGAGAAATCGTAGGATATCAAATATTTCGACTGCGTCGAATATGTCGACCGATTCGCAAATGTCTGAAATAGTCAATCTCACGGACGATAAGAAGC
The DNA here is from genome assembly GCA_028454225.1 of Lasioglossum leucozonium. Taxonomy (NCBI): domain Eukaryota; kingdom Metazoa; phylum Arthropoda; class Insecta; order Hymenoptera; family Halictidae; genus Lasioglossum; species Lasioglossum leucozonium. The sequence continues at coordinate 11,671,084 of CM052210.1, read as the reverse complement.
AGTCCATGATTGTGTCTAGTTCGTCCGTGCATCACATGCAGCATGCTCAACTGATTTCTCAACAAGAAGGTCAGAACGTTGCACCTCTACCGCAAGCTATATTGGATCCGACGCAACAACTACAAGCAACTCCCCAAAACATGATGAATGTTCCAACGAACGTGTCTATGCCTGTTTCAGTTCCTGTCCAACAAGTCGCCAATACAGAAGTTGCTCCAAAAGTGGTAGTTAAGACAAAGGAAGTATCGTCGACTCTTCCAGATCTGGCGCAAAATTTAGCGAATATACTTTCCAATCCGAAATCGAAATCCGCGACACCTCATGGTGGTATGACCAGCCACGAGCAAACTCTGGCTGCAAATGTCCCAGCAGCTACGATACTCGACTATAAACCCACTCTACAATCTGAACAGTATTTTCAACCTATTCAACCGGAGGCGAGTCAGATACAAATGCCATCCCAGGTGCAGCATAATTATCAACCGAACATAGTGCAACCAGGCATTTCGCAAACGTTCCAGCAAGTCGCGCAGCAATCTCAACAAACACAGATGCCTTTGCAACAGACAATGCAATTGAATCCGACCCAACAAGTGGATCCTCAGCTGCAGATCACACAGCAAAATTTTCAAGGAGTTCAAACGGTGGTGCAAGGTAAATGGATTGCTACCTCTAATCAGATTATACAACAACAGTCCGGGCAAATAAGGCATCCTCAGCAGACTCAGCCACAGTTGCAACAGACGATCCCTGTGCAACAACAAATTATACAAGATATGCAAAATGTAGAAAGTTTTGTTCAATCTGATCATCAGTCTCAGCTCCACTTAAAGCTTCAAGAACAATTACTTTCGGGCAAAACGTCGGAAATGGAAACGCAGGAAGCGGCTACGATAACTGGGTACGTACATGCATTCTTATTGAGAAATTAAATTCATACTACAGTTTTTCTTTTCTTCAAACATTAGGCGGATAAGTGCTGAATATCACCTGTTATCGGAGACTGAAAATTCCAGCCACGATGTAACCCCTGAACATACGATCGTTGAATCTGTGGATTCGACATTGTTTGCCCAAAATCAGGCGATACAGCAACAACAACACAGAAAACTGAGTCAACAAAATTCATTGGATAAAGTCCCAGATGCTGCAGTTGGAACAAGCAGTCTAGGAGGAACAGGTCCGCAGACCATAGCAGATCTTCATCAGAAACTGGTGCAGCTAACCAGCCAGCCATCAGAAGCACTCAACGTAGGGACTCCACCTATTAGTTATCCAGCCACTCCCCATAACAATCAGATAGTAGGAGGATACGATGCGTATATGAACTCTTTGCAACAGAAATTGGTTAATATTGGCATGCCGATTTCAACCACGCATGGCGTAGTAAGTATAAATTGTATTAAGTAAGTAAGGACCATTATAACCAACACATACTGTCAATGAATTATAAGCTCCTTAATTTTATTATGGTAGAAATGGAATTTTCTGGTCGTTCACGTTCGTTCACACTGTCGTTTCCATTTTTCAACTGATGAAACATTGCATAATGCTATCGTCAATGTATTCATTTTTTCACTCATATAAAAAGCATACTCGCTCATATAAAAAACTGAAGATAAAAATTTAAAGATCAGTTTCATATATAATGGTACATAACGAGCCTACAGGATATAATAGTATTTTTTAATCCAAATACTTCATAACATGATACTTCATATCATAATACTGTTACTACAAGTGGTATGAACAATTTTTTATAGGGTCCCTTGTCACCTCAGACAACAATACAATCATCGACTTCCTTGGCCGATTCAAATGTTACAACAAACGTCGAGGCTTTAGCTTTAGTTCAAGATAGTTCCATCCACCAGCTTGCTTTGTCCCAAACGGTAAGTTGTATGAACAAAATTAGAAGAAAGAGGGGCTTGAGAAAGATGCTAAAAACAACTAATGACGTGTATATGAGGGATTGAAAACATTTATAAAAATCGGTTGTCATTTCCAGAAGCTTTTCAGTTCCTGCTTCAACATTATATAATATAGGAAATTTTGTGTATATAGCATGTAGATTGCTCCCTGGATAGTCCAACACCAGGAGGAGGTACTGCAGGATCAGAAACTATGAGCCCCAGCAAGGAAAGCATAAAGGTTCGAGCCCAGAGGCCAGGTTCTCGTCTCCAGGAGTTGGAGCAAGAGTTGGCAAAAATTCATCACAGAGGCTCTATACTCTCAACAGCTTCTCCACAACCCATGACTCCTCCTGTTTCTGTGATTGGCTCTATTCAATTACAACCGTCGTTGCAGTCTACTCAAAGTTTATTGACCACCGTTCCACCCATATCGACTGTACCAGTTGCCACTGTTACTCCCAGCGTCATTACATCGCGCTCTGACACGAACACCCCGGTGCAAACGGAGTCCCAGGAAATTGTATCGGAGGTATGTAGACACATCTGTGTAATCGAAGCTCAAAGTCGTTGATAAATATTCTTGAGAAACACTGTAAAAACTTGGAACGATCTAAAAGGATTTGTAAAATAATTATACAATTTTGATAGAAGGTTAGTACAACGCAACCTGTTAGAAAAATATCAAGGTTCGTCGTTTCCAAGGTCGCAGGTCCTCCTAACAATGCTGCTGGACCAAACCAGCAACCATATGCAGAGGATCCAAAGGTTTACCATGCGGAGGACACACAGGGTAAAAAAATTAACTTACAAGGAAACGTATTCAGGTGACACCAGCCAATTTTAATGAAACTTTTGTGAGAGAGAAAGGTAGTTCTTAGAAAAGTATTCGATTTATGTTTTTTTATCAACCATCGTTCACATTGAGCTCGACAAGCCCGAATACTTCCGTTCACACGATATGGAAAAATATTATGAGTTTAATCATTCTTTTCAAACGATAATCCTCTAGCTTTAATAGTTTCTAAGATATTCAATAAAATATGTTTTTGATCACTCCAATGTGAAGGATGGCAAATGAAAAAAACATGTGTCGAATATTTTTCGAAGAACTATCTTTTACAATAGTTTCATTAAAATCCGCTTGTCACTTGAATAGGTTCCCTCGTCGAATGAAAATAAATACCGGATTAAACCTAACTATTATTCTCTGGAACTGTAGGTACGCCAGTTCAAGTGATTCATAGTCGTGAAGGTTCTATACCGCCCATCCAACCTATTCAGTCTGCCGTTAGTGGTCCTACAGTGGAAGCAAGTATCTCAATTATATTGTAAGTATTTTTATCGCCTCGACAAATTTCTTATTGTTGCTGTATTATTTGTAGCAAACGGAGAAGGACGAAAGACTTTGGACGTTGACGCCTAGTGAGGAATACCAGCTGCTTATAAAAAAGTAAATCTACTTTCTAACAAGTAGATATTAAAACTCTCTGGTTTTTTTTTTTAATTATTTCTTCCCCTTTTAAAGACAAACTATGGAGTTAGAGACACTGCAAAGAAGACACAGGGAGGAGTTGGAACGTTTTCAGCAACATCAGTTGCAACTATTGATTCAGCAACAACAACAAGCGAGTGCACTTCATCAGCATCATCATCAGCACCACCCTGTGCTTTATCACACAGTCGCGACTAGCCTAGCAGGTAAATCATCGCTTTTTGTTTTCTTATGTATAAAGTAATTTTAAAGGGTCCCGTAAATCTAGTGTTACAATCTCAACTGACCATTGTCATATTTTCATCGGCTCTTGTAATGACACTGATATTTTTATTTAATACAGGACAAACTAGACTTCCAGGTACAGAAGACTATTTAATGTTTAACACAACGCCTCAAACTCCATTGCAAAAAGCTCCGAGTAATTATCCAGACACCGACGAAACGTTACGGTTAGCTATGCAAAAATTGAAGCAAACACCTTTACAACTACAACCGCAGCAGGCAACGGCTGGAATACCGCACGCTTACGTTATTCCGATTCCGGTAGTGCCTTCTGAAACTATGCAGAACATGCCCTCACAGCAGTCTAGTAGTTACACAAGTGATATCGCCGACTCGTATGACTCTACGCATAGTTCTCTTATAAATTCGGCCCAGTATCAGTTCACGCCTATAATACCGGATGGGACGAATATCGCTATGTCCTCCACTGGGTCGTTAGTCACGCCTATTCCAATATCGAACTCGGCGGGTAGCGGTGGTTACATTCAATACCACGAGAACCAGACGTTATCAAATTTCCAAACGTTCAGCTGTACGCCGCACGGCGGTTTCTTTCTGCCGGCTGGCTACAGGTTGGTATACGCGCCTCAGCCGGCGTCTCAGTCCCAGCCAGCTACACCGGCAACACCGCACGTAGGGAATTCTCATGACGGCACGCCGCCGGCGGAGCCGTTACACGCAAATACCGACAGTTCAGCTGCCCCTCCTTCTCACATCGATCAATAACGTAATTACAAGCAAGCTATATTATTCACTATTTTTTCAATTTATTCGTTCTTGTAATGCAGCGACACCCCCAAACTTCTGGCCGGAGCTAACTGAAACGTATTTCGTTTGGCGAATTGGGTTTCCCAATCGAAGAGACGTTTATGTGTACACTGTAGATTTTATGCATTTATAGCATTATTAATCGTCTAAATCTCGATATAGTTTTATTTCCTTCAGATTACAATGCAGCATTACAAAAAAAATGAAGAGTCGGTCCATAAACATCTATATTTGCATAAACGTCCGCAGTCTACAAGTGGTTGTTACAAGTCCAATTGCAAAATTACGTCTCCATGTTTAAAATGTTTATTTCTAGACATGTTATTTACTTTATGCTGAAGTAACGTCGATGCACGTGCTTTCGAGCGTTTGAGACATTTACAGAGTTTGGGGATGTTTCTGTACATTCTTAATTTAAACTTGTTGCTCCTTGTCAACTAGTATGAGAGATCATACATTACTATTACGATTGTTATATTATAATATAGTTTTGCTAAATACGTATATTGTTACCCTCGTCCTTGTTGGATGTTGCGTACGTAGGGGGGGGGGAGGCTCGAATGAAAGTATTTAGGATGTACTCCGGTGGTAGTATAACATCCGCGCGTTAATCGTTGGAATATTCTCATCGTGTACGCTCGAGCATGATATGTATGCCTCGCAGCAGATGTGAAATATAAGGCTCGTACGCGGAGAATATTTCAAATGGATCCAATTTTCTGGACAAAACGTGAGCAAAAAAGACGGAAGAGAGAGAGCGAGAGAGCGAAAGAGAGGAAAAAAATAAAAGGAAAGAATGACAGATTGGAAGTTGAGGATAGAGGCCTTTACCTGTACTGTGCTTACATAGCGAATATCTTTGTTTAGTGAGAAATGCTTATATTAAAGAAGAAGACCCTTTTTGCTCCGAATTCTTTGTTAGGCACAGTTCACATTAGTACAGGCCTCAGCTAGTCTTAACGATCGAAATGGCGTGTTGCCGCCATTCTGCTCGATGTATATGTATAACTGTTAATGTATACTGGATGCTTCGGAGAGAGAGAGAGTGTATGTTCATGTGTGCATGTATGTGACTGTGCAGGAGTCAGGCAGAGAAGAAATATGATTAATATAGTCACTGTTATGCTTTAATGTATTTCTAGCGATTTTACCTACTTCTATTAAAACAAAAAAGTCATGTGTTACTAGTTAGCAGTCCCATGTATCTTATCTAATATTATATCGACTACTATTTTCTTTTTTTTTTTTTGTTTAGGCTCCATTATCGATATTTTTTATTGTCACATACTTAATTTAACGGAAGTTCCGTGTTGTTTCGATTTGAATTGGCGCATTTCGTTTGGAAAATCAATTTCAAAGAGACACGTGGCACAATCCATTCCTTTCAAATTTTCATTTTTAGAAAAGTGATTGTTCAATGCTTTCGTTTTGAATGATTAAAATCATATCTAAAGAAAAAAAAGAATTAATGATAATCGATCCTAGGTATTGAAAATCCAATTAGAGAAAAAAGGAAGTAAAAAAAAGCTCAATAGGAACGTGATGTAGGTATCGAATTCGTAACACGTTTTCAAAAACGAAATATCAAAAGGGAAGATAATATAACGCTTGGATCACCAGCCAAGAAACATTTTGACTTTTCATCTGTGCTATCGCATATTGCATTTTGCAATATAGTTAAGAATAGCTTGTTTGTATAACTACAAATATTACCACTGTTTATCGATGATTATGATGTTATCTTTATTTCGTTCAAAATATGTGCAGTTCGCGCCGCTTTTAATGTTGCGAGTTACTACTGCTTCTTACATGAATTTATTATTGTCAGTATTATGGTTATCGAAGACTATTCTTTTCGAACTAAACATGAATCTGTTCCCGACGATCTCCTACAACTACTATATACAGGTCATACCGAGCTTCATAAATTTCGATCAGTTCTTTTCGTGCACGACTTACTTTCCACGCATTCAGCATACTATTAATTTTACTATTGTGTTTCGAATCGATTTTGCTTCTTTTATCTTGAAAGGCAAAATATATATAACATGATCCACCTAGTAATAAATTCATGTGGCTGTTGAACGAAACATTATAATAGATAATTGTACGTATTTCTCCTGGAAATACATTGCAATTAATCTTATACGGTTACTTTTAAATAAATTTATTAGATAATACTCAAAGAGAATGCGTAACTTGTAATACTTAATGTACATATGTTCATTTACTGTTAGGTGGATTGGCTTTTGAACAATGAATGCAGTTTCAATGTTCGATCGTAAATAAAACCTGACTATTTTAAAACTTTTTAAAATAAACTGAGTTTAATGTAATCTTTTTACAGTGATATAGTTTGGTAAAAATGACATTTTTGTTTGCTTTTTTTTTGTTTGTCTATTTCAACTTTATTTGTTGATTATAAATGAAATGAACAGACAATAGAGTAAATATTTCATTAAATAATATCGCAATGAACTGTTTCCTTCCGAATACATATTTTGTACAAGATGGTTTCAACTGCATCCAGTATTACGACAATTCGAATAATTGGAGTAATTTTTTTGTAAAACATTCTTTATTGTTTTACCAAAGAATACCAAACAACACTGTTGCATATGCAAGGACAATTCAATACGGATTCATCATAATTCTTTTCTACCAATATGGCATCTAACTTGATGGAATTGAACTTAACTACATTCAAACTTAGGTATTACAATATATTTTTCAGAAAAGAGACAAGTGAAAGATATTTTGCTACATTTTAAAATTCACACACATCTTCGTACATATTGATGGATTAGAATTTTATGAGCTAATTTATTCAAATTATTTAATTTATTACATAAATTCACATAATTAATGCAATCTATAATTATATATACATATATATAATTTTTTTATAATTATATATATGTATATATGTATTATATAAGTATACTACTTTAAGCTTAAGAATACATTACATAATATTTAAAAAAAACGCAAATGGCAAGCAGAATATTCTCACTTGATGAGACTATGAGTTTTCTTTGATTTTTCTTAAATTGTACCAAATCTTTTGCTCTTTTGTGCACGAATGTCAAAAATGCAAGATCCAATCTCAAAAACGATAATTATTAAATTTACCAATAGATCGTACTTTTCAGAAATGACACTACAGCAAAAATGAAAATTTAGAAATTCAATGATTAAAGACCAAAAAGTAATGCGTGTAATTCTTATACGAAAGTATTCACTTGAGTTTTTAAATTCCTTGTATATTAATATTTAATTATCTTGCTTGTAATAAAATTGAAAAATACGAACACTGTTTAGAGAAAAATAATCAAAGAGCTTTTCCCGTGCTAACTAGTATATAAGTTCATAGATGCTTTAAGAATTATGTAAAAGCTATGTTGCGTGGGATTCTATAACAAGTTTTATAAAGACTGATTAGATAAAAAGATACATGAATGTTCAACAAATTGCAGATCAACTTGAAATTTAATTTGAATCCTTTACTTATACAGAAAGGAATTAATAATTAATGAAGGCAGATAAAAATTTGATTACACTACAGAACTTCTTCAGAATTTTGGTCAATTAATGCAAAAACACTTGGAATCATTTAAGCGATTGTGGTCAGAATAATATTCTTCCATTCCTTACTGGAGATATAATTGCATTGAAGTATAGCTTATGATGTTAATTAAATGCATTGTATATTTGTGAAAATTTATGAATATATTATGTAGACAAGAACATACAACTTCTTAATTGGTGTAATCGTTGCTGTATCTTCATTGATACTTTTTATGTTACATAATTATTTTTTAACATATAAAATACATAAAATGATTCGAAAACCCTTTGTGTAAGTTCAATTAAATATACATATTAAACTACAACAAAAATGAAGCAATCACAAATATTTCTTCCTCTATTAATTATTTTCCATTATTGTGTTTATTTATATTTCATTTAACAATTATGTTATGCTATGATATTATAGTTACATAAAAACAGCGTATAATTTCTTAATAATATACAGTACGTTTATACAAATTATCATTATATTGACACTTGTTATTTTTTTAATAAGTTTATGAAAATATTGTACGATTAATATGCAAAAAGCTTGAAGCGAAGCATTTTCTTCCTTAATTTTATATTCATTGGATATCCTGTAAGTTAAATAAAACAAGTTACTAAAAAAGCACATCATTTTGGTGAACTGATTATATACATAGTTGTTTGAAACCCAGACACTTAATAATTCATAAATTTAAATAAATCTATACTCATTGTTACTTATAAAGAGTGATATTATCTTTACAAAGACTTTTGCAATACTGTGTAGAAAATTATATATTTCTAAAAGTTATAAATCAATTAAACGGCTATATGCATTTCAGAATAAATTAATTACTAAATAAATACAATGATATACTTACTATGGGACAAATTCCGGAATGGTTTGCAATCATATCCGTGATAGATCGTTTCGACGTCTTGCATGGGCACCCATGCAAGCAAAGAAACCAATAATGCCGAGAATTAATCCGAGAATTAAAGCTAAAGTGTCGCCGAAATCAAAACCGGTCGATGCAGCCGCAAAATTGAACGTAGAGAAAATTGCAAGGATATAAATCCACATTTTTGGCGATAATAAATTAATAACCTCTACAATAATATGTTTTAACAAATAGTACAACACTCTCCTATAGCAATAATCAATAACGTGTATGTGTATTGTTGAACTTACAAATTGCACTGTGAAATTACTAAATATTATGTTTTTGCGTTTCACACACACACATTACACGGTGATTGACGTGTTTATAACGCTCTGCTAATCTGTGGTTGTTATAAATCGCAGTAAAAATATGGTTACTATTTAGTTACTACGATGCTAATTTATAATAACTATATTTAATAAATCTCATGTATCTGAATAGAACAAAATTGATACAGGAAGCTCAATTTTATTATTTATTACATAAATATTAATGCAAAAACTCATTTTTATAAGGTGTAGTATTACAAAGTATTGAAAAAGGCAGAAATATATGATTACTGCGACTTTGTTTGAAAATGTAAATAAAAACTGATTAAATATATATTACAAAATAGAATGAATTGTTTTAATAAATAATTCGCTATCCATAACTTTTGTATGTAATATGGCATGTCCCATTTCGGAACAAAAGGTTACTTTTGTACATACATAGTGAAAATGGATTATAAGTTTAAAAAGTTATCTTTTCATTTTATCTATTATTGCGAATAAAGTAAATTATGTGAATAAATTAACAATAAAATAACAATATATTGATTTAAAAATTTTTTTACAAGCTTGTTCAACATATTGAATGCGTAAACATAAATATTCAATTTAATTTGTAACAAAATACGACATGTTTTTGCAGTTTATTGCATGCGGTATGATTTGTTATTATAACAAAACGTCGAAACTTTTATATTGTTATATATTTTGATCGGTAATTGGTGCGCGGAGCCTTTCAACTCTTGGACCAATCAAAATACATGCATCGTGTCGTGGCGTCGAGCCGTTCCATTTACGAATGTAGTGGTCGCAACCTAATTTAGTGACGATAAAGATGCAGCTGGGTGGCGTCACTTGCTCACTCGGAGAAGTATAGAGACAGATATTATATTGGCGCGTATCGACCGAGTAAAAACAATTTTTTCCATCGTCGCTTATACATTTCAACAATTCAAATCAGGTACAGTGAATCAAATCGTGCACATGTTTGTTCGTGCATCGGCCAGTGGCATCTCGAGTTTCCGCATGTAGCGTGTACCTTTTCAAGGAGATAATCGTTGCCGTTTTGTAGCCATTTTGCTATCCGTTGATAAATGCAAGACATTTTCGTACCGACTGGTGAACCGCGTACTCTTGTCACATATAAAATACGAATACTTGCTGCAAATCTTTCCAAACATATTTTTTTTAGTACGAATCGTTCCTACGAAGCAACTACGCAAATTCAACGAATGTTTTGCCTAGAAAGAATACATCCGTGAGTCACGCACGATGCAGAACCCTCAAACGCTAGTAGAAATCAATTTAAAAAGGAAACGGAACAACTTGCAGGACGAACGTCGCGCGATATACTTTTCATTCTGTTGTTTAATGTTTCGTTAATCCTGTTTCATTTGGTTGTAGGATCACTGAACTATTTACTTTACTGCTATTATTACACGCATATGCACAGGCTTCTCATGCATGTAGAAATGAACGAGCAGAAAGGAAATATATTTTTCTAGTGAATGTAACACCTAGCATCAGACTGTTGATATACTCCTTATAAAGGTAAATTCTACCTTTACGAAAATATGGATTGAATTTTTAAATTATTTTGAGCGTGAAAGGTAAATACTTTACATACAGAAAAATTAGTGGCCATTATTAGTTACACTGTGTTGTTATTATTATTCATAGTAGTTATTGCATAGTAGTTCTTTGTCCCAACGCTAATTGCACATTCAAGTTTTAACAAATTATATATTAACCAAGCGAGTCACACGATGTAACTAAATGAAATGCATTTTACCTTTTCAAGAACCAATTCTTGGTTGTTAATTCTGAAACTACCATGGAAATGTCCCATGAAATATTGGATACTATGGATACTAACAACGATAAAAATATGATGGAAGTATTAAATCATGCCATTTCTGAGGAAAACATGGTAGTTGAATCTGAGGCTACAGAGGATTCCGCAGACACAGAAATAGAAGAAATTATAGAAATAATAGAGGAAGTGGAAGAGGAAGAGTCTTCGCAAGATGGTTCTTTTGTGGAAGAGACGAAAATAAACGATGAAGACAGTGAGAAATGTATAGAGAAACTGCAAAATGATCAATACGATAGAACTTCAGAAATGGAAGTTTATGCGTACGAAGAAAGTGATTCAGTTGAAAAAATAGATAATATAAAGGAAACTGGGAAAGAGGAGCAGTCACAGAAAAATAATAATAAACAGGTAATAACATACGATGTAGACGAAGATTGGCAGGATGAAGATATGGAAGAGGAAGAGGAATATGAACAAAATTCGGATGCTACAAGCCATTGTACAGAATTGTTACAGGAGCAAAGAATTCTGCATGGAGAACAAAAATCTGTAAATAATCAAACAATTCATTTTCCTCTACAAACGAGTAGACCAGAATCTAGAGATAGTATAGAATCTATAGATAGGACAGAAAAGTCCAAGCTAGCTGAAGATTATAAAAATAATGTAAATAATGACGAGAATGTTGATAATAGCGTAAGTCACGAAATTGTAAAGAATGTCGAAAACAATTTATTATATACTGTCCTTGGTACAAAAAAGCAAAATTCTGTAAAAGCATTGCACCCTGACAAACTGTCTGATACTCATTTTATTAAGGTGAGTATCTTTTTGGAGTGAATATAGATCAATATTGTTTTCGTAGTTACTACTATGTATATGTAATGACAAAAGCGATGTTTTCAGATGGAGCAACTTGACGAGAATACTATACCGGTCGAAGGAACAATTTATTATGAAGGTGATAATATAGAGACTTTGTATGTAGCTCAGGCTGTGGACGAGAATGAACAGTATGCATACGATGCTGTACCCGTGGAACAGGATGAGCAAGTATGGGAAACAGCTAACATGGATACCAATCAACCTCAAGAAAAAGATGATTCTCAAGTAATACTATGCGAAATGAGAAATTCATATTCTCCCGCAATACAAAGATTTCATACTATTGCAACATACTAAACCTTTCAATTTATTCCCAGGAGCAAATATTTTTACACGAAGATGAGGATGGTCAATTATATTTCAAGGATGATGCTGGAGTATTGCAACCAGTATATTTAACTGAAGATGGACATTATGCTATTGCAGAAAATAACGATGATCATGAGAATAAAGAAACGCAAGCCAAATCCCAAGAAAATGCCAGACGAATGGAAGAAGAGGAACCTTATTCTATTCCAGATGCGGAAATAAAATCTCCTCATAGTAACAAACAGGTATTGTTAATCATTATACAATCATATTCTATATCTATACGAAATTTTCTTATTTTGATATGTACTTTTTTCGGGTTTTCGCATACTTCTAGTACTGTACTATCTTTTTCCTTTTTTTTTAGAGTTCCGTGCTTTCTGCAACTGATCTGGACAATGAGGATAACACGGTGACGATATCTTTGATAATATCCGAAGATGAACACGGTCAGAAACGGACACAAGTTATTATCCCTACAACAGATAATTTGAAGTGTGACATTTGTAACAAAAGTTTCAAAACATCTTTCCAATTACTTCGACACAATAGATTGAAACACGCACGCGAGGAAGATATTACCACTAGAAACTTTCCATGCGATCTTTGCCCTAAGAGGTGATTTTATTATGATTTATTATCTACAGGATGTTCATCTTGGTAGTTCAGAGAAGGATTAGTTGATTTTTGTATACAGGTATCCGGACCAAAATTCATTGGCCCGTCATAGGAAGACTCATACGGGTGACCGACCGTTTCAATGTCTCGAGTGTCATAAAAATTTCCCGACGTCGACTGCTTTGCGTCGTCACTTAACGCTCCACAATTCACAGTCACGACCACTGGCGTGCATTTACTGTGGTCGCCGTTTCATAGAGAAAGCTAGTCTGGTTAAACACGAACAGTCACATTTGGCTGCCGATCAGTGGACCCACACGTGCGACGTATGTCATAAGTCATTCTCACATGCGACTGATCTGAGTCTCCATAAAAAGTATCATGATCCGGATAAGAAATTTGACTGTGAGGTTTGTGGCCGAGAGTTCAGCCGATTGAACAATTTGCAGAGACATATGATGGTACATCAACAAGTACGTATGATCAATACGATCTTCAGTCGTTAGATTCCTCGTGTCTCGGTGCAAGAGAGAAGGTTTCATAGATTTTACTATTTCTCATATTTTCTGCAATTTGTACGCATCACTTTAAAATTACTGAAACTCGTTGTTCATTCTTAAATACATTCTTTCGTGTACGCGAGCGTTAACGTTAATAAATATTTTTATAATTGTTTACTGCAGCAAGGAGCTAACGAGGAGATACTCTCGTGCGATGTGTGCGGCATCACGTATAAATTTATGAGTTCATTAACGAGACACATGGTGACTACGCACATGAATCCGGAAAAATTGAGACAACAGGCAGAAGAGCAACGAAGAAAACGAGAAAATAATTACCGACGTTACCTGGAAAATCGGAAAATGTACGAAACTCAACACTCTGGTGGATACGGTACAAAACGTAATTACCAACACACGCGAATGCTTAGCGAAAGTAATGACGAAGCGGCTTGATTCGTATTTCCTAATGGATAATATATTATTTAAAAAAATCATGATAAGACTATTCACCTCAAAGTGGAAGAACAAAGGCAGAGTGAGAGAAAAAGTACTATTTAGAAGTACTGCGTGAAACGTAGTGATGTTTCTATACGATTTTATTGCTATAGTGACAATAGATGTGCATTTAATTTAATAAAGATATGAACAATGTAATCTCCATAAGATGTTCACCTATGTATCTTTACAAAAATTCACACATATACTTACAAACAATGTTTTCTTTAAGTATATGTGTGAATTTTTTTTGTTTTAAATTGTAGATACACACCTATTACTTGAAACATTCTAACATACATATACACGTTATATTGTATTTCTTGTATAATAAAAATTATATATTGTGGGTAAGTATTTGCAAAATATTTGTCAAAAAGAATATTGTTTACTTGAATTTTTTTATAAACATTTGGCGCTTGAAAACGATTGTTTTTCAAATTTCTGTGTTTGTTTTACTATTAGGAGCTATTAAACGAGAATCTGATCAAATAACGAAATACTAAGTACTAAAATATATATACTACCTAAGAGTACCTATATTTCTACTTATTGAGCAATATTGATTCCTTGAATTAAAAGTAGCCGGATATTCCAACTGTTGCTGTTTAGTATGTTTCATTATTGCGACATATATTTATGTCACATGACAAATGTAAATAAGATATATGTACTTGATAATATATCGTGAATGTGTGCGTGTGTATATATACGTCCCTCTCACGTTATGAAGTTTGTTGTATCAGTATTTCACAATGAAATGAAAACGCGTGACTTTGTATCTCTTCTAAAATATAAGTTCCTTTTAAAAATTAATTTTTCTTTAAATTACTAGTAACAAGTAATAATAATACAAAACGACATCGACAGAAACGAGGTAACAAAGATGCCTAAATAAATATATAGCATTAAACGAAGTTATTAAACAATATTTCAAGAATTACTTTAAGGTTAATTTTTTTATTTATTTCTATAAACAACTATTTCAAGTTATTTTTCAAATATTAATTATAGCGGTGGTGATATTCTAATAGAGGAGTGAGAAATATTTTATAATAACTTTATGAGACTCGCAGTCACACCTTGTAAAATACATTTTCAAAGAAATATATTTCCGCGTCTTATGTAATATTTAGAATTTTTATTTCGAGAATACAGAGATTTTAATTTTTGTATATCCCTCTAATGTTTTCAATTGTTTGCGTACCATAAATTTAACTAAATATGTACTACTATGTAAATATTTCGTTTGTATTATTCTTAATTTTAGGTTGATACATTTCATCATACTGAGCTAAATATAAAATGTTTATTTGTTACAGATAAGCATTAATGAATTAATCGACGCCATTTCCATTGAAACAGAATTAATACTTTTTTTAAATTGCTGACAATATGGAAAAACATGATGCGTTATTGAAAATACATTTGGAGAGACCTATCTACGAGCAGGAAACTTTAAACGAAGATTATCATTATGAGAAACCTCATATGTCAGGTATATAAAAATATAATATTCCTATACGCATATAAATCTATATAAAAAATAATTTTATGAATCTGGTGATTACAGTTGTGGAAGATACAATAAATACCTTCAAGTCTAAAAATTGGAAAAAATGTGCGATGTCTATGATCCCATCTATAAATTGGTTGAGAACTTATCAGTGGAAAGACACCATAACATCTGATATAATTTCTGGCTTGACTGTGGCGATTATGCATATACCTCAGGGCATGGCATATGCACTTTTGGCAAATGTTCCAGCCATAGTTGGAATATACATGGCATTTTTCCCTGTTCTAGTGTACTTCTTCTTTGGTACATCCAGACATGTGTCAATGGGTAAGGGAAAACGTTTTTGTTATGATTTCTATAATAGAATTTGATTTGATGAAAAAATTCTGCCTTTCTTACAAACAGTATGAGTATTTACTTTTTTGTGTACCATACCTAGGCATTTGTGCATTCAGTAAAATACTACTTCTATTACAGAAGAGTTACACATAGTTCCTTTTAATAAGAACTTATTAGTCAAGCTAGAACAATGAAACATTATTGGCACCCATCAGGAACTTTTGCTGTGGTTTCCTTGATGGCTGGGAAAACTGTGATGACTTACTCTAAACCACATGATATTATAAGTGCAAATGGTACGGAATTATTGTCCACACATCC
This sequence comes from Lasioglossum leucozonium, assembly GCA_028454225.1. Classification (NCBI taxonomy): domain Eukaryota; kingdom Metazoa; phylum Arthropoda; class Insecta; order Hymenoptera; family Halictidae; genus Lasioglossum; species Lasioglossum leucozonium. Next base: position 11,655,050 of record CM052210.1, on the reverse strand, counting down.
TGGTGACGTTTCATATGCATTTACACCCATGCAGGTAGCAACGGCTGTTACACTGATGGTTGGGATATATCAGGTAATGCTTCATGAACATTTAACTATATACGATTTTAAATTATTAACCACTGTTTATATCCTTTTTCAGATTATAATGTATATATTCCATTTGGGGATTATAAGCACATTGCTTAGCGAACCTCTAGTGAATAGTTTTACAACCGGTGCAGCTGTTTATGTTTTGGTTTCCCAATTTAAAGATTTGCTAGGTATAAAAATTCCAAAACACAAAGGATACTTCAAACTGCTTCTAGTAAATATGTAGCATTAAAACAAATTCATTTCGATCGGACTATATTAACAATGATAAATTAATTGAAAAAACTAATTTCAGACATTGATAAGCATATTTCAAGAAATAAAAAATACAAATTTAAGTGCTGTGATGATGTCATTAATAACGATTATTGTTCTTGTCTGTAACAATGAATTTTTAAAGGTAATTATCATTTATATATTTAGGTGCTATCATAATTTGTTATTGTAAACGTATATAAATAATTATAACTTTTAATTTTTCTTATATAAGCCATGGGCAAATAAAAAATGTAGCTTTCCAATACCAATTGAATTAATTGCAGTTGTAAGTGGAACTTTAATTTCAAAATATTTTTGTTTACCTGAAAAGTATAACATTCAAGATGTAGGTAATATTCCACTAGGGTACGTAATTGTGTTATTTATTAATTTTGTATAAATATAAACATTCTTATTATATAAATTTAAACTTGTGACAGACTTCCAACCCCCGAGGTACCAACATTTGAATTACTACATCTTGTAGCTATTGATTGTATTGCTATAACTATGGTATCTTATACCATAACCATATCAATGGCTTTGATATTTGCACAGAAGCTTAATTACAAAATTAATTCAAATCAAGAACTCCTTGCAATGGTAAGATATTATTATATTTTTGTTTTCTCTTTATCGTATCTGTCATGTGTTTAATTTCAACATATTGTTCTAGGGCTTAAGTAATATATTTGGATCATTTTTCTCATGTCTGCCAGTATCCGCATCGTTAAGTAGATCTTTAATTCAACAAACTGTTGGTGGCCGAACACAAATAGCCAGCATTGTATCTTGTTTGATATTATTGACTATTCTTTTATGGATTGGTCCATTCTTTGAACCTTTACCACGATGTGTTCTAGCATCTGTTATTGTTGTAAGTGTATAAGTAGTTTTTTTCAGTTATTTTATAAATCATGCTTTTATAAATTTTTTCTCATTCATAGGTGGCTTTGAAGGGAATGTTTCAGCAAGCCAGTCAGCTGTCAAAATTCTGGAAGTTGAATAAATGCGATGCAACGATTTGGATTGTTACTTTCCTCATGGTTGTAATAGTAAATATCGATATTGGCCTACTTTTTGGGATTATGATGTCGCTTGGAATTATTTTATTGCAAAGCATTAGGCCTTACACTTGTTTGTTGGGGCATATACCAAACACAGATTTATATTTAGATATAAGTCGATATAAATCAGTATGTTTCTCTCATAATTAATTTTATATAGTCGGTGTGTATCTATTACAGCTTCCATTAATTTTTTGTATAATTTTCAGGCGGTAGAAATTCCCGAACTGAAAATTTTTCAGTATTGCGGTACTCTAAACTTTGCAAACTGTAACTATTTTAAATCAGAATTGTACAAAATAGTTGGAGTCAATCCACAGAAAGTCATAGATCATAGACAGAAATTGAGAGAAAATGGGATTTACATAGACACGCATGATTTAGAGGACAAACAGGAATTACGTTGTATAATCATGGACATGGGTGCCTTAAGTTACATTGACTCCAGCGGCGTATTCATGTTACACTCGATTATAAAAGCATTCGATCAGATAGATGTACATTTTTATCTGGTGAATTGCACGATCCCTATTTTCGAAACTATTAAAAAATGTGACTTGTATTTGCACGGCAAACTTACATTCAAGATTTTTGCAACGATACAAGATGCTAAAATGTACTTAGAAAAACAGCATTACTCAAAATAGTATGCGCCCGTTGCTGTACTTATTTTGTCAATGGTGCAAATGACTATATTAATATATTTGTTTTTCTTGTTTATGTGATACTGTTATTAATTTAATGATACGTAAAGAGATAGTATTAAAACGAACTTTGAACACATAATAAAACGTAGAATAAAGGGTTCATATTTGAAAACAATTGGAATACAACAAATCGTCATTTGTTTTAAATCATTGTATGTACAAGAATGGAAATTGATATCTCAATCTAGAATCTAGATAATTCCAGAACAGAAACGATACGTACTTGTTACTTACTTTTACCTACCTTGTAACTTGTGATATTGCCGATATGTATGTACATTATATTTTTATATATATATATATATTCATACTTGTATGAAAATTGTACGAAAATTATTATATGCATACTCCAGACTTCAATAAATGAAAGATTAAACTATAAATTAATAACTGTTTTATGTTGTCATGATCTAGGTATGTGAGAAGAAATGAAGCAATGTTGCCGAGCAATCACAGATTATTTATTTACAGTGATCACTCTATGTACAGAGTAACAGTTCCTGGTTACATTAGGTAACTCACTGTCACTATTTAATTTTTTTTTTTCTTAATTGTGTTACTTCCTTTACAATCAAACAACTGTCAGTAAAGTAACACGATTCACGGCTGTAGCACAATACTTCTAGTTTCAAGGCAGTGGGACCTGCACTGTTGTTTGTATTACAGAATAAATACTCAAATTGTATGGCAAAACATTGTTCGACAATGCATTGTGAGGAAGTTACGTAATTTAGCTATGTCTGTTTTTCTCTCTAACTGTAATTGCTTCTCAATTCGATTAAAAATATCGACGGTATATGACAATTAAGCAAGACCATACTTCTTCTTAAGAGATTCGGGCATCTCTGGTGGTGGTGGGCGTGGCATACGGAGCCATACTTTCACAGCATCGTAAATAAACCACTGTGCTGCTGTCAAGGTACCAATCATGATAATCCTAGGACCAAGGCCTTTCCATACTCCACCAAAACCAAGTTTCTTCAGAACATCTACTGCTGTTGCTCCCTTCTCTTGATTTAATTTCGACACGACCTGCATTAACAAAATTCACAACAACATTGTATCAGTGTATTAAATTAAAAGTTAAATTCTAGTTACATAAGAAATGCACTTACAGAATCGGCAGGATGCGATACAACAGCGCAGAATACGCCAGCAATATAACCAGCTGCAAAGGTGACAATCAACTGTTCACCTTTGGAGCACTCTAGTCTTGGTTTAGGTACTACATATTTGTACAAAAGCTCAACTGTACGCTCGAAACAAGCAAACTTCATCATTGTATATGGAATTTGACGGAGCCACAAAGGTACCAGCCCTTTGTAGAAGCCGCCAAGACCTTCTTCAGAGTACATCTTTGGGAATGCTTCTCTCAAAGTACTTGCATAACCAGGCATAGTTTGAATCCTGACCTGTATAAGTAAGAAATATGTAGCATATAGTAGGAATCTTACAGACTACAATTTACTTGATAATGTATGTTAATAGTTGTTTGAGGAAACTTACAACATGTATGATATTGGACATGACGAGGCAAAGATGAGGATCAGTAGGAACAGTGTGGAGAAACAAAAGAACAATTCTGTCTTGTTTTGGATGTAGGAGTAGTCACGGGTATGCACAGATAATACAAGAGTAGTATCTGTTAATCTTTTGAAATTGTAACAGGGACAGTATCGATCTAACTGTTCTCTCTTTTCAAAAACGTTAAGAAAGTTATTCGTATGCGTAAGTGGCGAAAAATAATGAATAATTACTTTAGCAGCTTCAAGTGGAGCAAGACCGATATCAGCAAAGAACTCTGCCGATGCTGAAGAAACTAGGTATAAACTTGTTCTGTACTCGTAAGACATTTCCTCTCCAGCAAGGGCTGAATAATATACTTTGAAGACTTCATAAAGACCAAATTTGAACATTCCTTGAGTAGAATAACCGAAGAATGTTGGAGCCCATCCTCTTGCCAAACCACGAGTACCATCTTCAGCCAATGTCACCTAATCGAAAACATACAGTAAAAAAATTCTTTGTTGTGCAGAATATTTGTACAATATTTTTATTAAAAATAACTTATCGCTTACCTTGAATCCATTGAAGACTGACTTGTACTTTTCGGGGTTTACTTGAATTCGGCACTTCACCAAATCCAAAGGTGTAACCATAGTGTGAGTGATACCGCACGACAAAATACCACCCAAGCCACATAGCATAAAGTATTTGTTTGATCCAAATTCACAGCTATCTACAATTTTTAAAAAATTAATTGCAACAATTATCAGAAAATTACATTGAATATAATTTTCAAACGGACGCTTAACATAATTTAACTAATTTAAGCGAAATATGATATTTCAGAGAATTAATCGATAAAAAGGACTGGCATTGATCAGCTGTTACTTCTAAGCAACGTGCGACATTGAAATTGAAATTTGGCGAAGTATCAAAGTCAGCACAAATGACCGTACCACCTTGCCATTATCCAATAATAAACCGTCCAAGAACACCGGGATATTTTTAATTGGTTTCTCGGTCGCGGCCACTGTACCAATACAGTATTATTTTTAATCGAATGTCAACCAAGGCTACGAGGACGACATTCAAACGAGTATTTTCGACAAAATGGCTGCCCTTATGCAACCCTTCGTTAGCGGATAGATACCGAATATCACAAAATTGTTTGCAGAGTTACATAAAGATAATGTCGCAATATCCCTTGTCCATTTATAACACGAATTTCGCCAGTTATTAAAAATATATATCCTCTAGGAATCCGAAACATCGAAAAAAAATCATCAACAGAAATATATGAATTTATAACTGTACAACATGCCATGCGGTGAAATTTATATTCGTTACATAATTTTACTGCATTGAAATGACAAATCTTTATTATATTTTTATAAATTTGTCTAATACGAACGTTCGCGATTTCTTAGTTTGGTTAATTGATTAAAAATTCATATTTGCACCATTCCGAACGTAATATATGTAAATGATATTTCAGATTATGTAATAACATTCATGTGACTCAAACAACACTTGAAAAGATATTGATTTGTCTAACGATCGTTACATTTTCTTGCAATAAGTAGGTGTCAATGAGAACGATCTTTTGACATACACAGTTAAGGTAGGATAATTAATTTATACTTAATCATGAATGAAATTCTGTTTCATAGTATATTTAATGTGAAAATGATTTTCAAACTACTCACCGCCAGTACTAGCGGATGCCATCGCAATATTACGGTTCTTAACCAATGTCTGTGAAATTTCGTTCTGTCCCTGACATTTAGCTGTCACGAATAAGTTCGTTTTGGCTACGTCTAATATTGAGGGCCACATCTTGATTCTGTCACTTCACCTGCGCACACCACCAGAAAGTAAAAATTTCTGTGCAATAATTATATTAGTTTAAACTATTTAGCTACGAAACCTTCTGGGACTCGACTCTCGCCTCCGCGTTGTGGGAAAAGAGTGGCAGAGACTTCAATAATGGAATCCGTTTAGGGACACAATCCATTGATTACCACTTTATAGATACGATATCAAAAGTGTTCAGGCAGCACCGAATTGCTCTGCCACTAGATGGCTATTATGTATATATATATATATAGAATTTCGAAATTTCACTAGCGTCCATAGTGATTTATAAAATGTAACTTCTGATAAATTGGTTACACATTCTACGTACATATGTACATAAATATGTAGATGTAAATAGTGTGATAATTAAAATTACTATATATATATAGTATATATATATAAATATATATAACTGAAAGTCCTGGTTTTTTTTTGCGTTATCTGTTGCAATATATATATAACAAAAAGAAATACAGCATTTTGAAAATAAAAAATAATAATACAAAAAAGCAAAACATATTCATAATTATGTTTCTATAAGTGGCCATTACTTACATGTATAACGCATCTGCTTACATTGTTTTCTATGACTCTGTTGTGGCACTGAACCACCACTGAACTGAGTATAACCACAGACGGGTAGTATAGGCAATACACGCACATGTTTGTAGTGTAAAATGATTTCAACATTTATCAACATTCACACTTTAAGACATGTTCCAAACAGATTTTCGATATTTCTGTGCCGTAATAAAAGTACCGAGACACAGATTTCTATTAATAAGACAACAGACATAACAACTGATCCAGATTTGGTAATATTTCATTGTAAACTACAATAAAATAAATGTTTCATTGTGTTATTTAATAAATAAGGAAACATATTTATTTATCATTTAGTTGCTGTTAAAATATATTATGTTAATACTACACAATTTCTTTATAGCCATCGATTACTGAGAATCCATTTAAAAAAGAGAAAAAGTTATGTATTCTGTGTAAATTGAAGATAGAACCAGATTATAAGAATGTACGTTTGTTGTCTCAGTTTCAAAGCCGTCATACAGGTAGAATTTATGGGAAACATATAACGAGATTATGCGATCATAAGCAAAAGAGGGTGGAAGAGGAAATTGAGAAGGCACAACATGCTGGCACGTTTATGTCTTTAGTATATCATTTAGCCATTAGTTTGGATGTTTTGATCATGATTCTCAATGCTTTTTACCTTCCAGGTTTAATGGGATTTATGACAAAAGAGCCAAAGTATGCAAACGATCCACAACTATTTAATCCAAATCAACCAATCAAACCACATCCTTATTAAACCTAATATATAGTATGATAATAATCTTATTCTCTCATAATGTGACATTGTCTATGAATTTTGTAATATAATTTCCTGTTTAGTGAATTTATTTAAAAGTATGTATATATATCATAAATAAATTTAAGTAATAATATTAAATGCTTAATGATGGTTCTTTGTCATAGAATGTATCATCATCAGGAGAAAAATGAACTAATTTAGGATCTACACTGAACGAAGATAAGATATCCATTATGCTCATTGATTGTCCATTTCTTTTCTTTAAATCATCTTGATAGTCACTGAGAACAGTTTGGCAAACTTTTGTCCACTTTTTTATACTATTTCGTATATCTTCAGCATTGTTCTACAAATAGGTAACATTCGGTTAAGTAAAGTATAACGCAAATGTAATGTATAATGTATTAATGTATTAATTAATATCTTTTTTACCTTTTTTTTATATAATAATGTTGTTTTTATGTTATTAATAGATTCTTGCTTCTCTTGTATCCGCCTTTTTAATAATTCTAAATCATCTTGACATAATTTTTTGCTTTGTTCTGTGTTTCTTTCATCTTCAATTACTCCTTCGGTTAATCGTAATTTTTTGGTAGGAGGCGTTTGGAAAAGTGATTTTTTGGATACAGGAACTCTTCTGCTTTGCAATTATGAAATCGAAGGTAATTTATGTAATTAAAAGTACTCTTCATTAATGCATAACTCAATGTTATTATACATTATATTTGTATACTTACGATTCAGAGCTATTTGATTTTGGAGTATTTGCAATATTTTCAGCACATTTGCTTCTAGGGGTGCTAAATGGAGAACGAAATGGTTTATTTACACCTTTGCTATTTCTGAATGGTTTGCTACTCATATTTCTGAAAATAATAATAATAAAGTAACTTAATATTTAATGCAAAATAAATATAAAAATCTAAAAAGAAACGTGCTTCAATTGTATAAAATTTGAATATTGCACTCTTTTCTATAAATGAAACATATTCTCATAAATTTATAAATGCACCATATGTAAACATGCACACAGTTGCAGGTATATTATTATATATGTCATTATTTACATAAAAGTTATAAATCTGCAATAATACTTCAGCAATTTACATATGCTTAAAAAAACATCAACATTTTTACTTCAAATTACGTCATATCAAATACATCAAATTTAATTATAACTATGTATTTACAGCAAAGTTTTTGACACCAAGTTTCCAATCTACTAAATAGAGTACGCATGTGGCAACTCGTTGTTGTACTTGTATGTACTCTAACCTCTAAACAGCAGTGACGCCGATTAAGCATAATTGTTACAGTAAACAAAAAGTATTGTTAATAGTTGTCTAAATATTATACTTTTGACTTATCTATTATATTTATAATATATTACATTGTGTTTACATAATTATACTCATCCTACTAATTTATCAATATTCGAATTTTTTATTCTTAACCTCGGTGAAATATTTATTGTATTAAACTATGTACTTTCCGTTTTTTAGTGGCTATGGATATAAGACCGAATAATACGATCTACATTAATAACTTGAATGAGAAAATAAAAAAGGATGAGTTGAAGAAATCCTTATACGCAATTTTCTCTCAATTCGGACAAATATTAGATATTGTAGCTTTAAAAACACTCAAAATGCGTGGACAGGCGTTCGTTATTTTTAAGGAAATCGCTAGTGCCACAAATGCATTGAGATCAATGCAAGGATTCCCATTTTATGATAAACCAATGGTAGATATTAGCTAAATAGTGATTCAGTTTTATAGATAATTAACAATATTGTCTACACAGTATGACAATTATATATATTGTAACTATTTATGTTTTAGAGGATACAATATGCTAAAACCGACAGTGATATAATTGCAAAAATGAAAGGCACATATGCCGAACGACCTAAGAAACCAAAACGTATTGTACCTGCAGCTGACGAGGAAGCTAAACGTGCGAAGAAGCGAGCCAAAGAACAGGCTAAACATTCTCAACAAATTGGTTATCATGCTGGTGTACCGCAGCATCCAGGTTTAGTTAATACAGCTGTACCAGAGCAACCTCCAAATCAAATTCTGTTCCTTACAAACTTACCAGATGAGACTAGTGAAATGATGTTATCCATGTTATTCAACCAATTTCCTGGTTTCAAAGAAGTACGTCTGGTACCAAACAGGCACGATATTGCATTTGTTGAGTTTGAAAATGAAGTTCAGTCGGGAGCTGCGAAAGATGCTCTTCAAGGTTTCAAAATCACACCTTCTCATGCAATGAAAATTTCTTTTGCAAAGAAGTAAACCACATGATGTCATAGTTAATATGAAAATGTTATTAAGGAATGAACAAATGTGTGTGTGTTGTAACTGAAGTATTTAGAAATGTATGCAATGCGTAATTTTAATCATGAATGAAGATTTTAGAAGCATAAATTTCAAGCATACCATATACATTCAAGAACATTACATGTACAAAATTTTATGTAATGTATACATAAAAAACTACACACTGTAAATAGAAATTAAAAGATATATAACATTTTTCAGAAATACATCCATTATGTGGGACTATTTTTTATTTAATTATAATATAATTAAATGTGAAGAGTACAAAAATTTCTATTATAAAATAGCAATTATAATGGTAATTCATAACTCGTGCAAATATTTTCAAACATGTTTATTCATTATAGCGTGTTGACATTTAATATACTTAGAATACTTATAAAACTATATTGCATATTTTTTATAAGCTGAAAAACAAATTGTTACAATTGTAATACATATTACATAAAAAGTAGATTATTCGTACTTTCACAAAAAGAAAGATTTAATTATTCATGCCCCTTTTGAATAGATGCGGGTTGCTTGCCGTTCATTGTGTTTTATTAAAACAAATTATTATTACAAAAATATTTAATTACAAATATTGTTAATACAATGTGTGTTTTTCAGAAAACTAAAGATCTTTTGTTATTGGTCCAGCAACTACGTTATTGGACCAGAGCAACAATACGAAATTAATTCAATATGTCCGCCATTATAGTGGCATCAAAAACCTTGATAGCTACGATTCTATTTTGTTTTCGAGGGAAGACATCAATTTCTAAAATAAATACAAACAAAAAAGGATTTTATTCATAAAATATAATCCTTTATTATTGCGTATCAATTCTTCGCCGAATAAATTTCCGAAAAATATTTTTCTTTTTACAAACGAAATTATAATTGTTTCGAAACCGTTGACAAATTGGCAGGTATAAATGGTTAGATATAATACTTTATAATAAATCAAAATCGAAAATATAAAGACTGGATAAATGAAATTTTTTAAATAATCGGTAAATATAACTTGCTGTTTTATCATTAATAAAGACAATTTAACGTTATTTATATTTGCAGCCTTTAATTGTATTAATTTGAAATAACAACTGACTCGTATGGTCAATTAAATTTGTTTGATTTTATTTCATGGAAAGTAATTTCGAATAAATTCGGTACAGAGAAATTAGCAAATATCTTAATAAATTGAAAAATACGTATTTGTATCCATGAATTTTCTTTTCTTTTTGCATTATACTTTCTACAATATCTCAAAATCATCTCGTCATTCTCTGTCACTGAACCGGAGCTAAAAATGAAACCTTCCAGCAATATTTGCGTACACTACCATAGCTGCTTCTTCGCCAAATTACTAACCCTCGAGCTTGGGAATATCAATCCATTGTAAAAATATTTTTCCTTAGGATTTTTGAGGGAAAAAAAATTCATCGTATATTTCGGGGTCATGAATGATACTAACAATAATTTCTACTAATTTTTTTAACAAATACGTAATTTTCTGTGTAGCATCATGACATTTTGGCGGGAATCAGTTGGCGCGTTGTATGGGGAGTGGGAGTGTTTCTGGGGGCAGTAAGCAAATCGGAGTATAGTGCATCGTCTCTGTTGGATCTTGGATCAGTCGCGTTTCACTATTCGCGCAGTGTATTGTATACGAGTCTTCGCTTACGGATTACTGACGGAGCATAGGTCCGAACGCAAAACGCGCGGGACAATATTAAAACGAACATTAGAAGAAAAGAGATCGAGCTGATCGTCTCCAGAAATAAATAAAGGATATTTTGATACAACGGAAGAGGCGTAAGGCCGGTTTTCTCACGTCACGACACGCACGCCGGCTCAACGGTGGCCTTTGTCTCCATACACACGGGAAATTTGAGGTAAGCATCTACCAATGTCTTTCTCCGCTGTAAATACTTTATTGGTTGAACCTCATCATCGATTCGAATGGAATGTGGAATATATTTTAGGTGATATTTTTTGAAATTTTTGGGCGGAATTTACGGCTTAAACAGACCATTACTTACAGAGATATTTATTCGTTTGCTTACTAGATGCCAAATGGGTCGCTGATGGACGCTAACCACAGTTCTGGCGTTGCCATGATTTGTCGATTATGGCGTCCTTAGCAGCTAACTGATGCTTTCACATTTGGCTTTAACATCGTCACTCCCTCGTATTATTATTGTCTCGTATAAATAGAAATATTATCAAAAATACTTATCAATTTCTATAATTATACACCTTTATTTTATGATTATTTCGACGGATATAGGGATAATAAGGAGTAGGTTAATATTTTTGAAAATGGCGGGCGCGGAAATTTTAGAAAACATTCTTATTTTTACGAATAACCCGAATAAATTATAAACAATGTTTTACCGGATTCCATTATTTCGTAGCGAGTAATTTTGTTACTTTTGTTTACGATCAAATAATTAATTCGGTGCTAGATGCAATTGACTTTTCATGATTATTGTGGTTTGATCGACAATTAGATAGCCGGTTATCTACATTTAACAACGCTAAATACAAATACGTACGTTATTGAACCAGATATATTTTCAATTCTGGAATTGTAGAAATTTTTTTTATGTCACTGTTCTATCGAATTATTATTGAGAAATGGACTTGAATGGTTTTACCAGACAGTTGAAAGATCGATAACCACACGATATATTTTGTATTTTTATTCGTACATATTAATTTTCTGCGTCTTAAAACTGTATAATCACATTATTTTTGTGTTGAGTCTATATGGTTTTTTTAATTAATAATTTCGAAGATATCACATACTCATTGTTAATATTGCATTCTAAAAAAAGAGTTTCTTTTTTTGTACAGTGATAAAAGGCAGTAAACATGTCAGATGAAAATTCATCTGTGGTCGAAGAACAAAAGAAGAAAAGAGGCAGGCCATCGAAAACAGATAAAAATGCTGCTAAGGAGCCGAAGAAGAGAGGGAGGCCTTCGTTAGACAAAAATAATGCAATGCGTGCAGCAAAATCTGATAATGAGGACGATGCATCCCCTACTCCTGTTAAAAAGGCTAGAGGACGACCAAAAGGCTCTCACAAAAAGAAGGTACATGTTAATCGATCTTTCTCCATTACCATTTTTCATATTAATTCAACATGCTACATTGTAAAATATTTTTGAATTTTTAGCAAGGATCTCCCAAAGTCCCTTCGGGAAGAGGCCGTGGTAGGCCGAAAAAGAAAGAAGAGAAACCAGAAAGCACTGGTGAAGAAGAAGATGAGCAAGAAGAGGAGGAGGAGGAAGAAGAAGAAAACTGAATATAAAACAATTTCAATGTATCAGTCTTATTTGAATGTTTTGGGGAAGCTGATAAATTTAAAGTTTTTATGTTTGCTTTTTACATCATAATCTGCAAAACGGAATAGTAAGAAAAATAGTTTAATTTATGACAATTTTATTCTTGGAAAATGAAAAAAATGCACATAAAACTTGCGTTAAGAATGGGTATTAAGCTTTGTTTCTTAAAAGCGTTTGTGTTCGTCTGTCATTAATCTAATTATCATATTTTAACCATTACAACGTAAAAGATACTTCAACGTTTCTTCAACTTCTCATGAACTGACTTTTAATTTGTGAGAGAATATATTTTTTTATGTTACGTGTCAAAATTTATTGTCTTCTTTATTCGTGTATCATAATTTTTAAAAGTGAATTTTTTTATCAGACTTAATACTGTAAGGATTGAGATATGGTAAAAAATTTCAGGTATATCATACACAAAAATTGAATTAAACCATTTTAATTAAACTTGAATATGTGAACATTAACATTGTTCTTGAAGCAAGCATATGTGTGAATGTCAAATTTGTATTAAAGTAAATAAACTTGTAGAGTGACTCTCTTAACTCTTGTATTGTATACATGTATTTTGTTTTTCACTACACACTTTATAAGTTAGATGAAAGTTATAACTCTGATTTTTGTAACTAGATTACAGCTTCAAAAAGATATCCTAAGTATCTTAAAAAGTATGATTAAAGTTTTACTTGTTTATACTACATAATCTGTCTACTCTATAAACAATAAATAATCCTTCGTAATTAAACACTATTTTAATTTCATTCTAAAATAACGTTTTTTCATCGCAAAAGAAACCGAATTGGAAAACAATACTTGAAGGAGTACTTATTGCCTTTCTATATACATTATCTATTATTTTACTTTTATTTTCAGATCTCTCTAGTATTTAACACAGCTAAAATATCTTGTTCTATCGTAATACGATGTTGTTTGATCATGCTACTCTATTATCATAGGAAAGGATATGAAAAAAAATATACATAAATAATATTTTAGTAGATAGCAAAAGTTTTACATTTACAAAAAAAACTTATAAACAGCATACAATGAGCACTAATGATAAAAAGAAAGTATCAGTCATTCTTTTTCTCTTCATATTTGTCTATTATGAAATCGTCTCGATAAGTATAAATTCATTTTATGGTTGTCACATTACAAGATAAGAAGTAAATTATGCTATTGCATCATAACTTGATTGTTAAAAGTTAATACTCCAATATTCAAATGTGATCTGGAAAATCCTGCTGTATATAAAATTTGTGAATTTCAATTTTTCTCTTGAATCCTAATAGGTATATATATATATACAACCTTTTCAAACATTAAGTAAATATATAAATCTAATAAATACTATTCATTTTTAATCTATGTTGAATTATAGAGAGTACAAAGATTTTAAAGGATTATTTTTTAATTCATCAATGATTTCCAAAGAGTTCAGCATTTTCCTCTGTGTCCATAGACTGGTATCCTTGCTGTAAAATATATTGTTTCTACTAATAGCATTCGAAAATGATTTAGTCGAGAAGTAATATGTATAACACATACACGTCTTTGGTGATTATTGTAACACTCTTCTAATAATTCAGTTTCCCAGTCATCTTCTTCTTCTTCGCCAGGATCAAAATTATACATTGGCATAAGTCTGTGCCTTAAGCGCTCTAACTTTCTCTTTCTCGATATAATTATCACCTTTAAAAGTATGCTATGTTATTAGAAGTATATACTGTACTAAATGTTAGGAAAGTGTAAAACAAAATTTTGCTAACAAAAAACTTAATCTTTCTTCAAAGAAAAAATATCGTGGATTAACATAACTTGAATAATGTAATACAAACTGATCAACAAACACAGACTACGCTACAGAACTGTCAAAATACCTAATGTAGAAACATGGATAAATGTTTATCCAAGTATTATAATCTGATCATTACTTTTATTTTATGCTTTTTGTTTCTGTAAATGAAAGTCAGAGAAAGATTATGAGTTAAGTACAAAAGTGATATCGCTACCCATACCACAGCTGATAATACAATAACAAAGACCACTACACCCAGTGGCACGAAAATGTATTCTATTCCTTCAGGTGGGCCAAATTCGTCGTAAGCTTCTGTAGTTGTGGACACGTATATACTGGTGCTTGAAGTTTCAAAAGAAACTATAGTATTATTAGGCAATGATGTTGTAGATTTAGAAATATTCCATAATTGTTGATTATTGCCATTCTCCTCTGTAGAATACAAGTATGGCTCGGATGATTCATCAGAAACATTATTCTCCATAGCAGTGGTATAATTTTTGACGCTATCGAGTAGCGTCATGGATGTTACAGTACTTGCGATGCTTGTTAGATTCATGTCGTTCATCATTTGTAATTAGATAACTATATTTAGTTATACAAAAAACATGATTTCAGAGAGAGAGAAATTAAAACAAAGTTTGTCAATAATTTATGTTATTTGTATGTTATAAAAATTGAATTTTTGTTAATTATACAATATGACTCTTTACTGATTGTTTTGCTTCTGACTTGTGTACCTTGATCTACCAAAATCAGTGAACATAATGTGCAAAAAGCATAACGTCAAATGCTCCGATTAACGATGCATTAATGGATTATCATGTGAAACACTATTACTGATTCTATATTCGGAATATACATAATATATGTGTCAATTTATCACATATCTAGAATTGTAAAAGAGAAATCGAACGCGATAGAAAACACGTTTGCTGGATTGGATACGTGAACGAACAGATAACTATTCGCATCTTGATAAATTTCCATGGTACACTATCAATGGGAAAATACGATAAGAATTTCACATCGTCGAGAATGTATCGTAATTTTATTTCTGTGCGTTTCTTTCCAAGACCTTCCCTTGATTTTCGTTTACCCAATGAACAATTCTATCGGTTGCTTACGGTAAACTACCAAATATTTGATAAATGCATTTACATGTTCTCGTCTCTTGATCTATGTATGAATAGGTATCAACGAAATGAACTATTCCATTGTTTAAATATTATGTGTAATAAATCATAGTTCGTTTCGACCAATTACGTTCATGCTTTTCACGAATGAAATGCAAACAATGCTTTATCGTCCAGATTAACATTTCATTTCTTTAAATATATCGCATTGCGCTTCTCTATGGACGTACTCGACGCGAAACGCAGGTAACAACTATCGAACCGTTCCTCAACCGAAACAGACTATTTATCGATGTCTTATCGAGATATTTTTTTCGTTGTATCGATTTTAACATCTTTCGTCGCTATCGCGATATTAGAGGAGGAGAAATGATTAAAATCATTCAATTAAATATTTTTTAACATCTGTATCATGCATTTGCCACATGCTATTGGTCAATTGTCAACGTCATTATGTATGTATATATATATATATACGGTTCCGATGTTGCTGCTGTTCGAAATAGGTGAGTGTATTGTATACCTAAATATGTGTACACTATTTAGTTAATTACGGCAGACAAACTAATATGTATATATTTAGATATGATTTGTAGAATTTATAGAATCTATGTAAAATAAAAATGTATAACACAAAATTACATAATTTTGAAAAAAAGAAAATACCTTGAATAATAAGCACTTATGAATTATTTCGTATTTTCAAATTCTCAAAGATGATTATTTAAATTTTGTTATACAGTTCAAATAATATAATATAAGATGTACATATAAAATATTTTGTATAAAAGATTTTTCTATAAAATATATAAATAACCACCGGAATTATCTTTTAAAATTAAATTAGGCATGAGGAAGAAAAAGAAAAATGATTACAGCCTTTCAATGGTGACAAATAAAATGAGTCGGTAAAATACAAATTTTAATATTTAATACAAGACTTTAATTAAACGTAAAAAGTAAATTGTACATCACTGAAATAAACTTGGACATCATTTCATCGTTTTTAATAATAAAGTCAAATTTTGCTTATATTATATTATATTATATAACTGGATAATAATTCTCTTGATATCAAGATTATTACTTTGTTAAATTGTTGTAAGAAGGTACTGAGGAATCCTAATTTCATTTCTAAATATTCAGATTGTCGTTGATTACACTAGACAATGATGTTCCTAGCATATTCGAGTAGTCCACAAAATGATACTACAATATTTGTTTAGAAAAATATATTTTG
Source organism: Lasioglossum leucozonium (assembly GCA_028454225.1). Lineage (NCBI taxonomy): Eukaryota > Metazoa > Arthropoda > Insecta > Hymenoptera > Halictidae > Lasioglossum > Lasioglossum leucozonium. The sequence goes on along the minus strand of CM052210.1, from coordinate 11,638,376 downwards.
GGAAATTACATAAAGTAGGATCATTGTGTTTTTACATATGAAATGCATAATTTCCTTCTTTATTAATTTACCAATGCTCAGAATTATTTATGTAAAAAGTTCAACAATATCTCCCTAGAAGTACTAGACCCTACACAATAACAGAAATATTCAACATTCTTTTTATATTAAAAAAATCAATAGAATCGCAATGAAAATTCAATTGATAAATACATATTGATAGGAAAGAATCAAAACGAAATATTTAACAAAAACAGAGAGATTACTTTACTAATACTGAAGCATGAAGAATATGCAATCACCGTTCAAAATAGAAAGTTGCAGTGTAAAATTAACCTTACTTAAGATTTAACTATGTACAGACTGGAAAGCCAGTGCTACTGCATTTTCTTGTTTCTCACAGACGTGATACAAAAAGCATCAAATTTTTTTATAGTTCCCATAATCTTTACAATAAATAGTTTTCATTGCTTAACAATGTTTGTGTTCAAGATTGTATATTACAATTTTTATAGTGCTTATGCTATAAAATCATTTGTAGTTTATAATTATTTCCTAAATCTTAATATAATTAAGCTTTGTTTGTTGTCATATATCTCTGTACTTTGTGTCGTATTCATAATTTCATTTAACTTGTTTTTAACAAGAGAACTGCGTAAAACAAACATCAGTTATCATCCAATGACAGAATTTCATTATTTTAGCATCATACACCTTTTTTTGTGTTTAAACACCATTTGCAACTTACTAAATAAATGCTTTAAATGAAGCAGAGAACAACAAGTGTTAATAGTTGTGTTACTCATTAATTTGTATTGCGAAAATTTTTGGTAAATGTGATGCATTTGAAATAGTGTGTTCATTATTGAAAACTTAAGTTTCCTTCTGAATTTTTCTTAATTACAATCAAATTATTTTTATACCAGTCATTTTTATGAAATTATTTCCAACAGTTCTTTGAACAGTACAGATCTATTGACATACAAAGATTTAGGAATTTTTAAATCTCTGTAAAGGTACATTAAATGAAATCCAACAACACGTTCAGTATGTCCATTGCACAATTAAAAAGCTATCACCTGCGATGGATTTGTACAGTCCCCTATTGTCATTCTATACATAGCCATCTCAGTTATTCCATGGTAGTGAACGAAAGCAGCAGCAATGACCAGTACATGGAAAATTTGGTGACTCTGAAACTATAAGATGAAATACTTTATCATTAAAATATCAAACAACAAAAGAATTACATTTTTTCAATTTAATGTAATTTTCATTTTTAAACAAAGCATATTTACCCAAATGTCGAATTTTCCAGGGAAAAATCGTTCAGGTACCCTTAATGCATAAAACAATGCTCCTAAGATATATAAACATCCCATTAATATTAACCAACCAAGAGATGCTTGACTAATTGCTTTAAACCAGCCTTCTGCAATAGCATAATGAACTGCTGGTATTACCTACAAAAGAAATTATCATTTCATAATACGGTAATGCATAACACAACAAAAAAGAAAAGAAAATTTGTAATTTCAAGTGATGTAAATATTACATACCCCACTCAGACCAAATCCCATAAAAACACCAGCTCTCAATGGCCTATAACTTGGTTCACCAAATCGTTCCCAAAGCGACACAACTATACTCGTTACACCAAGTAATACAACCACAGACAAGTAAATCAACTTCGGTTGATAATCACAGTAAAACCCATAGTAAAGCCATGGTACAAAACTACCCATAATTAACATGGCTATTCCACAATAATCTAATTTCGAAAATAACTTTCCAACACATTCACTGTGGCAGTGTACCGTGTGAAAAGCAAACGACATTCCCAAGCACATTATAGCACCAGCAAAGAAGGTACCAAATACCAATTTTTCTTCCAGTTGTATTTCTATAGGAGGTTGTGTTATGAAGAATATTGCTATGCCAATGAATGCCACACATCCTAAACAACATATACATCAATTCGTTACAGATCAATTTGTAAATAAAGATTTTGTTTGTGAATTGGACCCTGCCATGGTACCCTGTTTACTCAGACTACAAGAGGTAACACATTGAGATATTTTGAAAAAATTCTGTAAGTATGCAGAATATTTTGCTGGGGTCACGAGAAATCCCAAAGTACCATTGCAGAATTAAAACAAATATTACCAAGTAAATGAGTCCAAATATTTCCAGTTTCCGTATGAATACGAAATATACTTTTAAAACAGGCATAAAATGATGGTAATGGTGGTCTGTGACCAGCATGTAAGAAATCATTATCTTGTAGCCATCTTGGAAGATTTCTGAAGTGACATTGTTTCCATGATGCTTCCCAAACCTACAATTAATGGTCAATTAGCACATTTATTTAAGTTAGAACTGTATCTCTATTATACGAACTAGTTTCAAAAAATGGTTTTATCTTTATTATAGTCCAAATTAAATCTCATTGGTAAATGCCCAATGTTTAGAAGTGTATGAGAAACTGAAAATGTCGAGTGCCTGATAATCGGGACAGGTCAGGAAAGCCACATAATATTTGCAACATTAGTATATTAGATATTTATAAACACATAAACGTAGCGTGTACCTTACGAACAAATTCCTCTGCCTGCTCAGCAGCATTATGTGCCAACGCACCAAGATCTATTTCATCGCTCAATACACCAGCTTTGAGAACTTCTGTCATCTGTAACATGTTAATAAGATTCATTGCTAATATTTTTTTAATATAGATAAAAATTCAAAGATAAAGTAAGCGAATATATAAATAATAAATAATTTAGCATAAACTTGCAATTTTATACCTCACAATCCAAAAGATGATCATCTTCAGGAGTCGATGGTAATGGACAACCAACTCCATCTTCTTCTTCTGCTAAACAGCTCGCATCGTCATCATCCAATAATTCTTTAACTTCATGTAAACCTGGTACTTCGCTATTCAATGATACGCGATCACTCCATGGAATTCTATGACGAATTCCCGAGTCTGTTACACTAATGTCATTGTTTCCTTTATCTTCGACAATGGCATCCTCGTATTGCGACATATTCTAGACTTGCAATTGCTTCAAGTTTCTAAAAATATTATAGGACAGCTTAGTTATATGACAAAAAATACTGAGAAACAATTGGCTGCATTGCAACATAATGTATATATCCATTTTATATAATGACATTTATAAAATAATTAGTATTATTAATAATTACACAGTTTAGAGACAATTTAATTCCTTTTAATAATATTTGAACACACTGATAAACACTGACTTGAAATTGTAAAAGCTTAGATTATGCAATTACATAATGATTTAATATGCAAGATTTCTAAGGAACTAAACTATGAGACTGCTAAACGTGGAATGATCAACTAGATATATGCGAAACGATTTTAATGAAATATTAGCAACTTAAAAGGGTCACGACCTCTTATATAACGAATTGCGATAATTATGCCCATACGTCAACAATTACGAAAAAGAGTATGTTGATTGTAGTTTTCGATTGATCTAAAGAAATTGTTCGCGATCTTTCTTAATAAAATAACAAACTGTAGTTAATGCGTCGTATACACATGATGCTTTGACAAATGGAATTCATAATAAAACTGCACACAATACGATAACAGTACCATAAAGTACAAAGTTCGATTGACTGAGCCAATAGCGTCACACGACAAATCATCAAACTTTCACATGTACGTCGAACAATATCGTAATTTGAATAGTAATTGGTAAACATAAACGGTTCAAAACATGCTTTCAATTGGTACAAATTATTTTATGCAACTGCTAATTTTTAGTTATTCATTATTACGACAAAAGTCGAGAATAGCCGAGTACTAGGTCACAGCTGGTCACAGCCTACTCTGGTACTAGCCGTGCTGAACAACGTGGCAACACCGCTGTGTTTGGGAATCGGGAGTCCTATTTTCAATAATGGGAATCTTGTGTTTGAGATTATAATTAACGCTTTTTTTCATAGAAAATTATGTTAAAATACACAATTTTTGATTAATTATGTATAAGCAATATATAAATATTATAACTATGGTAAGTAGAAGTGATTTTAAAGTATATTAATATTTATAAATGTGGTATATATTTTGTGGACTCTCGGAACAGTTTGGTGTTGTGATATATAATACTGGAAATATTTACAGTGGTTTCAAGGAAATATAAGTATGGAGCAATATACAATCATCTTTGGATTACAATGCAATATTTGGAAATTAATGAAAGGACATATTAGTTAATAGAAACCCGAAATAGACGAAATTATTGTCACAAAGTCAAAGAGGTTAAGTGAACATGTTGGAGAGGTTGGATAACTACATAGTTACTGAAGAGAAAAATTGTGCAGGTAATTATAAAATTGAATTGGGTAATTGTTGTAAATTTCCTCACCACACTAGGGGTATTACCATGGCGCGTTACCTTTTTTTAAATAAATTAAATAAAAAGAAATTTTTTTGAAATAAAAAGAAAATATAAATAAAAAACATTCAATTTTATAATAGATAATAATAACAATGAATAAAATAATCTTAATTGCATGTTATGATATAGTGACGAGATCCAAAATTATCTGGTGCCCACAAGCCTCAATTCGAGATAATTCAAAATGGTGAATAGTGTATGAGACGAAGCAAGTGCACAAGTATATTTCACAAGTTCATCATTTGGTACAAATTTGAAAAAATGGTGCAATAAGTTATCAAAAATAAAGAAATAAGTTAACAAAAACAATTTTATTTTGTAACTAATAGTTAGAAATATTCAAATTGTATTGTATACCTGTCAATAAATATTGTTTTATATTACCTTGCGCATATTATATATAATATATGTATTGTATTCGACATATACATGTATATTGTTCTTACTGTTCTTTTTTTAAATAAAGTAAGTTGTGAGGAAATAAATACAGATTTCATATTATCAACTCCTACATTAAAATTAAACTTCTTCCAAATTATAATCGACAAAATGAGTTAACCATATTTAAAATAATAAGAGTAAAGTAAAAATGAACGAGTAATAAAATAAAATACATATATGCATATTACACAGTTACAGTTTCCATAAATAATACAGAATGACATGTGACGACGATTCCCCTTTCCCCTCTGGCACTTTACCATCGCGGTACTGCGATTTCTCAACATACTATAGCATTTTGCCCACCCGGGTCTATAGGTCTAAGAATGAGAGTCTCATCATGAGACCTACATCTCGTACCTCATCTGTGCATATTCCTATATCCATGGTCGAAACCGTGTCTGTCACAGGCTAAGTCGAAACGGGTTCTGTTAGAGGCTAAGTCGAAACGAGTTCTGTTAGAGGCTAAGTCGAAACGGGTTCTGTTAGAGGCTAAGTCGAAACCGGGTCTGTTCCTGGCTAAGAACTGGACTAGGGGGCAGCACTAGAATGGGCACGGCCAAAACCCGAGCGCGAGCACTCTCCTATCCTCTCTTTGTTATAAGTAAATCTCGCAATCTAAAGTCTTGTTTTCAATGAAAAGAAAGCAGAGGGCGCTAGAGTTGCAGATCTACAATATTCGTGACCAAGTTGTCTAGATATCGTACCTTTACAGGTAAATACACGCGTACGTTCTCTCGTATGTATACACGTCCACGTTGGTACACCTGTATGTTTATGCGTGTGTGTGTATATATATCACACCTAATGCTCTCGCGAACAAATTATGGCATTGTCTCTTATTAGGAGCAAGGGTCTACAATACGGAAATTCGCAGTTACGTTTCATATCCTGCATCGCGACCATGAAGGTAATTAGAACAATATTATTTGATCACATTTTAGAAAATCATTTTGCGGATATTTTTCATCGAATGATCGTTTATATTTTTGCTTTATGCGACGGACTAACGAAAACTTTCTGCACAAGGAAAAAGTGAAATATTTAACCATGATTTGCAAATTTTTAATATGTTTACGCAAGGAATATATTATATTTATCTATGATTTGCAAATTTTGAGGAAGGTTTCGCGAGGAATACATTTATAAATTTCTTGGTATTTGAGCTTTTTAACATGAAACTCGTTTTCGCGAGGCTACGGTTCGAATGCATTACCATACTTAACGAAATATTGTCTATGTTCGATTTTTATTCGAGATATTTCAATTCCCAACAGAAAGGTTTGGTACTTGGTGTATACGAATCAGAGGATGAAAGCAAGATTTCGTTGACTCCCACGGCGGCTAAATACGATGAACTAGTTAATGGAAAACTGCAAAAGAATATTCTATTGTAAGTGCCAGTAATATCTGTTGTAACCTATAACATATGTATTTTATAATTGAATCGTATCATCTGTAATACCAGTTCATGTAGCAGTCTGTGTTTATTTCACTGAATCAATTATTTCTTTTTTCCTATGGTATGCTATCGCTTACCATACCATGTTATCACACAGTACACGTACGTGTCCACATTTAGATATACAAATGACTTGTACTGTATTTTAAACTGTAATTTTCTCGTATCTAACAAGATACCTGAATAATTTGCAGACATAAAATGTATATGATAAAAAAAAAAAGCACAGAATCGTGTGATAAGCTTAAACACAGAATCGTGTGATAAGCTTAAACACAGAATATTATACTATAGCTTTGTACATGTTACTTTTGCACTTTTCTTTGATATTATGTGAATTAACATTGAACAACGTTTTAAATGTTTTATCGATAGTTCCAGCCTGAAACAATTGTCATAATGCTGCCTGAGCTTTACATTCAATATTCAGAATTGCTTTTCCTTTGTTGTTTTTATAAAACTTCTCCATAAATTATTTTTTCTGTTAACAAAACTCTTTCGAATTCGAACGAAATTATCTTTCATGTGAGCTCACTGGCATTATTTTCATTATTTCAGGAGTGACTAGACTGAGAGATGGTATTGTACGCATGATATGAAGCAAAAACTCGCTGCACAGAAGGAGTTGCCAGATCGCATATTTTGTTATATAAAGAAACATTTGAAAGCGAATATTATTTAGGAGATAATAATTTTTTTTAAACTGACTTTCAGTTAGAAATAAATTATTATTTGATAACCGAAAGAAGCTTTGAGTAGCATAAAATTTCAAATAGCTCGCTAAACTTTAGGCATATATTAAGAGATATTATTTAGATAAAAAGAATGTCAGCTAACGGTGATAATAGTCTGGGAAATGATAACACTGCTGGTAGCAGTGGGGTCGTAGGTGAATGTAGTAGTAGAATAAGTAAACACCATTACTCCACAAATGTTCTTCATAGGATTAGCGGCACACTCGAAGATAAAAATAATGATTATCTGTGCCCTATTTGTTTTGAAGTTATCGATGAAGCTCATATCACACGTTGCGGTCATACATTTTGTTATCGTTGTATAGTCAAATCTCTAGAAGCTAATGGGCGTTGTCCCAAATGCAGCTACACATTAACGCAACAAGATATTTTCCCGAATTTTGTGTTACACGAACTGATATCGAAATATAAGACTAGAATTAAGGGTCTTAGTGAGTTAGGATCTTCGTACACGACCGATGGTAGACACAGAGGTATAGGTACAGACTTATATTTACCACCATACGATGGATTAAAAGACATTGTAGCTGCTGAAAGCGCTAATTTAACGTTACCCGATATAAACGTAATGTTAGAAGTATTAACACAAAAGAAACATTTGCTCGAAGCGGAAACTTGTGCGGCGCAAAATAAATTGCTGCACGAGTTTTTAAAGCATTTACTGCAACAGAAGGAAGAACAAAAAAATCAATTACAAAAAGAAATAGCATTGATCAAGAGAGACACGGAAGAAGTTGAAAATATATTGAGGGATGTTCAGAGTAAATGTCCGAAAATGGAAGACTTGAAGAAATCAAGTGAAAACGATACTGCACAGGTCTCTGCTATTAAAAGGGAGATGATTGGACTTATAGACATAATAGATTCGAATATGGTGAAGCCACTTGATAAAACAGGATCGTCTGGGAATGATACGTTTGTTAATCCCCCAGGAAATCAGAAGCAAAACGAGTATACACCTGGTTCCACTCTGGCTCTACGTAGAAAGAGAATGCACGCTCATTTCGATGATTTCGTGCAATGTTACTTCGACTCTCGTGCCAAAGTGCTGCACCTTGGACACAAAACTGAAGGACAGAACGACGCGTGGCACGGCTCGAGTTCAGGATTGGATGTTTTCAGAGAGAATCTTGTCAAATTTTTAAAATACAATTCATTGCGTCCATTGGCAACTTTGAATTACTCGTCGGACATTTTTAACAATTCTACCATCGTCTCGAGTATAGAATTTGACAAAGATAATGAATTCTTTGCCATAGCTGGGGTCACAAAACGTATTAAAGTATTCGATTATAGCGCCGTGATTAGGGATACAGTAGACATACACTATCCTTGCGTAGAAATGACTTCTAGCTCGAAAATATCGTGCGTTTCATGGAATTCTTTTCACAAGGGAATGTTAGCGTCGTCCGATTATGAAGGAACTGTAACGGTCTGGGACGCTGCAACAGGTCAAAGAACAAAAGCATTTCAAGAACATGAAAAGAGATGCTGGTCCGTCGATTTTAATGATGTAGACACTAGATTGATAGCATCGGGTTCGGACGATACCAAAGTTAAATTATGGTCCTTGAATAACGATCATTCCGTTGCTTCTTTAGAAGCGAAAGCTAACGTATGCTGTGTTAAGTTTAATCCACGTAGTTCGTGTCATTTAGCATTTGGATCTGCAGATCATTGTGTCCATTACTATGATCTGCGTAACATGAATGGGGCACTATGCATATTTAAAGGGCATCGCAAAGCCGTTTCATATGTAAAATTCATTAACAAGGAAGAGATTGTATCAGCGAGCACCGATTCACAATTGAAAATGTGGAACATCAATAATCCACATTGTTTGCGATCGTTTGTCGGACACGTTAACGAGAAGAATTTCGTAGGTCTTGCTACCGATGGTCACTATGTAGCATGCGGATCTGAGAACAATGCATTATATGTATATTACAAAGGACTTACCAAGCAATTATTCTCTTATAAATTCGATGCTGGTCGAAGTATATTAGAAATGCAAGAAAGAAGAGAAGAGGACCTAAATGAATTTGTATCTGCAGTTTGTTGGAGACAAATGTCTAATGTTGTAGTGGCTGCAAATTCTCAAGGAATTATTAAAATATTGGAACTTGTTTGAAGATAATCATAAATTAATGCATATACCGATACATATATGTTTATATATGTATTTTGAAATTTATTCGATTCACTGCTCAGACATAAAACAACAACGAGAAGTAAATATTTATTATAAATGTTATAGTAATTTATTATGAGCCAAATTGTAAAAAAGAAAAAGGAACATGTATCTATATACCTGAAAATCTAAATTATTAGAGACTGACTTATTTCTGAGAATACTCTGAGCATTAAGCAGCACAAATATTATCTTGTAATTGTACCTGTACGAAACTGGGTACTGTTGCTGTACCGTTATCTTAGTTTATTATGAGTACTGTTTGTTAATTCTACTTTCAGTTAACTATTTCTCAATTTAGATATACTTTAATAATAGACTGAATTTTAACTATAAATAGTTGATATGTTTGTACTAACGGCACACGTCTGTCTCTGATAGTTTATAATGTGAAATATGGTATTTTATAGCTCTTAAAGATGCAGTATACTAAACTATCGATGTTCTTTATTTTTACCACACACTTTAAGTGAATTAAGTTTCTTTGTTGTTCTATGTTAATAGTATTCATTCAAAAAACAAATCAAACAAAACAGAGAAATTTGAATGCAGTATATATGTTACAGTAAATGTGATAAATCGATGATTATATATAATCACTGGTATAAATTAATAAAATAAATTAATAATTAACCCAGACCAAATTCAGGCCAAATTTAGTGGTGATTATATATGTAATTAATCTGATGATTATGTATAATTGCAGATTATTATATATAATCACCACTAAATTTGGTCTGGGTTAAATCTGGGTTAGTTATGGCCAGTTAATTTGATAAGTATTCAAGAATTTATTACATTCACTGTTACATACCGCAATATATATATTATATTTATCTTGTAAATTACAAATATAGTATAAAGTTGTGCTACTAACACTATTCAGCATTGTAAAAGATATTTTTCTGGCCATAATGATTCAGACAACACTTGATAATGCGAAATCGCGTACTTATTCTGAATTCTGATTTGCAAATGCAACTTGAATTGTACAATCCGATCTGTATAGTAAATGTCTTGCCAAAGTAGCCTAATGAATTTTAATCAAGAGAGTAGAAATATTCGTATTGATATAATAAACGAATTAATGTGTATTCGATTGACTTTGTGCCAAGAATATTGTCAGATAAGAATAGTAAATGTGCTTGGATCGCATTAAGTTCCTACTGTCAGCATTAAAATCATTATATACTATTATCAATCTGTTTCAAGATCTCCCACATACTCGGATTTCAGTGAATCTGCGTGCAGGGTAGATTTTAATCGAGTTTGCTATTATCCTAGTATAATCGTAAACAGTTGGCTGGCAGTGTGTTTAGAATTGGAAATTTTATTGGTTGTTCGAGGTCGTAGCGACTGTAGTGTTAATAAGTTTCGGTACGTCAACATTTATGGCAGTAATAATACCAATAAGTGCAGTTTATTATTTTTTGTTCAACGATTGTATATTGCTAGTTTGAGACAGCTAAATACCTGAAATACTAGCGTCAGAGCTATAGAAAAATAAAATTTCTGATTAAAAGTAATAGATCGTAAATATTTTCATTTCAGAGATACTGTCCTTATATATATATAAAGAATTTGCATGTACTACTCTCTATTTAAATGTCATTTTACTTAGCTCTGATGAGTATATTTTAAGCAAACAATTTTCATGACTTGTTGTGTGAAAATCTCAATGTGTCAATTTTTAATCATTTCTCTAGTATTTATATGGTAATATTTAAGCAGACAATGTTACAAATACGATAAAACCCCATGACAAATTTATATACTTAAATCTGTGTATACACATGAAGGAAAGAATCGAATTTTTGGTATATATGATACAAATATAGTTTTACATTGTACTATATTATCATTCACGAATCATTCTTTATTATTAAAAATTTTTATTAATTAATAAGTATACTGAAAATAATTGTGGCGCCTATCTTTGATGTACTCCTAGTACAAATTAATTGTCTCCATTTTGTAAGGTCAGAGAACACAAGTGGAATATTGTGAATGTGTAGCTTATTATGTAGCTCGAATTGTGAAAGAAACTAATTGTAATTGTAATTAATAATTTAATACTTAGAATAATCGTTATTATAGAAATAATTCGACTAATTTTAAAGAAGTTTATTCTAGGATGTATGTAAAGAATAGTATATTTTTAGATTGTATTTTAAAATTGCAAACGCTACAGCATATGTTACGAATGATGCCTAGAATTATTGTAACGAATAAATTTGTGGATCTGTGTCTCAGTACATTTTTTCACATATTGTTTAATCATAGAACAAACTCACCCTTACCTCAGTAATGCATATACCATTGAAAAATGAACATATTAAATAACTCTTCAATACTTGTACCACTACAGAGCAGGCCCGAAAATTCCCAAAGGCTCTGCTAGAGTATTTTGGGGTTTGGATGAGAAGGAATATGTGGGAGTTGCGGTAGTTGGTCTTGGGAAAAAGAACCTTGGCGTTAACCAACTTGAAGAACTACACGAAGGAAAAGAAAGCATACGCACAGCAGCTGCAGGTAAATACTCACTTTTCTTCTTCTTTTTCTGAATATTGTAATATTTACAGTCAATTAACATTGAATATTTCATTTATAGCGGGTTGTCATGCGCTGGACGCGGTTGATATTAAAGATATCAAATTAGAAACATTAGGCGACGCAGAAGCTGCGGCCGAAGGTGCTACCCTATCGACATGGTTCTACCAAGGTCTGAAGAACAAAGAAAAACAGGCAGTATTTCCAAAAGTTTCACTGTACGGCCAAGAAGGAGAGTAAGTATTATGCACAGTTTACCTGTATCTCTATATGTATGTACATTATATTTAAAAAATATTTACATGGTTACAATGACCCTATTACAGAGAACAATGGCGGATTGGAAATATCAAAGCCCAAGCACAGAACTGGGCACGTGAATTATCAGACACCCCAGCCAATTTAATGACGCCCACAATATTTTCTCAGGAAGTGTCTTCGGCTCTTTCGAAATTAGGAGTCACCGTTACAATACGTGATAGATCATGGGCTGAGCAGAAGAAAATGGGCTCTTTCCTCAGCGTTTCGAACGGTAGCTGTGAGCCTCCAAAGTTCGTTGAAATTCATTACAAAGGTGCTAGCAATGATTCTCAACCAATCGTATTTGTTGGGAAGGGTGTTACTTTCGACGCTGGTGGTATCAGTCTAAAGGTAAAAATGATTGTCTAGTAAAGTTCTGTTAGGTTCGATTAGGTTGCTCTTATTAGATTTTTAATGAATTCTTTTTGAATAGCCATCGTTAGAAATGGACGAAATGCGTGCAGATATGACTGGTGCAGCATGCGTAGCAGCTTCTATTCGAGCTGCCGCTGAACTCAAATTGAAGGTGAACATGGTCGGCTTGATTCCACTTACCGAAAACTTACCTTCTGGAACTGCGACCAAACCAGGAGACGTTGTGATCGCGATGAACGGGAAAAGTATTATTGTAGATAACACGGACGCAGAAGGCAGACTCATTCTTGCCGATGCGCTCAGTTACGCTCATGAATTTAATCCAAGGTAATTGTGTCAGAGTGATTTGAAAACGTTTCCAATGTACGTGTCTATGAAACATTTCGACATACCTCTATAAATATAATTGTAGATTTATCTTGGATTTCGCGACGCTAACCGGTGCAATGAAAATCAGCCTGGGGGGAGCAGCAACTGGAGTTTTCTCAAACGATACTGCACTTTTTGAGAAATTGAGAGAAGCCGGTACTCTGACTGGCGATCGAGTATGGAGAATGCCACTGTGGAAACATTTTACAGATGAAATGACAAGTAACATCAGACAATTAAACTACTTATTTTTTACTTTAGATTTCTTAACATTTTCGAGACTTGTTACGTGGTCGTACGACATCTCAATAACTTAATTTATTTTGTAATTTTTCTCACCTGACAACAGCTGGTCACGAATGTGTTAACATTTATCAAAAGTTGACGACTAACGAGATTAATTGATTATATGATTTTACTTACAGAGAAAGTTAAGTCGGCGGATATAAACAACGTTGCAAAGACGAAAGGTGGTGGTGCGTGCACGGCTGCAGCTTTCTTGCGAGAGTTCGTTGAATGCAACACTCCATGGATGCATTTAGATATTGCTGGAGTAATGGGTCCTGGGCCCGATGATCTACCATATTTACCATCCGGAATGGCAGGTCGTCCAACCCGTACGCTTATTCAGTTCTTGCAGGCATTCTGTTAAATATATGTATATATATATCCGTATGCATATGTGTGCACTCACATGTATATCTGCATATATATTACATTATTTGTTTTTTTATATACATATGTATAAAAACTTACGCATTTTATGTAATACGTTGCCCGCCTCCCTTTTTATTATATTCTGATCGCAATTGCATTTTTGTAAATGGTTTTACGATATGTTAAGTATACTAATTCCAGCGAAGCAATCAAATTGAAACGGAATGTAAGTGAAAATGAATCGAATGTTCGTCAGATACAAAATTTGTAATCATTAAATTTGTGTACAGAATTATATTACTTTACAGTGCGACAGTATTTTTAGTACAACTGTGATGAATCCATAATCTTTTTTGTACAATTACTTTTTTCATATTCTGTAAAAAGTTGAATTTGGTGAACAATAATCGGTGACTAACTATTGCCGAACATTAATAACCGCATTATACAAAAAATGAGATAGCAAAGAGTCATACAATAGCAATAGGAATACTTTTGTACAAAACGGTGCAGAGAATACGCTATGTTTGTACTAAAACAAAAAGATTCTTTAACATACCAGTTGTGGGAGGGATATCGTTATTTGGGCAATTTACATTTTATTTGAGTGTTTTATCTGAAATACATCCGATAGTTTTGATCAACATTGTGTAAACGATATACACGACTCTGTAAAAGTACTAACGATTATCCGAACTTAATGTAATAAAATACAAGATTTATTGTATGGAAACTCGTGCCTCTAATTCTATGTACATGTGAATCTCTTCTCCCTTACTCTTCGTTCATCACAACACACACAATCTTGTTATGTACAGTTTTTGCTGCTTACCCTCTTAAAAAGAATCTTTCATCGTTCCGTGCATCATATCTTACATAGTCTTACGAGTTACTACATTTAAGTAGAGTAACGCAATTTATACTTAAATAAATAATCGCAGAAGTTACAAACCGAAAATAAACATTTACAACAGAGACTGAATAATACTCTACATCCGTTATTTATATCGAAACAATGCAATAAACTGGCACTGTGTAACGAATATGTCCCCAATGAAAATTTACAATTTTTCAGTATAACTAACACAGTACATCATTTTTGTCCCGCACATACGTTTGCATGTCTCAAAATTCTCTGTTTACAAAATTATTGCAACACAATCTTAAAACTAAGCTAACGAAGCACTTTAATGTTTCTTATACTAGACTGCACTGTCACTGGCATCTCCAAGTTGTTCAACAAATCCCAGACTTAAAAAAACTTCTTGGCAAGCTTTTTATTAATAATCACAAGTCACTCTCGTTAGCGTGATCTAATAAGTCCTCTTAAGGTTCCTATTGGAAAAGACATCTTTAAGCTTCTTAAAGATTTATACTAATACAGATATGTATCAGTACAGAGCAGGGCATTTTTTTATCTGTTCTCACTTCTAAGGAGGAAAATAATGAAATGCACAATAACTGAGAGATGCTTGGCCAGTGGTTCCCAGCATAATTGAAATGAAATCCATCGTTTTTTTAGAAGAGTTTGTGGTCAGAAGGATTTCAGACGAAAGAACTGTAGTAAATAAATAGCTGCAATTATGTTCATGTACAAGACGGTGGTGGCTGCTGCTGCTGAGGAGAGGGAAGGGGCGCTGCCGCAGCAGCTACGACTGCGGCAGCAGCAGCATACGACGACGGGTCTGAAGTATCGAGGAGCGGAGGTGGCGGAGGCAGATTTCCTCCTGCGCTTCGTCCTTTTCCTCGGCCTCTTCCTCGACCCCGACCCCGGCCCCTCCCCCTTCCGCGTCAACTCCGCCTTTCCGGCATTCCTATATTGCTCGTTGTCTTCTCCAGGAAGGCTAACGGACCTTGAAGAGCACTGCTCCCTACACCTCCAACAGGAAATCCAGCTCTTGCACCAGCTACACCCACACCTCCCTGCGTCATGAACATTCCCTGCTGCCCAACCGAGACTCCAACTCCCTGAAGACCAGCTGTGGGAGGAGCACCCGAGCCTTGCTGCACCTGCAACGTTAGGTCACACGTTCTAAACAATTTATACAATTGGACGGATGCTTTGTGAACACAAGTGGACATCAATGTTGAATGAAATAGAAGGATTCTTAAGGACCTGAATCTACATCAATTTAGTCGCGGAGAGTTCCAAAGTATTTTTAGATATACAGATTTCAGAATAGAAATATAGTGTCTTGATTGTTGTAAGCCAATAGGGTGGCAGGAGTAGTAATTAGATAGGCGAGGGAAATGAAAGAAAGCACAATGTTGTTTTACAATGAACACAGATTTATTCTGCAAACATCTAGTTGCATGTAAAGACAACACAAGCGAAATGATATACGTTTGTTCTCTTGCAGTCATACCCATTGTAATGAATGGCTGCAATATGTAGTTTTGTTCGTATGTATGATCTCTAAACATTTACACGAGAGAAACTATAATATTAATATATGAAGTACAGGAGAACAGTCACGATTTCAATATGATTTTTTGAATATAAAGGTATTTAGTTTTGTAAGGGCTTTCATACCGATACAATACGCATGCATACATGTTTGCATGCAAAAGATATTTATCATATTATAGTCAAGGAAGCTTATAAATACCGAGAAATATTTTGTCTCTTTAACAATTTATAATATGTGATATAAAGAAATCTATGATATGAAAAAATATGAAAGGAAAATGAATATATACATATGCCTATGTATACATATATGTATAAGAAGTCACTTTAGGTTTCAAATATTAGTTCCTGCTTCTATATTATAATTTATATTCATTAAGGATCGTTAGGTTTATTATTAATATTAAGCAAATTGATAAATGTTTATCTGTTTGTTGTTTTTGTTATTGCCATTATCAGATTTATCATAGCAGTTTTTGGCTAAACATTTGTATGCATTCTAGTATCAATAGTTTTGGCACCATTTTATAACATATTTATACAAGTATACGTTGTATACTTGTTACTTTCTTTTTTCCATAAATGAAAGTCATGCTTTTATATCTCTATATATCGCAGATGCTAATAGAAGCACTTTAACTTTTTTTTTCTCATATGTTACGCTTCTGTGGATAGGAATTATGTAAGGCACTGATTATACGCAACACTATATGGTATACATTACTTTTTGTGCAATAGGACCGAATAATTTCATGTCTTGAATAGCTACTATTATAAGAAAGAAGAGCAAAAATAGTCTCTATGATTCTGATGAATATTTCCAATCGTAACAGATCTCTTAATAATTTAAACTATTTATATACACCTTATACCTTATACACTCGCACTCCCATGCATACACGCAGGCAGACATATAAAATCATTCAACAGTGGTATTCATTTTCAAATGGAACAAAGAATAGAAGAAACCTAATAACAATAAATATACTAGAATCAGAATGAGAGTATTATAGCAAGTATATAAATAATCTTTTGACACAAGTAACCGTACAGAGCAACAATACTTTGTAAAGAGAAATTTTCAATAATTTACATTACGGATAAGTCTTAATTTACAGTAAAAGCAAGATAAACGTTCAAAAATAATAACTAAAAATATTTACTTTGTTAGCTATAACCGCCACGCTAAAATAAAATTTCTGCAAATACACAATTCGTTTCTTCCCTATGGTTAAAAATTTTGTTTATGTCGTATCGAAAAAAAGTATCTCCAATAGTAATTTCAAACAGCTGCCCGAGTACAAAGGTTTCAGCGTTCCTTGTAATGGTATTATTTAAATACCTGTTGCTGATGAAGCTGTTGTTGCTGCATTTGATGCTGCATTTGATGTTGCAATTGTTGTTGCTGCTGGAGCTGTTGTTGATGTTGCAATATCTGTTGCTGTTGTTGAATTGTTGCATTCCCACCCCCATTAGCAGCTTGTTGATTTTGCCCGCTTTGAGTACCATTTGGTAAGCCTATGACATTTTAAATTTATTAAGCATTCTTCTATTTACTCATTTTTCTAGATTCTTACCATTAGGTGCTGGACCTTGAGCCGGGGATTTGGCCCAGCCCTGTAAATCTGCTAACAAATTCTGCCACACAGCGATCTTATCATAGTGCCTTTTTATCAGATCTTCTTTCCGAGCTAACTCTACTCTAAGATCGTTAATATCCTCTTTGACTACTAGCTCTGGCTTCAATGCAGATAATAAGAATCTCTTCTGTAGAAAAAAGGCCTCCATTTGTTTTGCTAAATCTATGAACCTTAAAGTGACTTGTTCAACTTCGCTACGAGCTTCGTCTTCATCCACAGTCAAACCACCAGACATTCCTATTCCATTGTTTCCTAATCCCTCCTCCTTTGCCGTCAGTATACTCAAACATTGCTGTAAATTCGATTGTATGTTAACAAAAATCGTTACACAAACAAATAATAGACAATATTATATCAAATACGGCGCGAAATTATTATCTCGTTCGGAAATCATTAGCCTAATGTAAAACAATTTTTTAATCCAAAATGAATGTCCAAAAAAGAAAGTGTTATAAAACGTAAGGCATTACAGACGTTACTAAATGAATAATATTATAGCGTCTGTTAATAGCGTACCTGGAATGCTTCCTCGAATTCGTCTATAAGGTTACCATTACCATTAGTGGGTGTCGCCATTATACTTGCAGTGCTTATGTACAAAAAGAGATTTCTGTACAATTACATTGAACTTAATTTAACAATGATAGGCGCATAGTAAATATTTGAAATACAACTATTTAGTCCCTGGTTGGTATACACGTTTATCCTTCCAACAGGACATTAAAACCTTATAGTTAAACAAAATGTCACTCACGATCACTGATGCATACATTAGACACAATAATTAAATCTTTTAACATTTAAAATATTAAACGTAACAGTGTATTCATTATCGAGACGAAATTGCTGCACAACTAATTTTTCGATTAGTTGTACTGTTATTGCTCGTAAATAGTAACTACAACGTTAGTCAAAGACGTCCAGTGAGGCGACGATACGTCAGAGAAGGGGAAATCAGCGGCTCAGAGGAACGTCTCACGTCTCACATCACTCGATTCTGGCATCACTGCGTGGGGGGGAGTAATCGATATATATCGATATACATCGATCATCGTAAACTTTGAATTTTGTAATTGTAACGCGCGCGAAAGGATCGCGTTCAAGGGTGTGCAGTTCTTACAAGTTCTTATGCATACAATATACATTGCACAAGGAGGATTGCAATTATGCAGCTCGAAATGTTAAAATATATTTTGCACATTTTATAGTCGTTTCCGTTTATATCTTGCAATAAATTATTTATCGTCGATCCCATTTAAAAACAAATCGATTGAATGTTCGAACGATCGATAAACAAAAATGCAAGTAATAAAGAGTGAAAACTATTTGTAAATTGCATTATGTTTGTTTATTAACAATATTTTCATTTATCTCTTTTTGTTAAATTTAAAACAGTCATGGATCAAGCGTAATTATGAATAATAGTCATCCACCAAGTATAAAATTTTTTTAATCAAATTGGACTCAAATATTTTTCACTGATTCAAATTATTTGTATATAGCATTAAACGGTTCAAATTTTGTTCAAAAATCAATTAAATCAAATTCTATCAGGTCAGGCCCATCGGGCACCGGTTTGAACCATGGATCCTCCAACTCCCATAAATCAGGATGCAGTGTCTCTCTGCCCGGTGGTATTTTGCATACTGGACAAGGAGAAGGAGGATAAGCTTCAACATCGAAGAATCTTTCCAACTCCTCTGGATCAAACGATTTGTGTTTGTACATCTCTTGCTGCCGTGGGACAGGAGACGCATGAGCTTTAACTCTGGATGGAACAGGCATGGCTGTGCCTAGTTCTTCGTCTTGTTCCCAAGATATGTCTTTATCTACATAAAGTTCCTCTTCATAAGGAACACTTAAGTGTAAGTCATCTGAGACTTCTTCCGCTATTCTTTCAAACTCTTCTTCCAATTTTCTATCTGCTATTCTTGCTGCCATAGTTTCTTTAGCTTTTCGTAGGAATTCACGAGCAGCTACAACATCTGGATGATCTCTTCCATATACAGGTTGAAACGTCTCAGTCTCCACATCAGGAGCTCTGTGTGTTGTTTAAGAAATGCAATTGCCATTATATTTGGGCAAGGAACAGTGTTTTCGAAATGATTGATTAAATTCGCACAATATACTGTGAGCGAATTTACCTATATAGTTGTCTACGAGGAGGGCTGGGTGTTTGTGCAAAGAAAGACTGAAAGTCGGGTGGAGTTTCATCGGCAATATTAACAGCATTACCACCAACGTTCGCTACCGCCATGACAAAGTCTCGTCTAGCTTGCTGTAAATCTTCTAATTTGTTTTGCACTGCTGTAACTTCTGCAGCATCTTGCTCGTCGAGAGTCTCACTGTTACATTTTGAAAGATTCTGTATCAGAATTGTAGATAAATCGATAGAACAAACAGATTCACCTGATCACTTGAATGGAGCGATTCGCAATTTGCGATGCTGCTTTTGAATCAACGGTTGCCGGCACGCTGATAATAGTAGTGCGAGTGTCGTCCATTGTTCCAGGAGGTATTACAATGTTGCTGATCGGTCCGTCGCCAACAGGTTCGGCCGTAATTACATCGGCGTTCATCGCTTTGGCTAATTCGTTGGTTCGCCTGGGGAATTGGAGTCTTGATTGTGGTCTTGGGATTCCACCCATCGATGGACCTGCAGCCATAGATGAACTTGCAGCCATAGGCGAAGGTCTTTGTACAGGCCTCGTTACTTTCTCTTTACCGAGCCTAATTAAAAATTAATTTTAGGATAGTAATGGTAAATCTCGTGTTACAAATAGACTGATTAAAGCAGACTTGACTACTGTCGCGACCTGGCATCACCTCCTATCGGACGTGCTGTTCTTCTTGGTACTCGATCACCACCAGTTGCTTCCAACCGTTTGCGTTCATGTTCCTGCTTCATTTTTTCCGCTTGTTGCATTCTAGCAATCATCGCTTTAGTCATTCCCGGCTTATGAAAGTCCACCTTTTTTGGCTCGTGTGTTATTTTTCTTCGAGGCTTGAATGCATCTTGCTGAGGCCTCGTTGTCTCTTCTTTTTTTTGCAATTCTCTTACCACGGCACTCGTCTTTGCCTCGCGAAGCTGTTGGGTTCTCGTTAAGCCGCTTCCGGCCCGTGCGTATCGACTCATTTTGATTCTGTAAAGTTTCTCATTGGATTCAGGGTAAAGAAAAGCTGTTTTACAATTTTATCGAAAAATTTATTACATTTTAATATTCCTTATAAATGCATAAATATCACCGACATACTAATCGCGCGGAGAGATATTATTTCCTAACGCGAGGACGACTAGTAAATAGATTAGAATAAATGATTAATAACCTAATTGATTGTTACTTTTAGTTGATAAATGCTTATATCGCTAATATTCCACTGGTAATTTGTCAAGTCTTCATGCTGCAAGTGTTCTTTGAAATCAATGATCCATAATTTTCACTATAGAGATTACATATCCAATATTGTTGAATTTTTTTTAGTATACTAATTACGAGAATTTGATGTTATGCATAGTATACCTAAACCATATACCATTTGGCAGGAAGGATAAGTATTTGCAATAGAAATTGCTTTTGTTTTTGACAGTGTGCTAAATGTGTTGTAAAAAAATAAAAATCTCGAAAAGTTTCGTTTTATACCTCTTTACGTATGTACTTTATAAGAATATAAAAATATATGTATATGTATATTTTTAATAGTAATTAACGATGGGAAATGTAAATATAGTATAGTAATTGAAAAGTGAAATTTCATAGCTTGCGACGGCTATTTGAAAATTTAAATTTAATCGATTGTTGCAGAACTTTCGATACTTGAAGTCGAAACGAATTAATACTTGGTCGATATGTTGCAAACGTAAGTCTGTATATTTAATATCAGTTGAATTCTTCACTTAAGTTAATATACATTTCTAATAATGCCGACTAGGGCAGAACGCCCTAACTTAATGCCCTTTCAGGATACTCAATACAGTTGGACAGATGATTTACCAGTTTGCAAACAATCTGGTATGTAACTATGCACTCTCCCGGTATACATAACCTCAAAGATTGATTACTCCAATATTTACATTGTGATAAACTACTGTCTATAAATATTTCTAGTTTTCTTTCTGACAGGCCAGAAAGAATAACGTATAATTAATTTTTCCAGAAAATACATTTCTCAAGTTGTTACTGTATTTTAGGAGTAGGATTCTCAACAAATCAAATTTATCGCGAGGATGGATACAGACAAGAGGAGCACCCTTTCGAGGACCGTAGTTTCCATTGCCGCTATGATGACTCAACATTCCTTTATGGAGTGTTTGATGGGCACGAAGGGACTAAAGCTGCAAACTTTACTATGCAGAGAATGGCTGCAGAGATTTTACTGGGTCAGTTGAATGGAAAATCATCTGACGAAGAGATCAAAGAAGTTCTTCGGTAATAATATGTATTTTTATACTATTTTTAGTAGAAGTAACAATTAATAATGTATTCGCGGTTTATTATTATTTACAGACAAGCATTTATTGCTGTAGAACGGGGCTATCTAGATTCCATCGGTGATCTTCTGGCTGAACGTGCTAGTTTGCAGTTCGATATACCAGATGGTTTAAATTCGTATGAAACTTATCAAAAATTCCCTCACTTGGTTAGTCCAATTTATTGATTGCATTTCGGAAAAACGGTGTTTAATTCGGTGTACTATTACATATACGTATATAGATAGTACTGAAAACTTTGTAATATTATTCTTTTCAAAAGCAAAGGTCTGTAGACGGTAAAATGAGAACCTAATCAATGACATATCTTTTCTTAAATTTTTCTAAATATGTCTTTGTTCATCAATAAAATTATAAAGAAACCAAATATTTATACAGGTCGATAAATTAAATTCATTAAATTGCGAGCTATCGGCAGGAACTAGCGCAGTTGTAGCTCTTGTATACGGTGGAAGATTATATGTAGCAAATGTTGGTGATAGCAGAGCTTTATTATGTAAAACAGATAGCAATCAAGTGTTAAGAGTTGTACAATTAAGCGTCGATCACGATTTACGGAACGAGGATGAGTTATTACGATTATCTCACTTAGGATTAGATACGGATTCGATAAGACAAGGTGAGTTAATAATATTGAATTAATTTTTCTCATCGATATTATTGCTGATACGATACTGAAAACTATCTATTTACTTTGAAGGATATCATCTTGGAAATCAAGAGAATACACGATGCCTTGGAAATTATCTTGTTAAAGGAGGATACAGGGAATTTGAAGAATTGGCAACTGCTACGGCAGAACCCATTATAGCTGAACCTGAAATTCACGGTGGAATAGAACTTGACGAGTCGTGCAGGTTTTTATTGCTCATGTCTCATGGTCTGTATAAATCGTTAGAAGAAGCTACCGGCACCGATCAAGTTAACAAAGAATTGGCGCTTATAGCAGTTGAACAGGTACAATACAATTATATATAATTATTTAACAATAAGTTTTACGGATTAACTTTCAGTTTCGTGTACAGTCTACGTTAACTGGAGTTGCTCAGGCTGTAGTAGATAAAATTGTAAGGATTCATCATGATGTTAATATGAGCACTTCGCAAAGTACAGTAACTACTGGCAAACGAGACGATATCACTCTTCTCGTACGAAATTTTAATTTTCCGCTTCCCCACGCATTGAAAAGTCCAACCAATCAATCGGTTAGATTTAATCCAATCGTTGAAACTGCTCCAGTAAGTACAATACCGGAAACAGAGGATTATTCGAGCACTGGAGTTACAGACGAAGTGTCGACAAGCGACACGTCCACGTCAGATATGTATTCTCCAGGAGCAAAGCCGGCGGACAGAAACGCTAGGATTAAACCTTACGTGAACTTTTCGGAATATTATGAAAATGTGGAAAAAAGACGACAAGAAGGAACTTTACCCGAAGGCATAAATTTTTAGTTCTAGATTCCGAGGACACAAAGTATTAATCAAACTCCGTATTATGCTTGTACATATTTATTTTGTATACAGGTCTTTCAAATAAAATATCAAAAATCTATGTATAACTGTGCTTGCATAAACTGGATATAACAAAATTTACATTATAAAATATATAACAACTATAAAACTTAGTCTCCTCCTTTTCTCTCTCTACAGAGCGATGACACGAGCAGTTTCAATTTATACGAGAATTTCTACCACTTGAACTCTATACATTCAAATTAATCATACTCCACGATTTCAACTTTCAGACATTCTAGAATCAAATTTTGGTAATCAACAAATAACTGCAATATGGAACTTACACGTTTGCGCGTATAGATTATAAATATTTTGTTGGATTTGTTTTAAGTCTTTCGAATGCAGCTTTCTCGAGGCATTCTCTATGATCCGGATGAGCGATTTGAATCAATGCGTTCGCTCTTTGACGTAACGTTTTGCCAAAAATGTGTGCTATCCCATGCTCCGTTACAACGTAATGCGTGTGTGCCCTTGTTACTACAACACCGCCACCTATTTAACAGTTTAGAAATTGTTACACAGTAAAAAGATTGTAGTACATAATCGGCCGCAAATAATTGAAGCAAGTATTATTTCTTTCTTGTATCGTACCAACTTTGAGTACAGGTTGAATTTTACTTTCACCCTTGCTAGTTACGGAGGGGAAAGCGATCACGGCTTTCCCTCGGCCGTCTTGACCCATCGCAGCACCGCGAATAAAGTCGAGCTGCCCACCGAAACCAGAATACATTTTGCAACCTAAACTGTCCGAACATATTTGTCCAGTAATATCCATTTCTATGCAGGAGTTGATGGCTGTCATTTTCGGTTGTTGAGATATCACTCGAGGATCGTTCACGTAGTTGATCGTAAGCATTTCTAGACGAACCAAATATTCAAAGTTACGTAAGTACATGGTTCTGGGCATGTTAAATCGTTACAAGAACACGCAAAACGACATACGCACCTACGAACGGATTATTATGTATGAAGTCGTACACTCTTTTTGTACCGATTACCAAAGAACTAACCATACGTCCTCTGTGTTTAGGTTTCATTTTATTTGTAATATTTCCACGTTCGGCGAGGTCCACCATTGTGTCACCCATGATCTCGGTGTGAACGCCAAGATCTTTGTGGTTGCCGAGCGAACACAGAACAGCGTCAGGTATATTGCCAATACCGAGTTGCAAAGTTGCCCCATCGTCTATCAGCCTCTGTGCTATAATCTTGCCAATTTCTGCTTCGATTTCATTCGGTGGAGTACTAGCCACGCACGGCAAAGGACAATCGTATTTTACAGCCCAATCGATGTGGCTGCAATGGATGACGGTGTCTCCAAATGATCTTGGCATGTGTTCATTGACTTGAGCTGCGAGACCAATCAGAAAACTAATTCTTATTTCAATGCATTCTCCTAAATATTTCGGTAAATAGCTATCTCGTTAATCTCACTGACCAATGATTACTTTGGCCGAACTGAGAGCTGCACGCGTACAATCCACGCTCACGCCTAATGAACAAAAGCCACGTGCATCCGGCACGCTGACGTGAATCAGTGCAACGTCCGGGACAATTCGCTTCTCGTAAAACAGTTTCGGCGCCTCGTGGAGGAATATTGGAATATAATCTGCGCGACCTTCGTTCACTGCCTCTCGAACGTTCGCTCCGATGTAAAAACTCACAGACCTGAAGTGTTCTGTATAAAGTGAATTAGAATGAGTATAGTGTGCTGAAATGGCAACTTGGCAATTACAGGGATATCATACTCTCGAATTCGGGGCTCGCGAAAGGCGCGTCTCCTTCGAGACCCATATGGATTAATCGTACCCCGCGTAGATTATTGCAAACACCGTGCTCCGTCATAGCACGTATCAATTCGTTTGGCGTCGCTGCACCACCCTGTATAAAAACTAAATGCTCTGGAAAAAGAACAAATTTTAGAGATTAATGAAATCTGTCGATAAGCGAGTTTATTCGCGGACCGAGCATAACCACTGTAAATACCTGAATTTATTATTTTTACTGCATCTTCTACGCAAACCCATCGCGGACATCGTTTCAATGGTTGCAGAGGTTCTCGTATATATTTCAAACCGCACATGTTGAAGTTACTCTTTGGCACAAGTTTGTTGAACGCTGTGTTCAGCGAGTCCAAATTTCGACGTAAATTAAGTCCAAACATTTTGATGTAAAGTACAGAATCGAAGTATAAGATGTCAGAAACCGTGCCGACGATTGAAATACGTGCTAACTTCGTCGAATTGATGGAATATATACTGGAATTACATGAAAATTTGGAAAGCACATAATCTAAACGATTTCATTGGTGTCAGATGTCACTTCACACCAGATCTGGATTGGATCTGTTGCCATCTCCACGATAACTATTTGAACGTCGCATTTGACGGTTTTCGATTTTTCAACCCTCTCTCTCTCGATGTGTTTGTCACGTTTAGATTTTCTGACCCCCCCGTAGCATGGTATATAAAAGGTGACAAAAAAAAAAATAAAAAATAACAGTGTCGTCGTCGAAATAATTACGCTTGTACACATTCCATCTTGAATTTATTCCTTCAAATGCGATGTATCTGCTAGTTTGTTACAGTGATTGCATTATACAAAGGAATTTCTTTAAAATTCCATATAAAAAGTATTTACCGTCATTGTACAATGGTTTTCTGTTCGACTATCATGAAATACTCATTGAAAATAAAAGCTTTTTCTTGTTTCCTTAGGGATCGATGTTCTCTTGCCTATGGCGACAAATAAGAGGCCTTC
This sequence comes from Lasioglossum leucozonium, assembly GCA_028454225.1. Lineage (NCBI taxonomy): Eukaryota > Metazoa > Arthropoda > Insecta > Hymenoptera > Halictidae > Lasioglossum > Lasioglossum leucozonium. The sequence continues at coordinate 11,612,018 of CM052210.1, read as the reverse complement.
TTGTATTTACTCAGAATGTAGTTAACTATATGTATATGTGTATAAATTGAAGATTATTTTCTGATATTTTGTTTGTCCGTACGGTTCTATATTATTCTTATCCCAGGCAAGAAGACGCGTAGATTACACGGAATTAAAGAATGTATGAGGTTTTCGACACGAATAATTATGCGTGCGGAAAACAGCAAATATCGCGAAATGCTATTTAAAAAAAGAGTCTTTTGACGCTGGTATGTTTGTCGTCGGGACGCTTATGGAGCTGGCATCACTTTCAATCGTTCGAATGCTGCTTTCTCGAGCGCCTCTCTATGATTAGGATGAGCGACTTGAATTAATTCGTATGCTCGTTGTTGAAGATTTTTGCCGAACAGTTTGGCAATTCCGTGTTCTGTGACAACGTACCGAGCGACAGCTCTATTCGTGACAACGCCAGCACCTGGAAACGACGAATCGAACATTTTACGATTCAAATATTTTGAAAATATTTATTGCAAATAGAGATACAGAAAATCCTCTTATAACGCGGTCACCATATAACACGGTACGAATTGATTGTGTTACAGGAAGACTGTATATCTCTGTCCACATACGGAAATGGCACAGAAAAATTCTGGAAATTCAAATACCTTGTTTTAGAACGGGTGAAATTTTGCTCTCGCCCTTGGCAGTAGTTGATTGCAACGCGATAATGGGTTTTCCAAGGCGATCTTCGCTGATCGCTGCCCCCATGATGAAATCTAGTTGTCCTCCGAATCCAGAATACATTCTTGTCCCGATACTGTCGGAGCAAATCTGTCCCGTGAGATCGACTTCGATACAGGAATTGATGGCTGTCATATTTGGCTGCCTAGCCACCACTTTAGGATCGTTCACGTAATCCACTACCAACATTTCTGCAACGATCACGATTCTATTGTACGCTCTGACCTCGATAGAATTTGTATCAATGCCCTACTAAAAACAGACTCACCGATGAAAGGATTATTGTCCATAAAGTCGTATAGTTTCTCGGAACCGACGCAAAACGAGCCGACGATTCGGCCTTTGTGCATCGTCTTCATGTTATTCGTGATGCAACCTTTATTTACAAGATCGACTACACCGTCGCTGAACATCTCGCTATGAATCCCGAGATCCTTGTGGTTCGTCAGCTGCGACAGTACCGCGTCCGGTATACTGCCAATTCCCAGTTGCAAAGTAGCACCGTCCACTACCAAATTCTCAGCAATATTCTTGCCGATCTGAAGTTCTTCTTTGGACGGTGTTTTCGTAGGATGGACCGGAAGTTTCTGGTGGTGCTCCACGGCGAAGTCCAAATGGCTGACGTGAATGATAGCGTCGCCGAACGTTCTGGGCATGTGTTTGTTTACTAACGCTGCGCGTAACAGCGGTAATAAACAATTTACCGACAATTAATATTCGCGTCAAATCGCAGAGAGAATAGGAATGAAAAAAAATCGAAAATTTACCTACGATATATTTGCTGTGGCTCACAGCGGATCTAACGCAGTCCACGCTGGTGCCGAACGAGCAGTAACCTTTGTCGTCCGGAGGACTAACGTGAACGAGTGAGACGTCTGGCTTGATGTATCCTTCTTTGAATAATCGAGGAATCTCGTGTAAAAAAATCGGCACGCAATCAGCGGTTCCCGCCTGAACGGCCGGTCTCACGTTGCCTCCAATAAACAAGCTTATCGACCTGAAATGCTCTGTATACAAAACGTCATAATGCATAAGAAAATTGGCATATAATTAGAACACGTCTAACAATGAACGAAACTGCATGCTTCGATTTACATACACGGTGCATTAGAAAGAACTTTGCATTTGAAACTTGTTAATTTAGTTCTGATAGTAAACATTTGTAAACCGTGCGAACAGCAGGTGCGGCTCAACATGATTATCGACAGGACTATTTAAGCCTATGGTACTGAAAGACGAGCGGCAAATTACGATAACGACGTACTTGCATTCTCTGGCTTGGCGAACGGCGCCGGACCTTCGAGATGCATATGATACAACCGCACGTTTCTCACATCGCATCGTATGCCATAGTCAGTCATCGCCCTTAAAAGTTCAGAGGGTGTTGCTGCTGCTCCCTGAATGAATACCGATTGATCTGCAATAGAAAATTAATTCGTTGAAAAATGGTATCGCAATTTCTAATAATATTCATATAAAATAAATATGTTGATGAAAGATAAAAATTTAATGTAATCTGTGTAACACCGAGTTATATATCTGTGTTACACAATCAGTGTATCATCAAATCAAAATTTCATCGATGAAAGATGTATAGAATTAATAATTTGTACCCTATCCGCTATATGTAGTATCTACACAGCTAGATAGATAACATCGAACTTACCTAAGGAAAATACGAATTATTATCTCTACACACGTTAACAATAACAATTAATTATCTCTTATCTGTTGGACGTATTATACAATAGAATCGTAATTTATCAAAGTGTAATTTCCGTAATGATTTTTATCGAAGATTTTATTTTCGAGGTGTTCGATATTAAAACAAATCCTCGTTCTCTATTCGACTGCTGGCGTTTGAACCTTGACCTCGAAACACTGTACGACTTGGCAAGAGAGCGGGAGACCGAGCGTTCTTGATCTATTTAACTAATGAAACCGCGTGAATTAAGAATAATTCATTTTTCCTGTCTGAAGGTACGGCGACGGATCGAAATTATGCAAAGGAAACGTCACGATCAATTTTAGCTGAAACCAAAATTGAACGATCACGACCGTAATATGAATATTGTTTCTGTTTGCTAAATAAACTGTTCCTTGCAGAAAATGGTCGAGAACCATAACCGGTAAACAGTTTATATTTAATCGCAGACCCGGAAAGCAACAATATTCGCTCGTCCAGATTTATCCGCTGTAGCAGTTGCATGTTCGCGCGTTGGAAATATGTTTTGGGATCGATGATTTTGCCTGTAACACGTGAAGAGTAAAGGGGCAGCGTTCATTGTACCTGAACATTTTTTTCTCATTGTCTCATTTCTTATTAATTCGTGAATAATGATTTATTGTATACGAATAACTTAAGACAATGGAGAATTGTAATGCGATCATCGCTTATTGCGCGAAAGATACGCGTAATCATCCTTGGCGAACGTATGACTCACTATCGTAGCATACAGAGGATTATCTTTAGTTGCTTGAAAAACATTTAATTGATAAAATTAGTCGTATAGTATTGACAAAATAAACGTTTGTAAACGTCGACAATGTCTATGTTAAATATAGTGGACGCACGGAGGCTTCCGTGCGTGCTTGGAATATAAATTTTCTATACGTGTATGTATGTGTTATTTATGCAAACACGGCAACAAATGAATCTTTCAATCCTAAAATAATTTATAGTCGCAAAGTTCTACACCTAATAATAATAGTCGGTTAAAAACAATTTTATCGTCTATAAACAGTCTACAATGGCCGTCGCGTCACTCGTGTTTATACAACGGAACTCAAGCTATTTTGCCGCTATAACTACGCCCGCCTTTCATTAAGTCAATAATCGGCAATTGGTATTCATTGTGGACATTGAATGGAAAAATCTATTACATACTAACTATTATTATCTCGATAGGCACTGTCCAATTTCGTTGCCATATGTTTATTATAAGAATGATCGAAAAATTTCTATAAATCGCGCCGACGCTTTTTATTAGCAGCGTGGTATCCCGGAGGCGTGAACGTTCCCCCTCCAGCAGTCGCATTTACCGTGGAAAAGGGGACGCGCTTCACCTGACGACTGACGCGAATAGCGCCTCTTGCGGCCGCAGATGCGCTCATGCGCTCATGACTCATTCTAAGTCCACCGTCACACGGTTACAGTGGCTCTGATTTCCAACATCGGACGATTCGGCCGACGTCCGACGCATCGGTCTCCTATTTTCCGATCGTGCGAAAAGTATGTGCAGAAGCAAAACTCATCTTTTCCGTCCGCCGAGCTGTTTCGCTTAGTGTCGAGCAAGCTTCGCGGACAGAATACGAAGCGTACGAGCAGGGCCGGCGTGACCTTTTGCGGGGTCAGAATACACATTCTTATCCTATACTTAAATTTCACAATAAGGAATTATTTATTATAAGTACAAAGGATGTTGACATGTATTTTTTATAACATGAATGTTACATAACTTTTCTCGCATTTTTCGCCGAAAAATCTTTGATTACGTCACCAAAATTGATCGAGTTTGCTACTTCAGGTTCTGCAAAATGTCTGATGTGTTTTCATATCGGCCTATCAAAACGCATGGCCGGGTTCCGGCGAACGCGGGAATATGTCGGAGCACGAGCTGTACAGCAAAGATGCGCGCTGTACGAAGGAGAGGTTGGTGGGAAGAGCAGCGGTTTGAGGGGCCTCTACCGTGCCCAGGCCTATCGTAGACCAAGATAACAAGTGTTACTTTGAACTTAATATATGTCGACAACTGTTGTGGCGAACACGGGCGTTTAACGTAAATTTAAAAAAAACAGTTAAACGCCCGGGTCAAACAGTCCCTCTTATCTCGTATAAACAATGTAATCAGCATTCTAAAATTCAACAGAATTTTCGACATTGCGATCCGAGGAGAAGATTTTGACCTTCTAATTTTGCAACCGTTTGCCCGAAAAGGAGTCGAATTTTGAAAATGTAGTTTCCTCCGGAACTTGACACTATTCTCTCAAGAATACTCGGACCACTGACATCTGGATTTATTCTCTCTAAGTTCTTCTAAGAATAGTCGTTGTCCCGAATGTGTCACGAATCGATATAGCATTTAACGAATAAACAACCAAATTTCAAATGACGCGTTGGCAGACTGTGATCGCGGTGTCGCAGGAAAATGAATCAATTACCTGAATCTAGTTCTGCTTGTTCGATAGCCTCATCGGCGGTCTTGAGCCAACAAGGTTCCTGGCCCGGTATTGGCATTGAAGGTTCGTTCACGTAAGTAAAATAACTTTTCTTCGATGCTGAGAAACTAGAAATTCGGGAACTGGCCGTCAACTTATTCAGTGTTTTCGTGAGAGTGGTTATTCGCTTTAGGGTCGCCATGGTTCAGCAGATAAATACACCGTGATCTTCTGTCACTATAGCACGAGGACACAGTGTCGAGTGGAACGACGATAAAACTGTTTCACGATCCGATTGTCCGAAATAGAGAAAACTCTGCGGCCAAATAAATCAAACGGGGTGACGGATTTTCGAAAAGAATTCGGCGGAAATTCGATTTTATCGAACGATATTGTATATCCTCGAACCAGCCGCCACCGTGTCTCACAGTACAGTCGCGCGGAGTTGCGCCTGGTTGCGCTTCTTCTGCGCGAAATTATCGGGAACAGCGAACAGCGAACAGCTCTGTATCTGAAAGCAGTACTACTACACCGATTCAATTACGAATGACAGCAGATTTTGTCGCTAGATGGCCACAGGCGATACCTGACCCTCGCGCGATTAAGAGGGTCACGATGGTTTCATTTGAGTAGAATTAATCGCTTCCTGCAAAGACAAAGAAGTTCTAATCGTTGGAGCTGCGAATAAATAATACGGAAAGGGGTTAACACGAATTTAGTAGTATCTCTGACGGAAAGGATGGTGTTTGATTGTAAAGTTAATTCTCAGAGTACATACCAGATGGCATTTACGACAATATTTCGGAATCATTTTTCAGGTTATAATCGTTCTGTTCAAATCTAAGAGGACACGAGAGTGCTCACGCCCGGGGTCCAAGGTCTTTTCTGCCACTACTTTTGTCAATATAGACAGAGACAGAGCATACCCAGGTTTCAGCATGGAACAGAACCTATACCCATTTAAGTGGGTGTAGGTTTTGTTCTATGCTAAAACCAGGGTATGTTCTGTCTCTATCTATACTGACAAAAATAGTGGCAGAAAATACAAAAAATGAGTATGTTTTCTAAAAATTACTATTGTACATCACTTAGATGAACAATGTAATCATCATTGGATATTGTTCAACCTCGAAGAAGATAACGATTGTAGACGATATTCGCGCAATATTAATTGGATAAAATTCTGAATCAACTCCGACAAATCTGAAATTCGGTAAACATTTCCGTATTAGATCCGTATTGAGTTCCTTAATTTTTTTGATCATTTTTAGGATTGACAAGTTCCTGTGTAACTTGGCACAATAGCAATTGAGTGTTGCGCGCGTAACCATTCAACTACGATGGTAATAAGCAGAATTTTTATGACTTTGTTCGATAAATATCCTGTAATAAAATACATAATCTCTTCTCGTAGAATTCTTAAAATTATCAATAATATATTTCTACGGTGACAGAGGGCTCTGCAAAGCGGATTTTATTTATAATAAACGTGCAATGAATTAACAGTTAAAGCCACGTGATCGCACGTGCCCCTACGTCTGTCTTTGTCAGACACCTATCCTCCGCTTTATCTGCAAGGTTGGGCAAATTAAGTGTACAGCAAATTGGTATGTTGTACCACGCTCTGATCATACAATTATTAAAGAGTCTCGCGTTTTTCACTGTTAACATTTCTCTTGAATTCTATCGATTCATTTGATTGCATAACGTATTATTTCTTCGATTTTAGTCGAACATTCGAAGTTACCCCCACTCTTGACGTTTCGGTCTGTCTCCTTTCATCGAAGCTCTAGTGGCAGTACCTTCTGCTGTGTGGCCGTCGTAACAGATCAGGGAAATCGCTCAGCAAAATGTATTCGAAAACCATCGGAGATCGCCAAGCCAATCAGGAACATGTTTTGGCTGTTTCGAGGGACTTTATCGCACAGCCACGACTCAGTAAGTCGCTGTATTGTTTTCTGAAAAACTGCGAGCGTAAATTCACAGAATAGAAGCACTCGGGGTAAACTGGGCGTAGCAGCGGATCGATTTGCAACTAGTCAGCTGATCCAAAACTGTTCGCTCTATTATCGTTTATGAAAAATTCGAAAAGATGCTGCTAAAATGCATAAACATTCCAAAGAATTCATTATTTTTAACTTGGCAAAACAGTTTGCGAATCGATTATAGTTTCGTCAGGGAAGTGCCCGTTTGACTATCATGTGACTATATAGAGACATAGACATTGACATAATGAAATTTTACGAATTGTCGCATCGATGTTTTATACATGTTTGAAAATAAATGATTAGTCGAAATCGGGAAAACGTTTTTACTAATTTTTACGTCGACCTTTCAAATTGATTTTTATTCTTTCAGCATACAAAACTGTGTCAGGTGTGAATGGACCTCTGGTTATATTGGACGAAGTTAAATTTCCAAAATTCGCGGAAATCGTTCAATTGAAGCTTGCCGATGGATCTATGAGATCTGGTCAGGTTTTGGAAGTATCTGGCTCGAAGGCAGTGGTTCAAGTGTTCGAGGGTACCTCCGGTATCGATGCGAAAAACACTCATTGCGAATTCACCGGCGATATTCTTCGGACACCGGTGTCCGAGGATATGTTGGGCCGTGTCTTCAATGGATCTGGAAAGCCGATCGACAAAGGACCCCCGATTCTCGCTGAGGACTTCTTAGACATTGAGGGTCAACCGATCAATCCCTGGTCACGTATTTATCCTGAAGAAATGATTCAGACTGGTATCTCTGCCATCGATGTTATGAATTCTATTGCTCGTGGTCAGAAGATACCTATTTTCTCAGCAGCTGGTTTGCCCCACAACGAGGTAATTTACTTTTCGATGGTTCGAGACAAGGGGTTAATAATCGTATAAATTTGATAATGTTACATTGTATAACGTTGTTTAGATTGCTGCACAAATTTGTCGTCAAGCTGGTCTTGTCAAGGTCCCTGGAAAATCGGTCTTGGATTCTCACGAGGACAACTTTGCCATTGTATTTGCAGCTATGGGTGTAAATATGGAAACCGCTCGTTTCTTCAAGCAAGATTTCGAAGAGAATGGTTCTATGGAGAACGTGTGCTTGTTCTTGAATTTGGCCAATGATCCTACCATCGAAAGAATTATCACTCCGCGTCTTGCTTTGACTGCAGCCGAATTCTTAGCTTACCAATGCGAGAAACACGTTCTAGTTATACTTACCGATATGTCTTCTTACGCCGAGGCTCTTCGCGAAGTATCAGCCGCCCGAGAAGAAGTACCGGGTCGCCGTGGTTTCCCTGGTTATATGTACACCGATTTAGCTACGATATACGAACGGGCTGGCCGAGTAGAAGGCCGTAACGGCTCCATTACCCAAATCCCAATTTTAACTATGCCGAACGACGATATCACTCACCCTATTCCTGATTTAACTGGATACATTACCGAGGGACAAATCTACGTTGATCGTCAGCTTCACAACAGACAAATTTATCCACCTGTTAACGTACTTCCATCTTTATCTCGTTTAATGAAGTCTGCCATCGGTGAGGGCATGACCAGGAAAGATCATTCTGATGTATCCAATCAATTGGTATGTATCATTGCTACGAGCGCGCTACAATTATTTTTGAAGCATCGAGATATTATAAATACATGAATTATTTTGTTTTAGTACGCCTGCTACGCTATCGGAAAGGATGTGCAAGCTATGAAAGCTGTTGTCGGTGAAGAAGCTTTGACACCCGACGATCTGTTGTATCTGGAATTCCTCTCCAAATTCGAGAAGAATTTCATTTCACAGGGCAGCTACGAAAATCGTACCGTTTTCGAATCACTAGATATCGGTTGGCAATTGTTGCGTATCTTCCCCAAAGAGATGCTCAAGCGAATCCCAGCCAGCACCCTCGCAGAATTTTATCCAAGAGATTCTCGCCATTAATTTTTTTTTATCTTGTGATTCAATTTTCATCTTCCTGAAAACTCCACGAAGAATAGAAAATAAAAAGTTTATAAACCAGGCCTGGCCCAATATCAAAAAAATAAAATGGAACTTCGCGTAAACAGGATTTTCAACGAATTTTCGTTAAACAAATTGGAAGTTAAAATACAAAAAGATAAATCAATTTATTTTCGAAAGAACGTAAATTATGGTAGTAGACAATAACGATAAGCGTGTGCTGGTAAAAAATAATGTTTGCATAAAACATGTACATAAAGGTCAGGGCCATGTTATACTATTGAACGTTAATTCTGTAGCGTTATTGTAATTTTAATTATAATGTTTTCTGTCGTATTCAAATGTTCGCTTACAGAAAGTGATTGTGTAAAGTGTAATATATTACTCAGTATTAACATAGAAGAAAGAAAAAGAGATTGCGAGATCATATCACTTTTTTGTCCTACATTCCAATAGATTTGCGCTTTCACGAAACAGAAAAACAAAAAACAATGTTCGTTCGATGTTATTGCAAATGTTTAAACCTGTATGGATAAACAACTTTTTGAACCATATTCTGCAAGCACTCTTGTTGCTTCGATGTTATACATATAGAATAGTATTCTTGTTTAAAAATAAATATATAAAATATAGTTTAAATATACATGAATTTGTTGACGATACTACTTAGTGTAATTAACAGCCCAAAATGCAGATGCATGTGTGCACGATGTGAAAACTTACATCCATTGAACGAAAGAACAAAAAAGTATATACTGTTTGTACATGTTCTGTTTGCTTTTTATTGTTTTACAAGAGCGGGGACGTAGTCTGGATCGAGAAAACTTATGATTATAGATAACAACTTATAAACTATATATGTTCATTCTGTGCAAAACATGATGTTACGTATGTTCAGAATCTGTGTAATTAGCTCTTCTGTAAATTTGATATATTATTTTTGATCAATTAGTTGTCAAGTTTTGGCTGTTAATTGTTGCACTGCTAATTGGACACGGAGTTCGATGCAAGCATCCTTTTCTTCTATAATACTGCGGATTAAAGTGGTCATTTTTTTCTGAAATCGAACGAAACGAAAATATAAACAATACCGATTAAAAAATCATGTGTGCATTATATGTAGATATGATGGAAATACCTCCAGTAACTGATTTTCTTTAACTAATTGAACCATGGCTGTCCATTCAGCTTCATTCGGCGAATGTACTCTTCCCGGTTTTTCTGGCTTCTTCTTCTCTGGACCTCTTTCTGACAACATTTCCGTTAATTGCTTGATTTCATTTCTCTCTTGGTTTATTCGTGATTTTAGTAACGCCTGCATGTTTAATAATTCTTCATAAATTAAGCTCTCCCTTAACTTATCTATAACATTCTCTGGTTCTGGTTCTACTGTTGAAGCTGAAATAATATTTTCGATTACGTTGAAATGTTATGTAAATTATACAGAAGAGAACATATTCTATAAGCTTATCCTTACTGCTCTCATTTGTCTTGGACGCTGCAGTACTGTTTTGTTCACTAGATTGCAACACGAGTGTAGATGGCTCAGCAGAATCAACGATATCTTGATCATTGGTTTGACTACTTCTTTCGCTTTGATTACTATTCGTACTTATTGATTCCTTATTGTCTTCCGAGGTGTGAACTTTGTTAATTCTTTTTAACGTCGAGATAGACGTTGTTTGAATTTCAGATTTATGGTGTGCCGAATCTTCTTCCTCAACTTTTACTTTCTGCACAGTTGATTCAGCTATATTTTCATCGTTCGATTTGACTTCCTCGTCTAAACTTTTCTGCGCGGCACCTTCCATTTTCTGAACTGTTTTATATTTTCTCTGAAAAGGAAAAAAATATCATTGACACGTAATATTTGCATGGGTTTGTTAGTTTTATTTGTTATAAAGTCGGACCTTTAGTTGCGTTATCATACGTTGCACTTCCCACAATTGTTCCTCGCGGGACTTTGTAACAAAGCCTGCATTCATTTGCATATGTATTTGTGACAGTAACGATTCTTGCTTGGATAGTTCAGCAGCGATCGTTTCCACGGTATCTGGCAGATTGACACTGCCAGATGAGAGCGGTGGAACATACTTTTTTAACAGTACATTTGGAAAAAGAGCTTTGCAATGAAATAACAGAGCTAGTAACAATCTATGACTCATTTGTAAGACAGGACTCAATGTCATCGAGATGGTTTGGGCATTCATTTTTGTAGTTTTCTCCTAAAATCAAGTTTCCTTTTACATAAATATACATATACAGTGCTGTCTCGGGTTCCAATGACCAAACGTGATTATTTTTTAATGAAATTTTTAAATTTGTTCAACATACTCGCGCCGTGACATGATCCAAGTGTAATATGACCCATGCAAGAAGAACCTTGTTGCATTCTGGAAGCTGTTGAGTGAGCTGTATCAATTGTGCTTCTCTTTGCGCAACATCTTTAGTGGATGCTGCTTGCTCGAACCTAGAGATTGTCTCGCTGTTCTCCAATACAGGTTCTGGTAACTCCCTGGAATACAAACATTCTAACAACAGTTTTTTTATACAAAACCAAATCGTTTAAAAATCGTAGAATTCGAACCTCAGAAATAATATTAACAGGCTTGTAGCTACTGTAGGTTCAAACTCGGACATATTTACATGTTCTCTGTTATTGTACAACTTTTTCAGATACTGAACTTTTGACTTCACTCCTGGAACTTTGTACAAACTCTCCACATTCATACCATTTTCTTCTACAAAGTCGATACAGTCTCTTACAACTAAGGGCAGTTCAACTCCATCATGACAACGACTTCGTTCTACCGCTAAATGCAAGCTCACCCCAAATATTGGTTGTTCTTCTAAACAAATAATTTGACAAATTTTAAACAAATTTTAGAACAACAGAAGCAAGAAAATTTTGTAGTTAACACTGTGTGTCCATTACCTCCAATATCTAGGCAGTCTTCTCCGGTATGCTTTCCTTTCTTACGGTCTTTTAGTTTTTGCTTAGCCTTGTCCTTCTCCTTCTCCTTGCGTTTCTCTTTATCTACATCCTTTTCATCCTTGTCTTTCTTCTTCTTGTCTTTCTCTTTCTCAGCATCTTTCTCTTTACCCTCTTTTTCTCTAGACTTCTCTCGTTTTTCCTTCTTGGAAGGAAATTTGAAGGCTTTGGTCTTTTTTGATTTTGACGGACTTCTACAAGTTGAATCTCTTATTCATTCGATCGGTACATCGATAAAACAAAGATGTTACAATGATAAATCTTCTTCCCATCTGTGATCTATTCATTGTCTTTTTGTAAATATATTACAACGACTTTTATGATAAAATACACATTCACTACTGTAATGAGAACCAAAACGATTAACAATATCAAATCATAAATATTTGCTATAAGTTTGTTCTCCATTTGAAGATAATGGGCTTTGAATTATCGACTAACTGTGTATACACAGAACACAAATCAATACACCTAATTTTAGATCAATATGAAGCTTAATTAACACAACAGTGCCAACAATATGTGAAAATTAAAATTACTTTGTAGAGGGACTATAACACCATGAGAGGTGATACTGACAAGCACTTTCGTGTTATCAATTATTCTAGAAGTGTTCGAAATATTTGATAGAATGTAGTTTAATTGATTAAAATGTCGGTGAATACGAATGACTTCTAATAGGAATGATGAGGATTAATCAATGAAATGCTCTAATATTCAATGATTTTATAAAATAAGATTACTTTGTTTCTTGCTCCTCGTCGGGGGAACTTTCACCCTCTAATGTGGCATATCCACGATCTTTACGATCTTTTTTCTCTTTGCGTTTACCGCCTAGGAGTTCTTTCTTCGAATGTTTCTCGTGTCCACCTTCGTCGCTAACTAAAAATGTATTTACATATATACACACACACACAAACACACGACGATTAATAAATATTAATATAAATTTTTAACACATTATTACAATGTGTCATTAAAGCGAAACAAAGATGTTCACAACATTTGATATTTGAACACGGATGACAGGTGTATAACCTCTTATGGAAATTGGTACGTAAATTCGAGAAAGCAATTAATTTGACGAGCAACAATACGTACAATCACTTTCGTTACTTTTCTTGGCGGATTCCGACGCATACAGTCCCGGAAATTCTTTTTCTACGTCAGGGCTTTCGAAATCCATTCTCTGTCGCTTGAGATCTGTTTTAGCCGACTTAAAAATTCTGGTGACAAACTATCGATTATTACGTTCGAGTTACCCGTCTCGATTATTCGCAATCGCTTTATCATAAAATCGATTGCTTCGAGCCCGCGAAATTTTCATAATTTAAACCTTTTTTTTCAACTGAGAGTTTCACAGTAGAAATCGTACAGGACTCCATTAAGCTGCTGCTTTCCGTACATCGGAACGAAACCATGGTTTAAAAACAAAACCATCGGCTTCTTTGCTTGCCATGTATGTAAAGAATGCTTCTTTGAACGACACGTCTGGAAATTTTCCATAATCCATCGTATTCCACATCGATCGTGCATATAAAACGCGATCTTTGCGAACCTGACTGTGGAATATCGACTTTTTCTCCGCGATCTGTAAAAGAATATAATGATCTCTGCAAACAAAATTTCATAGCAGAAACAAACTTGTTCTTTTATTCTGTCAGCATCGTCGAAAGTCAATTTTCTTAGTTGAACTTTGGTCATGCCTATCGATGGGGGATCGTTCATCGAGCTTCTAAAATTTGTGGAATTCCACATCACGATGCTCTTCCGCACTGATTCGTCTTAAAGAATGTATCAAATTAGTACAATCTATTAGTACTAGTTGCACGCAATGAGAAATAAAAAGAAAGTTATATCTACTTCTATCCGTGTTGCTGATAGCAATTCCTTCCCTATACATCAACCAGTATCTCAATTGCGGTAATAGAAAGCATCTTGGTAATTTTGCAAATAGAAATCCTTCTGTTGCCATTTTGTTTAATTCATTCTAAACATTAAATTCTCTATGCGTTATTGTATTCATTAATGAAATTCCGGCTAAGAGACGAATGATTTTACCTTTACCAAAGCCATAAGAGATTCGTCAAAAATTGCTGTGTCTTCCTCAGCAACAGCTTCCTGTGCAAGTTCTTCTTTTGACTCGGTAGTCGTGTCTCGTAAAGGAGAATCGCTTTTACTTCCTTTAGGTCGACTTCCTAAGGGGCTTTGTGATCTTGTTGGTACATCTGCTTCTACAAATCTTTGAGTCTCTGTCTTCTCTCTGTCTCGGATTTCTTTTTGTTCAGATTTTTTACTAGTATTTACAACATTTTGTACGTTCTCTTCGTTTTTGTTTCTGTCTTTAGACCTTCGCCGAGAACTCGCTCTTCTAATTGGAGAAGTTTTCTGCGGTGTTGATCTCTTGGTATCATCATCCCTACTATTCCTAGTCACACTATTTGTTTTCCTCCGGTGTTTGGGCCTTTTAGAAAACATTATTGTACTGCCATTCTCCTCTACATCTTCATCTTCTGAACCAGTATTCGAGTGACAAGGTTTGTCGCAACTATGGGTACCGTGGGAGTCGTATACTTTATCGGGCACATGAATTTGTTTGTATGCCTCTTCGGCGGCTTTTCTCCTTCTACATTCCTCAGCACGTTGCAATTCCTCCGGTTTTGGTAATGGACCAGGAGGAACGTCTATGGGTGACCAATGTCGATGTAGACAAACGCATGGTATCTCTTCTACGCTTGGCTCGGGTGTTTGAATAGGTGTACCCATATGGACACCAGCCACTATTGGTTTTGGTGGTTCCTCGGTGTAATTTTCAACAACACCAGTTATACAATATTTAACATCGTCTATATATTCGTCTTCTCTTGGAATTCTTTTTACCCCTGATATCATCAACTTATTGTCAACAACCACCGGTTTCGAGATATTTTCAACATTTACGAACGGCTCTTTCTTCAACGATTTCAATCTTTTCCGGCGTTCCTTCCACTTAATCTTTTCTTCTTTATTCTCGAGTATTTTCCTTTCATACTTACATTCGCATACCGGTCTTTTCACGACGAGTCTTGCACGGGGTGGTCTACAACCTATTTTATTGAATTTACTACACTTCAACCAACATGGCATCGAATCTCTGCATCGTGTATAATAGTCGATCAATCCTACGTCATTGAGTGCTAATTTCCATCGTTCTTTCGGCGGCTTTGCTTCTACTAAGCTCTGTCTGGTTTTTTCAAGCTCTTCCATCGCTTTCTCTGCTTCGGTATCTTGACCTTGTGCTTGCATATCATACGTGTCCACAAATTCGTTACATCCGCAAGGTTCGTTTCGCTTTAATGCATTTGACGCGGAGCTTTTTGGTACGCTATAGCGTTCCAGGTATTTTAGATTTTTATCTACACGTTTAGAGAGGCACATATCGTATGGAGATTTGTTGAGATCGTATTCGGGTACATATTCGTCGCTTCTACGGGGACTCAGAGGCGGAGTGTGATAAATAATACCTTCTATCACCTGTAGCTTCTTGTCTTCTTCATCTTTCTTCTTCTTAAATAATTTATTATCAACGTGCTCTGCATCCTCTTTCTTTCCACCTACTAAACCTCCAATGTTGTACATCAGTACTTTCTTCTTTTCTCGGTTTTCGCGACAAACGCATGGTTTTCCCCCTGGTCGTACTTCTATCGTTTCTGGAGGATAATCTGGTTCGCTTAGATAAACCAAAGTCTTTTTCGTTGGCAATTGTTGCTCCGATTTTGTCCTCCAGCCACACGGTCCCTTACTTGGTAATTTTATATCAGTTTCTTCCACTTTCACCGGGGAATCATCTTCAGTATCTAAATATCCATATTCGTGTGCACACTTTGTTGGAGGCTCTTCGGGTAAATCTACTGGTTTAACATTGGGAGGATAGTTGTCGGGAGACATCAGCATATTTTTCAAGTTCAACATCTGCTTTTTTGGATCGTCATCTTCGTCTTCGATGTTTAGCGTGTCTTTTCTTTTATGCTTCTTCTTGCTTAAATTAAACGCTCTAGTTTCCTTTTTCCTTCCAGGTCCTCCAGGCGAACTTCCGTTCGGATTTGATGTTTTCATAGCTGCAGCACTTCTATTTTTCTTATCGGGATTTCCATTCTTTTTGCTAGTTTTACTTTCAATATCTTTTACCGTTTTAGTTACCGAGCCTGTGCTTGGTTTCGATTTGGCTTCTGTCTTCTTGCTTGACTTCTCATGGAAGGAACCTTTTCCACCTTTTAAGTTCAAATTCGAGGTTCCAGAAATTTGTTTGACAGGAGCTGTGGTTTTACCAATTTCCTTTGTCCGAGGATTACTGGCTTTTTCTGGTTTTGATGACTTATGGTCGCTTGTGTTATCATTTTTCGTGCTTTTCTTGACGATCGTTTCTGCAGATTTTGCTCGAGATTCTGAAGATTTTGTAGACGCTTCTCGAGTGTTCTTCGTAGTAATAGACTTCTCCTGACGTTTATCTGCTTTTTCTTTTGTTTTCGGTTTTGTGGAAGATTCTGACTTTGAAGTTGTTTTGGATGGGTTCTTTTTTGGAGAATCAGCTGTTTTCTGTTTATCTTTCTTCGATTCTAAAGTATCTTCCTGAAACCGAGGCTGAGCTTTTTCATGATCATCTATTAGCGATTTCGATTCTGCAGGAGTCGCAGGTGGGTTAGGAGAACTAAGTTTCAATAAGGCTTTGAAATCTGTTTCTGATTCTTTCTCTGACGGCGCTGTACGACGTATGTTCCATACATCATCGTAACCAGGATAAAGGGGATCTGGGACAAATTTTTTCATTTCCTTCTCCTCTTTGATTTTCTGCCTGCTAGCTAAACTGTCTGGACTCATTTGGCATTTCTGATCTCTTTTCTTCTCCTTCTCTTTCTTTACTTCTACAGGCTTCCTCTTTTCTTCCTCTTCTTCCTCTTCTTCGTCCTCTTCTTCATCGAATTCCCCAGGTATTTCTTGCAAATCTATTACCGGTTTTTTCATTGGTATGCGTTCACCGAAAGGTCCCTTGCAGACGGCTCGACCAGGTTTTGTGCCACACGGAGGACCCTACGTGACGCAACAATGCGATTACGAGTTCACAAAATTTTACTAGAGAATATTAAAAAATATCTACCCTTAGTATTTGTTTCCTCAATTTTTCTAGTTCTTCTAACTCTTGCGGAGTCAGAGTATGCAAAGCACCCCATGGTGCTCCACAAATGCCCATACCATGTTCATCCCCGCACGGCTGGAAATCTGCGATACTGTACATTCTCTTCTCTGCGAAAGGATCTAGAGGTTTCTCCTTCGCTTTCTTTGCTCGCCTCTTCGCGTCTACTATTTGACGGTAAAATGGATTTCTCCTGCACGATTTATCGCCAGGATACATTTTGCAGGAGACCGCAGGAGCTTCGTGTGGTCTAAATTTTTTTCCAAAGCACAAACCATCTTCTTTCGTCCACGGTATGTGATCGTGGCTAACTTCTGGTGTTAAACCTTTAGCCGATATTTGTTGAATGGCACACTCGCACGGTGGAACGTTTCTCGGTGGTCTAGGAGGTGGTCGTTCGACGATTCTGGATGGTTGATGTATGATCTCGTCTGTGATCCCGGAAATATAATATTGTGTTTCGCCCTTAGGATTGGTAACTCCATTTATCATCAGCTTGGAAGTAAGAACGTCTTCCGAAGCTATCACTTCCAATAAATTCACTGTTGATTCCGGTGGCGTAGGTGCAGGCGAATGCATCGCCATTGATCCTATAATACATCTGTCGTAAAAAGGAGTAAGAAGTTTATATTTTCGAATGACATATTATCCGACTATATTACTTTTATTACTTGTTCTTTTTACTGTCTTCGGCTATTGTGTCGATCACGAAATATGGTGCTCTCATTTCCTTCCCCTTTATATACGACTTCCTGCTTTGCCTGCAGGAACAGCAGTTGTCGCATTTAGGTCCTGGGAACACCAGTTTTGTTATAGCTTCTATCTTCTTTATCAATTTGTTCATTTCCCTTTCCCTTTTTCGATATTCTTCGTCCACGTTTTGCAACCATTCTTGCCACTTTGGAGACAAATTCTTTCTACCGCTCGGGTAGATCTTCTTAGGTCCATCTCCGAGTTTCAGTATAGCAAAAAATTTCTCATCGCTGTTCGTTGGCGTTACGTTTGCAACGCCAGACATTTCGTATGTTATAGGACACGATGGTGGATCTTCTGATGCCCCAGATATGATGTAGTGCGGATGTTTCTCACCGAGCCAAGACTTTTTGTGCGGTTGAGGGGGTTGTAAAACTCCTACGATAGACGTACACGTTCGAATAAATATTTAAAAATAATTATATACGCTTCATCCAAGTAATATCGAAACAAATACCGCATATTTTATACTCTACTGGTCCTGGTTTTTCGCTAACTCCGTTAATCGTAAAATCAAACACTTTACTTCCATTGGGTAATCGTGGAATATCAGACATAGACTCTTCCTTAGGCGTATTTCTCTCTTGTTGTGTACTTCTTCTCTCTAATACATAAGTGAAAATTAGCATTATATTATTATTGAGAAATGCTTTGACTTTAGAGTAACATACCTCTACTACGTCTTCTAACATCTTTTCCTTTGTGCTGTTCTTTAACTGAAGCAGAACTCGTTCGCGTCGTATTTTCATTTTCTTTCACAGAGCTATTTCGTTTCTGTTTTCTTTGACTACTCGAACTTCTTTCTGTCTGATACGACTTATTAGCATCGAAACTTCCTCCACCTTTCTTTCTATCTCCTCTATTCTCTTCATGTTCACGACTCGTTCTTACGTTGTTAGACTCGGTGAAAATGCACTCTTTAGGTGGTAATATTACTTTTGGTAGCGGTAATAATTTATAGCGTGCTCTCCAAATTTGAACGCGATTATAATAAGTTGCCCAATCTGAGCGTACAAAGAGATCTTCTTCGTAAGGCGATTCTTTCTTCTGTCTTACCTGCAATTTCGGCGGTGAAGCTGTAACGTAAATATAATGATTAGTTTTTACTTATAATTTGGAAATACACGTGATACAGAGATCATACGTTTAATAGGAATCTTTGGCATTGTCACAGGAGGTAATCTCTCATGCAGTTCCATTATTGCTTCCGGCAGAGTTAAGAATGCAATAGCTGACAGAATGATCCTTTCGTTACAGTCATAAAATTGTTCTGAAATTGTAAAAATACCAGTGAAGATTAATCTTAATAAACTATACAAATTTGGGACAACAAAACAACAAACTGTATTCTTCTTCTTCAAAGTAATTTCCTGTTAAGACTTTATAGATTTCTCTCAGAAATGTGATTGCATTGCAATTAGAAGTTTCTTGTAATTTTCTAATGATATTTGGTGCAAGTAGGAAGAATGTAGACATTATTCCAATGTCCACAAGCATTCTTTCTGTGCGTCCTGACACCATTTCTTCGCAGTCTCTCCGTATTACACATTGTAGCATCATTAAGTTTTTCATCTATTAAATTTCAATTATCTATTATGTTATTAGTAATTAAGTTTCAACAATTAATATGCAATAAATGCTCTGTACTTGGTCGATAGAAAAATCTTGGTACCAGCGTGGAAACTTAGACAATTCTGTTTTCATGGCCAGATTAACTGAAAGAAATTACAAATATATTAAACGGTGTTTCATCTGTGAAACTTGAGACCATTATTTAAAAAACGCGTGAGCCTACATTTTTCGCTTCCCACTTGTGTATTTCTATTCATTTCTTCATTATAAGTTCTCTGGTTTTGTGCCCATAATGCATCTTTTGCTGCTTCAATCTCATCTTCTATATACCATACTATTGGTCCCCATTTGACTCTTTCTGTTCGCTTGTCACATAGGTTGATGTATGTAGACCCACCACGATAGCGAGATAGTAGTTCTTGCGCAGCAGTCTGCCCCAAATGTAATTTACGTTTGTGATCTCCAATATCTGTGGATTTACCCTTGCCATATTGTTTAGTTTGTTCAGAATCTACGTGACCAGTAAACTGAGTTCGAAATTTTAAGACTGGACTCTCGTTTATTATATTTGTAGATACAAGTGGTGGTTTGTAAAGAAATTTATTTTTGTCATCGTATTTTGTCAATCGATCAACATTTTCTGGTGAACAACAAAAGCCATAAGGTTTTAAAATTTCTGATTCCTCTTCTTTGTGCCTATTTTGAATTTAAGACTAATTATAGTTGTTTTCAATTTATATTCATAAAATGTTTCACATTTACCTTTTGCTTCGTAGTTTAGTTGTTATGGTGGACATTTCTGATTTGGAGAAAGAGGCAATTCTGACCGAATGAAGTGAAGGACAGTGGTAATTAGAAACGTAAGGTCTTCATCTTTTGTAATCCATTGAGTCGGTGTGGTGGTTGTACTTGTAAATTTAAAGGTGGTGTAATGGTTTTTAAGTTACAGATGGTTTTGTGTAATGAATGTGTCTGCAAATATGTTATACACAATAAAAGGTGGTACTTCATACCAGAGATGATACATGTAATATCCAAAAATCTGTCTACTAGTAAATAAATATGGAACTACGATTAAAGTTTTAAGGGATATCCGTATAATAATTCTTACGCATTGTTAAAAATTTTTTATTCTTATACTGTATAAAACTTGGTATTTTATTAGTCATTGTTAAAACATTGTAATTGTCACATAAAATAAATGATTAATTAAAAAGTTAATGTTATATTTTATTATACATTCTACTATTCCAAGCGCGCATCCTCTTCTTTGGTATTATCAACAATATTGTAAAATATAAATCCAGTATAAGTCAGACAACAATCTACTTCGTAAGATCTCTGTTGTTGCGGATATATCAGGATATATAGTTACTTCAACTTCAAAATAGCGCTACTAGGCGTAGTGGCGAAATGCTGAAACTGGTAGCCAAACGTTATCGACAGAGTGGCATTGACACATAGCGCCACCTGGGCGAATGAGTCGAACTAAAATTTCACTAATAGTTTGAGTATTTTGCCACTGCGCCCAGTGGCACTATTTTGAGATTTTAGTAGAAATGGTATGTGGCGCCACCTGAGTGAGAGGTCTAACTAAAATTTAGCTAACAGTTTGAGCATTTTGCGACATCACAGACGAGTTGGTGCTGTACGGAGGACTTTGGGAAGCAGATGATCCTTGCCGGAATTAGCATTGAATCTATGGCAAGAGCGATAAGAATTAATTGTAATCGCAATGAAAATAAATAAATTTCTTATTTTGGTTTGGACTTTTTGCATAATATGAATACAGTGGAATGTAACAAATAATTTTTTCTGTTTAAAATATTTGTTTGTTGAGTGTTAGATCAAATTACATTTAAAAATAACAATACTGTTAATAAGAAGAGGACGCTGTAATCATTCTTGAATGTTTAGGTGGGCGTAGCTGGGCGTAGCACAATGAGGTGTGACCATTTTTATATTTCTGTAATATTATAGTGCATTTATAATATGGAATTCTTGTCTTTAGTAGAAGAAAAATAGTTTGATCTATTAACTAAACAAAATGTTTATCATAACGAGTGATGAGTTTGTGCCAAAACACTTTATCGTTTGTACATTTTATGGGGTAGAAACTTGTTTCTGTTGGTACGAAGATAAGGTAATGATATTTCCATACACAAACGATGATTTCGTGTCTACCGAAGTACTAACAGCTCCTGCTCCAATAAAAAGTATACAATGTTTTGCAAGCCGAATCTTTTTCATTTGCTCTCCACACGGTGTATACAAACTTTCGAAAGACCGAGAATTTGCTGTTTTAAGTAAAAGTGCAATTGGAATGGGTACGGTTTTTTACG
This sequence comes from Lasioglossum leucozonium, assembly GCA_028454225.1. Taxonomy (NCBI): domain Eukaryota; kingdom Metazoa; phylum Arthropoda; class Insecta; order Hymenoptera; family Halictidae; genus Lasioglossum; species Lasioglossum leucozonium. The sequence goes on along the minus strand of CM052210.1, from coordinate 11,590,390 downwards.
AAGTACTAACACCAAGAAACAAGTACCTTTACTTGGACAATAAAAAAAACATGACGAATAAACTGTTGCTGCAACTTTCTGCAGAGGAAAGTGATTCGAGCAGATTATCGGTCTGCACGTTGAATGTGGAGAATACAATGCAACAATTCATGCAGACCATAACCAAAAATGACAGTAATATTGAAAATTTATGTATACTGGCAATTGGAAAGAAAGTTTTAACATTAATAAACGAAACTGTTCAAATAGTATATAATAGTATCTATCCCATCAGAGATATAATACCTGTACAAGCAGATTCTATGGTTGCCGGTCTGTTGTTGCTTACCAATTGCGATAACGTTGTTGTAGTCCACTCCAAGAACGATACGCTGACTTTTGAAAAAATTTTCCTAGGAGTAAATATACAGAGTATTTGTGCAAGCTTTGATCTATCAACCATGGATATATTATGGCTGGTATATTCGGATGAATGTAAATTGTATTTTGGAAAGAAACAGCTATTAAAGCCAGACAGTGTTCAGCGGTTCAGCATGCAAGACAACAGTCTTCCTTGTTTGAGATATTATAATTCAAAAATAATTTTAGGTTTGACCATGAATAAACAATTGGTGGAAATTCATATAAACGAAGTGGAGAAAGTATTGTCGATAGAGCAAGATACTTTTATTGGGCTTAGTGCAGATATGTTGAAAGGCACAAATTTTATAATGGACAAGATTTATAAGGGAACTCAAGAAATACATACATTGAACAACACATTACAGGCTGCAGAAGAGAGATTGAAAAGAATAAATTTGTATGCTCACAAACAGAAAGTACAATTCTCTCCAAACATATCGTTACAGAGGATATCTAATCTATTATTTCTGTCTGTAACATTTCTCGACAACCTTCCGAAAGACAGTTGGGTTGTGTTCAATGTAAAATTCCAAAACGAAACTACATTTTGCATTAAGAAAGTGGAAGATCAAGAAACTATAGTCGATATTTACATACCGGATGGTAAAACAGTAAGTTCTTTACAAGTTGCGACAGATCTGATTACCTTAAAGGAGGAGGGGCATCCTTGGTGCCTCATAAGAAACTATGTAATCTATCCTCTCAGTGCGAAGAAGAAAAGAAAGAAACCAAAGTCGGGCATGGCAGATTTCATAAATTCGAAAATCGCTACGCTCGAAAAGCTTCTACAGGAAGGGAACATCGATATGAAAACGTTGTCCGAAATTAAAAGAAACGTGAGAAGAGAATGCTTGGTTGGGAACGACGTTTAAAGGATCTTCATAAATAAGTATGCGCGTCGAATTTTATTAGAAAGAAATGTTACTCTGGTTAACGAGTCATTTATAAAATATTTCATTATATATTTTAGATTATCTCCAGATTCGTTTGACTGAACGTGCAGTCGTAATTAAAATTAGAATGATTTGGAAATTCATTTGACTTGGACTTTTCCTATTCCCGATACCGTGAAGTTCTCTCGAGCATCGTATACACTTTATAAACGTGCTTATGCGTGTTTCGTACAGGATGTTTTATAATTTCTCGGTGATAGGTACTTCGACGATGCTACCTATACTGCAGCTAGAGCTTTTCTTCGACTGTTTCTGCGGATTTCTAGAACTGCTGGGTGTTCGGACGCTGCCTAACCGCGTTTGAAACGCTTCCAACGTTTTCCCGTTTTTCTTGGATCCTGTGCCTTCCGCAATAGCCCTGACATTCCCGTCGAGCTTGCGTCGCCACAGTTTTACGAAACAGACCCGAAAGTTCTCGGAGAAAACACCGTATAGCAAAGGGTTCACTATGGCGTTGAACTGCGCCGCGATCAAAGTCCAAACGAAATGGTGCGATCGTAGGAAGAAATCTGTATTCTCGACTGGTCTGCTACCGTCAACGTAGATCAATAGCATTACGGTAGTGATGGGTAGCCACATGACGAGAACGCAGAGCACGTTCAGCATTAGGATTCGCACGGCACGGAGATGTTTCTGCAATCGAATCTCTTCGTGTTGAGAAAGACTACCGGCTCGTCTTGGTCTGGGCGCGATGCTTGCATTGGACAGCTTTCTTCCCGGCCAAGTTAGCAACGTTCCCATCACCGACAGTTCGGAATCTCTTCTACCAGTTGCGCCGTTCTCCAACCCCTGTGTTTAAACGCATGCACGTACTCGTTGGTTTCCTTGCGGAAGGTAAAAATGTCGGAAGCCCAAAGCCGGTAGGTAACACCAAAGCGGTGTACTGGAACGCGATACACTCCGGCTCTGGGTCCGTAATGTCGGGTCTCGATGGAAAATCATCGATTGAACTTACTTGCGTGATGCACGAGACGGCCCATCTGCTTCGCGAGTCGAGGATTTTTTGAAAGATCCGCTGATAATGATAGACGAGAAGAGTCATTGGTAGGAGGCAAGCTAAGACGACGATCGGCACGATGAAGCACAGGGAAATGCTGACGATGTCGCTTCGTGGGAAGACTAGAGTGCAGATCGTCGACTCGTTCGAGATCACCTGCGCATTTAGAGTGTATCAAGGATAGCTGGAACAAACGAGGATGCTGCACAGCATCTACACCGATCGTTTCTCGGAACCGTCTCAGCAAGCCCTGGTTCCTCTACGCGTGCTGCTATCGTGTTGCGCCAAGTTGTTCAAGTACCTTTGATTTGAACCAAAATATCACAGGTAGAAAAAGGAAAGCCGCGACGATCCAGGTGACGAGACTAGCCGCTAGGACTCGGGGCCTGGTTAAAGCGCTTCTATAAGGAGCTACCGCTAAACATCGATGCCTGTCCATCGATATGAACGTCAACGTCCACAGAAGCACAAAGCCGCAGACAAACTATAACGTAAAATATGTAAAAAGCCGCTAGGCAAACAAGGAAATCTAAATGCGAAAGAGAGGCGAGAGAAAAATACCTGAGAGTAGGGTAGCAGTTTGCAGATCGTTTCCCCGAGCCGCCAGGATTGTGTCAGTCGGGTGTAGGCGATTGCCGGTACACCGGTGCTGAACAAAAGATCTGCGGCCGCCAGGTTCACTAAGCACAAGTTCGTTGGCGTTCTCATTTCTCTGTATCCGAGTATACAACCGGCTATCCCCAAGTTCCCGGCAACCGCCAGAACGAAGCTAACGGCTAGTATCACCACCTGCGCAACGATTCTACTTTTCTCTCTTCTCTTTTCTGATTTCGGAACTCGGGAACTCTAAACGCGAAGGAACGTAGCGTCGCGTCGCCTCGCCTCGCGACGTTGGCTCGCTTATTTGGGATAAGAAAATTAGGACGCTGTTCCACCCGGCATTGTTCCCTTTCGTCTAACGAAGCGCGTGTGCGCTCTCTTAACCAGACTCGACTGGCTGCTAATTAGCCCGTTAACCTGGTAATTTTTCTACCATAGCCCTCTCTCTCTCTCTCTATGTATTTCAAATAAGGGACGATAGAAATTGATCCGATGCTTCGCGCATTGCCTCGGGACGTTTACAGGGTAACGACGAGTGTCGAAAAGCGTCCAAGAGTCGTCGGATAAACGACCAAGAAAACAAAAAACAGATAAAATCGACTACGAATCGAATTCGTTACCTCAACGGTGCTAGCTCCTGTGCGGTTTCCGAACTGGCTGTAGTAGGTGAAATAGTACCGTGGTCCCCATTCTTCGTCTTCTCCCCAGAGGTAAGACGAATTCATCGTTAAATCACCGATCTCGTTCGCCGATGGCCAAGCAACGAGAACAGACTCGATACATTTTCCGTTGCTGTGCCCTTTTCCTTTGCTCGCGATCGTACGCGTTTACTCTCCGCGCATTTAGACGCATTCGGCCCTCCTTTCGTTTGCCGTTAAAGAGACGGCTCGTTCGCCGTGGTTTCCGTCTTCGCCGGCATTGTTCGAGCAACGAACGAGCGAACCGCGATTCCTAATTATTTAACAGCGGACTATCGATGCTATCCGCGCGGCGTGTCCGGTTGATAGGACTCTTATCGAGTGTCTGTAACAAGCGTATCGTTTAAATGCAATTTAACAATCTGAACAACCAAATTGCGATCTATTAGACGAGCCAGCGTACGGTCGATCGAGTCGCTGGGCGCGATCGCGGATGCCCGTGCCGCCGCTCGATCCACAATTAATTGTGTCATCGTCGGATCGATGCTGATGACGGAACAAATTCAGCGCTCGATCCTTTTCGAGAGTTCTCTCTCGTCTTTGACCTTACCGAATAGGCAAACAAGCATCGGGGAAATGCTTTTCATTTGTATCGCAATTACAGGACCAACAGAACCCAGCCAAAACCAAGGGGGCTGAGCGTCACGAGTATTTGGGTCGAAGATTGCGGGTCGTAGGAGATTGAAAATAATTGGAAACGAAATTATCGCTGCGCGGGCGGGCCAGCCTTCCAACTACATACGTATATACATATAAGTACGTATATTTTTCGGAGGGATCAAGTACGCGGATCGATGTATCGAGTGGTAATTAACCTAGCCGAGAGATTCCTCGATAGAAACGCGCGATCCGGATTGCGATAAGAGTAGTCTTTTCTTTGATTATATCAACCACGCTCGAATCTCTCTTTTGTTCGACGAGCCTCGGCCGCAGGCAACCAACGCGAATAGGTATTGCATCCTATTGCATAGGGGGTATTTACTACCCTCTTTTTTTTCATCCTATTAGAAAGTTGAATATTTGCAGATATTTTTCAGAGAATCTTTCTTCGCCGAACAACCTTCGCCGCGTGTCGGCCTTTCGAATCGACGGACGTAAACAACTCCTTTGTCCCGTATTCCTACTATTTTTGTCGAGGCAGGGGTAGCAACGCGATCCCAGTGCTCGGAAAATATTTACGAGGATTTTATGGCTCGAACAAGATTAACACCTTCGTTAGATTTAAAAAAAGCGATGAGACACCCTCGTAATTCCTGTGTTCGTCGGACCACAATATTACCCTATTGTTTTGCCGACCGCGCTCGCTCGTTCGTTTTTCCATAACCGAAACGCGCGATTGACGATGGAATTATTTACGTATCTAGACGATAAAAGAATTTGTTGTTTAAATGCAACCGAACGAACAAACATATCAAATCGTTCGCTTCGGTTCGATCGAATTTTGGCGTTTTAGTGGATACCCCGAGTACAGCCAATTGTTGTTTCATTTATGCAGAATTCGAGTCTCTGTTTATCCAAGAAAATATTGGAATTCGACCGGCGCGGCGGGAAGCAGCGGACTTTCCTCCACGGCCCTACGAGTGTTCACCTTGGTTGTCGTGCAATTATCTGGCCGCGGCTTTTCTCCGAGAACCCTAGACGTCGGAGTAGATGCAATTAGTTCGGCTGTTTCTGGACGAGCAACAAGGACGGAGGACGTCCAACAACATTAACAACGCAACTCGACAACTATGCTCGCGAGACGACTGATTCGATTCTGCGAATTGTGTCCGGCGTGGCGGTTCCGTGTCGCGTCACATGTCACCACGCGAACTTTCATCGTTTAATAAATGATTTTGTCGCGGTTCGTTCGTGCGACGATATCGTCGTTGCTGACCCAGATCCAATCTCTTCGGATCAGAAATAGTACGAATTCAATTATACCCCATAACGATCACGGACAATTATTGTCCTCGGTCTCTAGACACCGGACGAATTCTCGTGTTCTACATTTCTACTTTCGCCCGACTTTTATCTCTTCTCTCGTTCTCTCTATTTCCGGTTAACGATCGAGCGTACAACGAGAACATATTATTATCACGACCAGGGATTTGTGACTCTCTCGGCCCGGCATCGTGCTGTTCTCGTCGCTGAAAGTTTTTCGACTGGAAACCATCGCCTCTTTCGAATTCTACGTATTCTCTTTTATCAGGGATCATCTGTTGTTGCAGGATATAAAAGGTAAATAATTTCAAAAAACGACATGGCTCACGCTGGAAAGCCCCTTAACACTGGAAAATAAATAAAAACGTACCTTTTTAAACGGTGCGGCGGTAATCCGGCAATTTTAATTAGTCGATGAACCGTAACGTGGAAACATTATGAAACAATTCGTCAGTGTTCAGTATATGTTGCGGCCAAGGAAAATTTCACGTTCGCACCGACGATTTGACCGCGCCAGCGTTGAACCATCATACGAAATGGAAGAGCGAGTAACGAGTAGCGGGCAACCCGTGCTGCCCCTGCGGATGTTACCCGCCGACTAGTCCGCATCGAACAGCTATCAACCATCAGGGGTCACGTTCTTGCGTTCCTCCGTATTGTGCGCATCTGTTGGAAACGCGTTTCCATACTCATTTCCCTTAAATACCAAATCTAGACGGAGTAACGACATATAGAGTGCAAGGTAGAACCGAAGACAATTATTTCTGTTTCAGGTTGTTGTCATAGCAGAGTATTTAATAATAACCGCGTAACACAGTTTTCTAAAATACAACAAATCTGGGCTCTTCAAACAATTTGTTCTAATCGCGACAGTAATTTCGTTCGTAAACGAAAAACAAATTACCTCGAGGAACATAGCGTAATTATTTTTCCATTAGACTTCTCGTTTAAAAGGATATTACTAAGTTCCTTTCAGATATAAAACTGTCGTTAAAAAACCTATTAATACACTTCTTTTAGCCGAAGCGTTAACATTCGACGAGATTGCATTCTAAAATATTATAAGATTTAACGCGGTTTGTTAACTAACAAGGATCGACAAAAAGCAACTCCTGAAAACGAAATTGTACTTTATATTTTGTGAATACAGTAATACGTTAATAAATATTTCACTCTGTTTTTCTTCTCAAATGTACATTTTCGTTGACATACATTGATTTTGAAATTAACCATAACGAATAAGTAATATAACAAGAGTTTTATGGTCGAACACACCAATAGAAATAACCGAATTTCTGGCACTGATACAGCTTCTTTTCGTTAACGAATAGCAATCCCTAATAGGAATTACAGGTATTTGCTGCAATATCGAAGAATACGTTACAATTTTCGTGTCAATGATATTACTATTACGAAAAATATGTCGGTGTAAGCACCATGCAGCTATATAATTGCATGCACAAAGTGTGACAAATTAATCGAATCGATGACATTGCAACTGTTTTCTTCTTGTTTGTTAAAACTCCCACGGTAAAACAAAGTATTGATTATAAGAGACGAATAAACACTTCTTTACGAATACATGCGAATAAAGATAATATGCGCAGTTTCTATGAAAAATCATAAATATAAATGATTCGCAACAAATACAATAAATGGTTTAAAAACAAAATCTAATAACTAAGTGAACTATAAAAATACTGCGTATAACATCCATTGTAAATTAACAACAAAACGATAATCGATACCCGGAGGGAAGTAAACTATATAAAAAATAATAAATGCTACGAATGCACACGACGGCTGGTTGTTGTTGCCTCGCATAACTATTGCAGTTGAAATTTCGCATTGTTCAATCGAAGTATACCGGTAGAATACCGAATACAATATATTTTAAGCGGAGTACGTTCAAACGAATGTATTTTCAAGCTATATACTATAAATTATATCATATTCGACGAAAACATTCCACAAAGGTACAACAGACATGTAAACGTAAGTACATGTTTACGTAAAATCGTTCAAATGATAAACACAGTTATATATTTATATATGTATGTATATATATAAAAAAAAAAATAAAATCTGAACGATTTTGCACAGTATACGTTGATCTAAAATTGATATATTGAAACATATGTCTTCAAGCAGGCATGTGTATAATAATTCGACGGTTTAAAATTGAATTTGCGTTAACGTTTTCTATTTTTCGAATAATCGATACCTGTACAATGATGAGCTAGCGATCGGTTTCGAATTTTCAATCTGTTCCGGGAAAAAATGGTTTAAAACAAACATCGAAACAACAATGTGTACGTATAAAAAATATGGCAGTAACAGTCTAAGTATTAAATTTTAGGTGGAAACAACGGTAAGCCGCAATGATTTCAAAGTGGAAACTGTAGATTCTCGCCGCTATATGCTAATACGTAAACCTATTTGTTGAACCGGCTCTATGTTGCTTACGCGTTAAGTACGCTAGTTGATTATTTCCGTAAAAAATTCAACGACAAATTCTCTCATTTTCTCATTATCTCGTTAATTCGTAGATTTAACAGCTTATCAGATAATTATTATCTCTTCGTTAGGGATACTCTCTGAAACTCGGAAAAATCTCTATTCGTACTTATTTCACCTATTTCGAACACAGGATATGTACAGGATGTTGATCGTCGTTACATGTATATGTATATGTTATCCGTAGACTGCGGATTTTATGTATTCATGACAAATATATATGAATAATTTAAATACAAAACTACTATTGCTACTATTTTATTTTCAACTCGATCAAATTAATGAAAAGAGATGCAACTTTCTACTTCAACGCCTACCTATTGTGATCTATGCGAAAAATGTTTATTTCGCAGAACGATCGGCAGTCTAGTTACGTGTAGGTGTATGTGCGTGTGTATATGTTTGTGTGTATGTATGTACGTGTATATATACACGGGGAACGATCCTTTTCATTTGATACAACAATTAAGAAAAATAAAAGCATATGTGTCGTAGGATATCGAACTTGTTGGAATTTTCTATTCTTCTACTGTTTGGGGGATTGTACCGTTGCGCTGTTGTCACATAACAACACTATACTTTTTCAAATACGCGACCGTATTTTTACAATACACTGTGCACGAGTATATCTCCTATGTATATAGTATAATAAATATCACGTGTTGCATGAAAATGTTATGACGAATGAAAGAAATCTGCCTAGAATCAACACCATTTATAATAAACAGATGTGCCATTGTCGTAAGAATGCAAGAGTATTGAAACGAACATACATTTGGAAATCATCCTAGAAAATCATATATTCGCCTTCCATTAAAGTGCATTTCATTGCAGACGATTTATAACTCGTTAAGGCACTCAATACAAATATAATCAATTTTCGTATTTATACTATACGAGGATCTTTTTACATTTGATTAATAAGATGAGGGGATTCGATTCTATACACACTATTCACACTCGTATCGTAGATACGACGTAAACAAATCGAGGAAACTTAACAAAAACAAAATGGAAAATAAACGCACGACTTCAAAAGACTCCTCTTTGTATTTATGCGATAGACTTTAAATAACGCGTTTTGTACTCCCATCTGGTAAACGCTCGATGTGCTTTTATCGAATACGCTTCCTTGCTCTCCCTCCATTCTCTCTTCCCCTCCTCGTGATAACAAGTAATCTAACAATCTCGATTGTATTTGCCCGGTAATCCTTCAAATTCTTTCAAATCCTTTCTTAATTTTTTTTCCACCTGGCGATAAAAATATAATGTTGCGCAACATGCAAACACACTATTCTCATAAAATGTGATGTAAGCGTGTACTTCATTGTCGAAAATGAAATGCACATTTCAGAAGTTCCGTTTCTTTTTCTTTTTTTTCTTCAAAACAATCAACATGGCAAAAAAATAATATTTACATATTCTACATAAAAACAATCGGACAATAAAAAAAAAGAGAAAAACGAAGTCTCCCAATGAATATATGTTATTATGATTAGCGTTCCGCTCTCTCGTTGTATGAATGAAAAAAAGAAGAAGAATTATGAATTCGAACGCGATATCCGAATGGAAACTGGACGATCATCGATTGAGAGTGCATTTACGGGTTAGATTACGTATTCGGTCGTTTACGTAGACTATATAAGAAGGATGCGTCTGAAAATTTGGCAATCTTCCCTGAGCGTACTAACTCGACAGAACTAGAATGTCGCGCGAACAGTCTCTGAATCAACTATTCCGAAAAATTAAAACTCGCATGATCAGATATATCGATTTGTTTGGCGATAAATATTTAAGTGATTTGTTAAGTACCTAATGCCATCACGATAGCATTGTATGTCATAGAGGTTTTTCCTGCTCTTCATTGTTTGATAGTTTTCTGTTGACAAGCGTCGACGCGTTGAAACATCATCGACCATTCTCTGAACGTTAAGAGTCCTCTTGCTTTGGCAGGAGATTCGTTCTTTCTTCTTCCTCCTCGAGCAATTTCTTTGCCGACATTACTCTGTTCACTTCTCGACACGCGAGAATATCCATATCTAAATCCAATTTGTTTGGCGTCTGGATAGGACTTGTCACCGATGTTGCCTGTAACGCAGCGTGCACAGTAATAAGAGTTTCATAGATTCAGCCTTGCAGAGAAATCGAAACCGTAAGCAATACCTTTGTCGGCGAATTTCTCAGCTTCCCGTTATGGTCGCTGTACGATGAAACAAATTTCGAATGTGTAACCGGGCTGGCACTGACGGGGGCGGGTGAAGTCGGAGCGGTCGCGCTATGAACAGGAGATTGCACGCTCTCTTTATCTTTTTTTGGTTCCTTTTCTTTATCGATTGGTAGCACCGGAGATTCTGGCACGCTACGGTCATCCTCGTCCAAAGAGTGCAACAGCTGAAAAATTCAAAATTATCAGAACATTTACAAGAATAGGACGTCCCCATAGTTCGACGAGCGTTTTCAAAATGTTATCAATCTTTCGAATTCAGCTGCAAGGCTGTCGAGAATATGTTTTTAAAATATGTTAAACTGGAAAAAAAAGATTTCTGCAACCCGTCGAATTAGAGAGACCCCTTAAACGATTGCTCGAGTTTTTGAAACGATCCGCGTAATGATCAACCTTTTCGACTTCGTCGTCAAACTGCTCGTGACCAGGTATCGGATCCTTTTGGCTCTTTTCCAAAAGCGTAGCACGTTTCGCAGCCAAGTAAAGAGATCTTTTAATTTTAACGTAAAACACTTCCGTTACCGCCCGTACTGTATAGTCGGGGACGAATGTGTATCGTAGCATAGAGTCTAAATTGATGGACTGTATGCTTCCAACCGCTTGTGGATTCGAGATAGTAGGAGATTCGGCTAAAAATTCAACAGAAAGAGTCAGAAAGTCAATGGTAACATCGCTACAGAAAGAAAAGCATAGTTACTCGAGGTCTTACCAACTCCTATATTCACGGTAAGCGCTTGAGAACCGAAATAAGTGAATGGACCACTTTCAAACATCATATTCTCCTTGCCGACCGTAACTTCAACACGACCTTCCAAAATCAAAACAAAATAGTCGACTGCTTTTCCTTGCTGGTAAATTACTGCTGCCGGATCGTGTCTCGCTTTTTCACGCGATTTCACTTTGACATGATAAATAATGTCTTGTTTAAGCAAACGACGTAAAATAGTTTCCGATATTGTATCGGATTTAAATGCGTCTACAGCTGTGAATTATATATTACACTCAGATGTATCTTAAGAGTATTCTAAGAACAGATTTTTATATAAATCTCATATTTTCTTAAATCAAAACACTTCTTCCTACTTGTGGATAAATACTGAAACATGGCCAGTGTCAACTGCGGCGATATATGAATTCGTTGGTTCTCTTTCTTCTCCGCGAACACGGTGAAGTCTTGTACTTTATGCTTAGCTTGCCTTCTACGTTTTGTTTTGTTATCCGCTGCGGAAAATCATAGTCGATCATATAATACTGTAAAAAAACGATCTACTCATTAACAAATGAATCGTATTATCTTACTGAAGACGTCAGTTTCATCCATGATCTCGGCTTGAATCAGTTCTTCTATGACATCTTCCAATGTAACTAATCCTATCACCTCATAAAACGGATCTCCTTCGCCTTCGTTATTTACTCTTTGAACGAACGCCATATGTCCTTTATGACCTAACATGAAATGTACACTTTTTATTGCATACGTTGGCTCGCAACGAGGAGTACACTATTCTATTTAATATATCTACCTTCTTTAAACTGCTTAAACATTATGTCTAAAGTAACATCTTCGAAAATAAAGTTGCACTGATTTTTATAAAACTGACACAACGCCTTAAGAGGCATATTATCGTCCGGATCAACGAACGCAAGATCTTTAATATAAAGCATCGTTACTATGTTCGTTCTTGTCCCCTCGAATACCGGTATCCGTGAGAAACCTGAAAAGATCGATAAACAAATACTACAAATATTCGGTTTCAACGATAATCGAATTAATGTATAACAAATGCGTACCAGTCTTCATGATCTCTGACACTGTTTCAAAATCTAAAATGGCATTGTAATCCAACATGTATACATCCTCGATTTTTGTCATTACGTCGGCAACAGTTTTTTTCCGTAATTCTAATGCTCCAGCAATGATGTTCACTTCGTCCTTCTCTAAATCATTGTAACCTGTGGTGACCTATAAGCAATTGATATTGGCATAGTTACGATTCCACGTGAATCGATATCAAATCTTTGACAATGTTTTTACATTATATAAGTAGAGCACTCGGAAAAGGATTCTGGATATTAATTACACAACTTACATTTGTTTGTACTCGTATACATACACGTATGTACACGGATACGAGTTATGTATAGAAATACAAGTCCAGCTTGAATTAGCACAGTATAAATATGTATATGTAAAGTTATCTTATTTAAGTTTCACATTGATAAGTAATCTAACATGTACTCTGTCGAATGCGAAAACTTCAGACAAACGTCAGTAGATCTATATCTTACCTACATATGATTGAATTTGGATGTCAGTATAATAATCTGCCCTATCCATGCTCAATCAGATAAGATCCGTAAGAGTAAAAAGTTTGGAAAGGCGTTTGATAATGTATACTTCAAATTACAATCAGAGAAAAACTATATTAAGTACATACTGTAAGAATAATCTAATATATCTATAGCAAATTCTTTTTTTTGTTCTCACCCTTACAAGTTCCTTCAAACGTTCACGGTTATACACATTGCCAATTTCTTCGCCCAGAAGAACGTCTAGGAGCTTGCTGATCGGATAACTCAATGGAAATGTTATTATCATAGTTAATTTTGTTATATAGATTGTTTTAGCTCCAATACATAATCCGTGTCTACTGCAAATAGCCTGAAACCATAAAACTGGTTTATGGTACAACTGTGCGTCACGTGATTGCCCCTATTACATATATGTGATTCGATACATACTTGCGGCGAAATTTCACCAAATATCACGATGGCTAAAGTTGAACAAATAACTGCGACCAAACCGGACGTCAAATCATCTAGCAAAATAGTGAACATCGAATTCACCAGAACGTTCGAAAACAAAATTGAACATAGCAAATAATTCCCATGATTCCTCACTGGTTGTATGGTCCTTGCATATTGTTTTTCCTTCAATACATATTACATTATTATAAAATTGTAATATACAATTAAATCTAGAATAATAATAATAAAACAAAGAGAACACCTTTTCAGTTCCAGTGTTACAGAGTATTTTTAGCTCAGTTCTATCCATTGCCATTAATCCCAGATTCAAACCAGAAAACAAAGCAGAGAAAGTGAGACACATGAGGATGATGACGATAGTTAGCCAAAGTGGTAAAAATTTTTCATATGTATAAATCTGTAAACAACAGTTACTGTCAATAATAGATATATTTAACGCGATACAATACTTGGTAGGAATATTTATATTCTAGATGTGATATACTGTAAAATACATTTACTTACAGTGCCCCATGCGTGTGTACCTTGATGTTTGAAGAGAATACGATCAGAATAATCCCATCCGTGTACTGGTTGTTTTATACATACGTAAAATGGGGAGCCAAGCGGTAATACCACATTTATAGTTGCAGTATTGTTATTTATATTTTGCACCTACATCAATAAAACCTTATGTTCGTATAAATACAATAAACTAATAAATAACAATGGTAGGTGTTTACCTGAAATTCATTGCTTTTGATTTTGTCGCAAATTGTACCCCACATTGCTGGTTCATCTGTAAAAGTGACTAACATATCGTCTGTAATACCGATACCAAACAGTCTTATAACAGCTCTGCTCCTGGCCAATATTTCTGGAATTCCATCAGCTCTGTAACTAGGATCTTTATCCGCAGTTTCTATTCTTAATCCCTGAATAACTGGTACTACATGGTGCTCTTCATTTTCACCGTGAATAAAAGAGGGAACCTCTTGACGACGCGAGCGAAAATGTTTCCTGTAAATAGAAACCAATTTTATGATAAATCCTAAGATATGAGTTTATCTGGCCTATTTAACATATTAATTAATTTCTTTTAAATAAATTTAGTATTATTTTATTAGTCGAATATAGTTATTTAGGTCAAGGTTTTTAGTCTCCAATGAGATGCAATTACAAATCCAATAAAAAAAGCATATTTTACTTTCAATGAAATTAAACATTATTGCTTTTTTTTGTTTTATAATTACATACATATGTCATACATATTTCTGTAGCACGAGAAAACACGAAGTATAAGATTTCGTTGTTATCGTACAATATCGTAAAAATACCAAACACTTGATGTGCAATACAAAATTGTAATAAGGTAGGATAAAATCCTTGCCGTCGGTAATATCGGTATTTTCCTAGAGTTAAAAAATTATGCCATGTCATAAGACGGATATCTATTATTAGTAAAGGAAGGGCCTGTTCCCGAATGACGTTCAATAAAAGATAAATGATAAATGATCGAGCATTCGAAACTTACTCGGGTCGCGGCGGAAAAGCGATAGTAAAGTTGCTTCCCAGATTGGTCCATTTTTCACCGAACCTTGTGACGATTCTTAGACAGAAATAGATTGTGGTATCCTTAAATGTAGGAATTTGGTCGAATTTGTAGACCGCACGATTGCCATTCGGCGCGATCCAGACCGCGTTTAATTTGTTGTTCGGGTTTGGATCACAATTGTCGGGTGTGGGAGACCAGCACAAAGAAACGTTGCTCTCGAGACCGGTGCCAAGAACTTCGACAAGGAAATCCGAACTGTCCGACGTGTGTTTCCGCGTATCCAATCGTTCCGTGTCCAAAATATTCACTGATCTCACATTTTGACTACCTATTACTTTCACTTCTATAAATGCATTAGCGTATACTAGATTGAATATTGTAAAAACAAGTAATAAAAGAGCTGCCGGTGTGCCTGAACGGTCAACATGTTGCGCCATCATGCGACAAGTGCACCGTGACAACTTCACACTGTCGTTGGTTAGTGGTCTATTTATAATCTCGGATTCTCCTATTGCGCCTGCGTATTTCTTCGATCACATCTCACCGTTATTCGTTGAGACACGCTATCGCATCTTGTCCTGTGAAAGTGGGGAGGGCGTTACTCAAATTCGGATATGCATATGTATACATTCACCTTCCGCTATAGGGTATACACACTACCGTGCAGGTGACGTATATGAGTCAAACTATCAAGCTATTAATTTCCCACCCAAAGGAATTACGATATTTTCATAGACATTAAAAACGATCTCTTATTTCAAACTAGATATATGTACATATATCTATCTGTCCAAAGTCTCCTACAAGACCAAAGTCTTTGTATTTAGGTATGTACGAAAGAATGCGTATCTTCATCGAAATTGATTCTCAATAAATATGTAATTCCGCATTTTTATGAGTCATAACTTTGTTTCTGTCTTCTGGATCTTCTAGATCGTATAAGCGTGGAATGAAATAGTCAAAAACATAAACCGTTATTATCGATAAGTACACGTTCAGTTTTATGTGGTTTTATCACAGACGAGGTATAGAAGTAGACTGAAGTATTTAGACCAATCGCCATACGAGGTTTCGAGTCTCACGATCTGAAATACCAACTCGATTTCTTACCGATCTCTACCACCAACGAGATACTAAGAAGAACATACTTTATAATAAATAGATTGTAATTTGAAAATAATTACGGTAGTATACTGTAAATATAAATTTGCTTACTTATAGAGATCTTCTGGTGTATGAACACATTTAGAGAGGATATCCTCTGCTGTATACAGCGATGTCCTTATTTACAAATTTGGCATTTGTACGTTCGGCTAAATAAATTTGCGATTTATTAAAAGTTTATTATAATTTTCACGAAGTAGTAAGTTTATTAATTTCAACTTCTTACGAAGGAATGGCTACGCATATATAATTATTAATATTATGGAATAATATAATGTTGACAAAATTTTAGATTACTGATATGTAAAATAACCTCCTACAATTATAAATGAATAATGTTCATGTTACATTTCGCAAAGCAATAGATTGTTACTGTAACAAAATGTCAAATTTAAAAGAGCGCCATTTTATGTTATCGTGGGAGATGTGTATACCTTTATGAAACTTTGTAACGTGCCTATTCACTTTTTTATTCGGTATTCAGAAATATAAAGTTCTTTTCGTGAATAAAAGTTTAATATGGAGGAGTGAACGTCTGGTAAACTTGAGTAAATTGTACTCAAAGTAATTATATTTCGAACTCATCAAATTCTGAGGTTAGTGTCATCAAATAATGATTTTTTCTGTTTATTTATACGTTATCAAGTTATGATATTCGTTAAACAAAATGTATTATCACAATTTTATGGCAAGGAATAATTTCGTAAAAAATTTTGTTAATGTTTATTTTACAATTATTCCAATTATTATATTGTAATATACATACAAACGTTGAATTTTCTTAGTTACAATTTCATTGTACATTTAATATTACCGGGTCTGGGGTGTAATATGTACTCACCATATATTACTTATAGTGGGAAAAACAGAAGGCAATAATGGCTTTGCACAGTGTGCCTCCGAAAAGGAAAGAAATTTATAAATATGAGGCACCATGGCCTTTGTACAGTATGAATTGGTCTGTTCGACCTGATAAGATATTTCGTTTGGCCCTTGGTAGTTTTGTAGAAGAATATAACAACAAAGTACAAATAGTTTCTCTGGATAATGAGACATCAGAGTTCAGTGCAAAAAGTACTTTCGATCATCCTTATCCGACAACAAAAGTTATGTGGATACCGGACAGTAAAGGTATTCCTATTTTCTCTTCTTTATCTAATTCATAGAATCATTTATATTAATTTTATAATTTTATTACATTCAGGATTGCTGCCTGATCTACTAGCTACATCCGGCGATTACTTAAGAGTCTGGAGAGCAGCAGAACCAGAGACTCGTTTGGAATGTGTTTTAAACAACAATAAAAACTCAGATTTCTGTGCACCTCTTACTTCATTCGATTGGAACGAAGTGGATCCAAATTTAATTGGTACTGCTAGTATAGACACAACGTGCACCATCTGGGGTCTAGAGACAGGGCAAGTGTTAGGCAGAGTAAATATGGTCACAGGACATGTTAAAACACAATTGATTGCCCATGACAAAGAAGTATACGATATAGCCTTCAGTCGGGCTGGAGGTGGTCGGGACATGTTTGCATCTGTTGGAGCTGATGGTTCTGTGAGGATGTTCGATTTGAGACATTTAGAGCATTCGACGATCATTTATGAGGAT
Source organism: Lasioglossum leucozonium (assembly GCA_028454225.1). Taxonomy (NCBI): domain Eukaryota; kingdom Metazoa; phylum Arthropoda; class Insecta; order Hymenoptera; family Halictidae; genus Lasioglossum; species Lasioglossum leucozonium. The sequence goes on along the minus strand of CM052210.1, from coordinate 11,572,995 downwards.
CCTCAACACACACCGCTGTTGAGACTCGCATGGAACAAGCAGGATCCAAATTATCTTGCAACAGTAGCTATGGATGCTCGTGAGGTCATAATCTTAGATGTTCGTGTCCCGTGTACACCGGTTGCCAGATTAAATAACCATAGGTATAAAAGATATAATTGTTCCCTTAATTTCATGTTAGTTCTACGTTTAATATGTCTTTCATTCTTCATTTTGATTTTTCAGAGCCAGCGTTAATGGTATAGCCTGGGCACCGCATTCGTCTTGCCACATTTGCACAGCTGGTGACGATCATCAAGCGTTAATTTGGGACATACAACAAATGCCGAGAGCCATCGAAGATCCTATCCTAGCTTATACCGCTGCCGAGGGAGAAGTGAATCAAATTCAGTGGGGTGCAACACAACCCGATTGGATTGCAATTTGTTATAACAAAGCTGCAGAAATCCTCAGAGTGTAAAGAAAGTATCTTCCAATAGGTTCGCATTTTCGTATAAAAGATGTTCTCGACGAATTGTTACACGAATTCGTTAGATCGTTTCATTTGTATAATCTGTATGGTCTTGTCAATTCACCATACATATTTTAATTTCTTTTTGTACCTGTAAAATAGACATGTACAAATACTAGTTATTTTTTAAGAGTATAGAAAAATTGATAGAGGGGATACTTACTGAAAGAATTACAAAGAATTTTGAAAGGGTAAAACAATTCGATGCAGTTCAAATATGTTTATGAATTGAAATCGCCAGATCGATTGTGGCTGGACTGATTTAAAAATATCGAGTATATGTACATGTTAACTTAACGATAATGCAATGTGTTATCATTGTGCCACTGGTATTTATATATGTATTTAAGATTCTCAGGATTATCAAGCAAATGTACGCGTGATCAAGTGAAATAACAAAAGCAAATACACAAAGTAAAAGCTCATCGAACGATAGTTGAAACGGTAGTGTAATGTTTGTATAAGAGAAGGGTTATGTATATCTTCAGTCATCGATGAACGTGTTTCTGGAAATGCGATATATTTTAGAGACTGACGAATCACATGTATATTATCATAATATAAAATGAACGTGATCGAGATATTACATTTCGCAATTAAAGAAAAACACAAAGCAGACTGTTCTATTAAAAAAAATCGTCTCAGTTTGTCTTCTTTGCTGGATAAAACGAAATGAAGTATATCGATCGCGATACAAGTGTATATATGTTTATATTTCCACATTAACTTGATTTTGTAGAAAATCATAGAATATAACAATAGCTTTCTACATACTCTCAGAGTTCAATCAGTATATTTGTATTAAACGATAAGTATATTGTAGCAAAAGTATGTGTGTACTTGTGATTTAATAAGAGGGGAGAACAACTTTAAATTCTTTTATTGCAATGACACAAGTTATAGCGGTAGTATTGGTGATACTAGAATTAGCGAGGAAACCAACTTATGTGATAATATGATTACATACTTATGAAGTTTTCAATGAATCTTAAGACGTAAGATGTATCATGAACTTGTAATTAAAGGTAGTTTTTTTATACATAAATTATTTGAATTAACGCTAAGACAATTCAATGTACCAATTCAATGTCCATGCTTTCATAAAAATCATACTTTCCATAGCCAACATATACGTACATGATAGGATTACAATCAATACACTTTCAACATTTAAAGAAAGGAAAAAAAACAAATTTTATATTGTTGTCAGACATGTATGTATCATAATTTATAGGTAACGTAATATGGGCGAGATGCATTATTTACAATAATGAAATGCGAGTATATGAGTCAGAATATTAGTCAATCAATTAAATTAAATTAAATTCTTGCAGTAATATCTTGTTTCCAATCAAACATCTGACGACTCCACGCAGCTGTAAGATTAGTATTATATACTACTGCTAGTTTAATAAATATTATTAACTCTGATACAGAGCAAGCTCTTTACTACCTAACAGTATAGTCAACGATTTCGCATTCTTACTTCATCGAATGTTCTAATTTATCAAAATATATACATTTTCCTACATCAGATTCTTTTGATAATCATTCTTTTCTGCAGATTTCTATTCTAAACCACATTTACTGATTTCTGTATCAACCAACGTATTATTTCTTTTACCTTTTATCCCGCAGTACGTGCGCTATTCACGAACACACACAATGCATATCTTTAAAAGAAAAATACAAAACAAAAAGCATGATTAACATTAAAAAATCTCGCACGACGATATCCGTACGTATTCACAGCTTTACTCACAAAGCGGAACTTGCATTGATGTCATCGTTCCTCAAACTTTTTATTATAATTAATGCATCGCGTTAAGAATAGATTTGAGTCATGTTCCTCATTCGACAGTGTTAAGCACTTTTAACGTTAATAATTCTGATTATCTGCGAAACTTGGCTAAATTACATAGAATACTCGTATCGCAAGATCCCGTCACAAGACTGATAGAGTGACTTCGTAGTGATCGTAAGAAAATTAGGAAAACTTTGGAAGCGCATATTTCACTACACACAATTTTCTCACTTATCGTTTTACGTTAGGAAGGTCACGTCAGATACTTTCATTGAAAAGTCCTGGCGTTCAAACATAAGCTGTCCGATAGGAACATCATGGCTAACGCTACACGAGACATTGGTGAAAAAATAGAACTGGCTACTTTCACAATTCTCTTCATGTACACGTGCTCGTGGAAGATCTGATTCGGATACATTATTAAAGAACACATAGTTTACTGGCTATATAATGGAGATGCAACACCGTGCATCCCATAGTCAGCATGTTCCCCATGGCAATGTAGACGTGAACACGTCGGAAAGCTTTGTGAATTTTCAAGTAGTGTGGACAGTGTTTCAACGGGCCGGGATTGTGACGACCAATCTCGTTGCCAACTCCAGCGGCACGTTCCAATACGTTCTTTTGAACTATCAATTGTAACAGAGGCGGAGTCAGATAGAGTCTAATTAGCAGCTCCAGGAAAAATGCACCGGACATTGCACCCACCTGCAAGAAAATAATAATTATCTTCCTCTTCGTCCGACTGCTTGTTAGGCCAGTGTAAAAGTTCAATTTTATGCACCTTCGGTAGACGCAACTAGGTCATTTATGATCACGATAAATTTTGTTGCTGTTCTAGTCTCTCTCAAAAAAAAAAGAAAAAATTCTGAAATACATAAGTTCTTATTTCAATATATGTTTTTATTCGTCAAATGCTTGAAGCGTCGATGGGAAAAAATAAATATTAGAAAGAAAGAAGATCAAGAGTGAAATTTCGCTCCGGATATAAATGCTAAGTTGCCCACCATAGGTTAAAATGCAATAAGGAATCGGGCACAAACTTTTGCACTGGCTTAACAACGTCTCTTTGTGCGGATAATTTACCAATGCTTGTACCTGTATGGCTATTTCTGTGTCCCACGTATGCGCTGGATGGTGTTTAATGAAAATCAGCAGCGTGGTCAAGCTGAGACACGCGTTGATGGTGAAATATCTTGGGAAAAGAATCCGTTGCACCTCGCCGAACGTGTGCCTTGGCAATGCAAAGTATAAGGAGAGACCTGAAACGACGACAGATTGCCATTAGAAACGATGAGAGAAACCAACGACCCAGCACAACGTGATTCGCGCTCAACGATTTCAATATTCACCCGAGACAAAGGTCATCCAGATTTGAGCACCAAGATGCATCACAAACGAGGCCAGATAAATAAACGTGGTTGTTCTCGAGTAAGGATGACCAGCACCCTGTACCCTGTCCTTCGTTGGCACCAGTGCCGACGTTACACACAGAACTGCTGCGATCATGATTACGTGGGCTGGCTGCGTGGTGTAGAACAGAATCCTGTAACGAATCAAAAATCATCGTTGCAATGTAAATTTTTCAAGGAAACTTTCCTTTTTTTTCACATGAATTATCCCCACCCCCTTCCGAGAATACGAATTCCGTATAACGACGTCGGTAACTGAACATACGCATCAATATTCTCATTATGGTTTTACACTGTTCATCATCACGAGACCGCATCTTATTATTATCACCGAATCCGGTTCCCCGTTAAAGCTCGACTCACGAGACACGCATGCGGCATCTTCGTCTCTGGCGCCAGACGATCCGACGGTTGCAGATAGCTCGGTGTACATGGGAAAAAACAAATCTTCTACAACGGGGAATGTTAGCTTTACCGTTAATTTACATTCTATCTATTCGTGCGCGCACCAGAGAAAGGTACCAGCCCTACTGTATTCTTATATCGATCATTTCAGTCATTCTATTATCCGAGATCTATTTTAGCATTCCAAGCTTTTTAAAAACTTTCTTCTATCGATATATCTGTGATTGTAAGGAAAAACGCCGCATGCGACAATTTCAAAAAATTTATGCATCAATGCAATGAGAGCTTCAGGTTTTACGTATTTACCAGAAACAAGAAAAGTTACGAAAAACTCTTCTCCTACGAGATAACGGTTAAACTTTCTGGATCACACCTCCGCAAAAACATGACGTCGATAAATGGAAAAACAAAAAAAAAAAAATATGGATCAACAGATAACGAAATTCTGCGGCCTCGGAGCTGCGACACGAACTGGTTACTGAACCGCGTTCTGTAGAACAGAAAAACATATTTCCACGGAGGATGCAAGCCTCGATGTTTGCCGTAGGCCTGCCATATCGTCGTAATCAATTCGCACGTAGCCGGTAGACTGGTTGCATCATTTCCCTGCCGATGATGAAAGTTCTACGGTCGCGTGTCTATCCCCAACATTACCAACCCGAAAGCTCGTCGCATTAATTCCCTCGCGTTACGAAAATGCTAAACGAAAGAATTTCTCTTCCTTTTCAAACACGATTCTGCGAATCCTAGGAGGAGCCCTTGCGAAAACAAATCGAGAGCATAGTTGAGTGATCGGCGAGCAGCCTTTGATCGAGGATTTGCTAACGATAACGGGGAGGTTTGTTTGATCTCCTCCGATACGGAGCACTCTAATCATGTTGATTTAGAAGATGCTATTATTAGGACTAGACTGTCTTCGCGCACCTCTGCCCGCAGTCTACTTATCAAAGATAACTTTCTAATCTTATGTTTCACGCCCGGGTCCATTGGAGGCTGTCGCGTAGTTAGCGGTTAATGCGTGTGCATCGCGGGTAAACAATATTGCGTGCAACCGAGGTGAAACCTGCAAAGAGAATCCGCAAAGATTGAACAGACGCGTTAGCTCGTCACGCTGTCGTTGGGAGCACACTTGACCCAAATTCGAAGCAAAACGGAAAATGCGTAATGTCCGTTCACGCGTCAGCTGCCAGAAGCCTATTAGTAGCATATTTTTTTAAATAATCGTGGCGTTTAACGCGTTCAACGCGAAGCTGATTCCCTCTTGTTTTCCATATGATTTTTTAATTTGTTTCGATCGAATTGTACATGTTATTTTGTAAATTCGATACACCGTCGGTGGTCCCCAGAGATTGACATAGCGTTGAAGCTTATAGGAGAAATCGGGAGGACTCTCAATCGACGAACCCTTCGTTCTAAAAGGGTTGTGTTCGACGAAAGCGACGTTGGACCGAAGAACACTCCGATATTCTCGGTGCATCGCGTGAATGGACTTCTTCCCGCGAAAGGTTCTCGACCGTCTCTCGCACACACTATCGAGCAGATTTCCAAGAAGTTCGGGACAGCATTATGCAGGGGTCCTGTCCTGTCCAGCCCTGCCCTCGCGTGTTCTCGCAAGAGAGCCGCATATATTTGGGCAGGGAGAGTTCGGCAAATTAGCGAAACGACAGGTAAATTTTCTCAGGGGAAAAAATCCACGACAATGACGAGTGGGTCTCTCGCAAAAATCGCTCTGGCGCAGCCTACTAATTATTACCGACCGGTGGAATCCTCCGAAATCCGGTGTCGGGCTAAATAAATAAAGACCAATTCGCGCGGCGCGACGACTCCTTCTTGTTCTCGCGAATAAACATATCCTCGCCGAAAATATGATAAATAATTCGCGACGGTAGATAATGGAGGCGTGCACGTGGAGCGCGGCAGATTCGCGTCGACAAAGCGTCAATGGAAATGCAGCCAATGCTGATAACACGACGGATGTCTGGGGCAAGTAATCGTATCCCGGCCGTTTCGTTGTTACATCAATCATTCCGGATCATCGCGCGACCACTGTCGACTCTCTCACATCAATTATTCGGGACACGATCGGACCCTGGCCAAAGGCCTTTTTTTCGTATCTTCTACGACGTCCCGCGGCCGATTCGGCACAAATTGTGCGCGCTTTCGTCCACGATATTTTGATTCATCTTTCTCCAATATTCGATTCTGATTATGTAGCTTCCTAATTTCGTCATTTACATCCTCCGAGTTCCACTGAACGAACGGACATAGAATTGTTCGTGTACCAGCATCGTCCCTCCTCTGCGATCAAACCTTCGCACTCGAATGGCAACTCTGAGGTGCCATTAACGCGTTAATTGCCGAACTCCAAAAATTCTCGTAAAATAATCGCTTGTTGCATATGAAATGTCCGATTTTTAACAGTAACACTAACACATTCACTGCCGGCTACAAGATATTTCGTAGTGTTTTTCTTTTTATTGTAAATTTATTTTAATACTACATCTGCAACTAAACATTATTATCATATTTTGTAAAAATCCATGTGTCTTCCTTAAAATAAAACCATAACGCCCAGGGCAAAAAGCTCTAAATCTGACTGGCATCGAATGTGTTAAAGAAGAATGTGAAGAAGTTTTACTTATTCACGTTCAAAAATCACATAATGCTATCGTCAATAAGTTACTTTTTCCACAAATACGAAAGGAATACAGGAAGCTTTATTTAAAACTAATATTGGACATCTAAATTAAAATTGAGTTTCTTGATCAAAACGTTTCATAAGATTTGCATTCTGAAATCGGACGTTTCAATATTTAACGACCTAATAATTAATGGAACTGAAACTAGAAAATTCAAGTTTGTCATAGCAGACTTAGCTACTTGAACCCTTCTGCATCCCAAAAGTCCACGTCGAAGGTTTGTTCGACTATATCGCAATAAAAATGAATCTCGGAAACGCAGACGCGGTCTATTATTCAAACTATTTTCCTTACATTATCGTTCGCATTGTAAACGTTTGTGTATCGTACGTGCAAATCGGGCCAACTTCGTGTTCTAGATCGGAAGGAATGTTTTTTCCGTTTAAATAGCTTCGCGCGCAAAATGATTCAAACAATCGATGACCTGACTGTACGTGATCTGTTTTGTAGCAAGATCTTCGACCGGACGTACGGACCAACTTGATAGAACTGGAGCCGTCTCGTCTGTTAGGCGTGCATGGTTCTCACTGGTAACAGCGGATTACTTTAGGACGCTACCGGAATCGATTACTCAACCCGGCTTGTGTAAACAGCAAAGTTGTAAACCGTGTTCCCGGAAAAGGGGCGTTCGGGTCTATTCGGGTTAGCTCCCTATGAATCTATTTTTCTTTCATTGTAGGGGGTCCGCCCGTGAAAAGGAAACCATTGAGAGACCCACACGGTTTCAGGCGGCCTGCGCTACACACGATCGTTCGTAATTCGACGCGTGAATACAACGGCGCGGCGCGGTGACCGTTCCTGCGCCTACGACGACCTGTCCTGCTCGGCTTCCAAAGCATTAAACTGCAAGATATACAGTACAATGGGGCATTATGAACCAGTTATCAAGAGGCATCGACCGGCAGACGTGCGCGATGGCACGCACGCACCACCTCCGGGGCAATTGCCATTCTGATTTAGACGCGAATCAAACGATCAGTTACTTTGTTGTACGGCCCCGTTCCGAGGCGAAACACGATCAGATAGGGAACAGACGCGTTCGTCTTCCTGACCCCTGTTAACCGGTTACGACGAATTGACTCGCTCTTTCTACTCGCAGCCTTTCGTTCTCTCGACACGTTCGACTCGGAGGCCCTCGAAACAAACACGACTCTTAGGAATAATCCTGACAGTTATTTCTAGACTGAGAAATAAAAATTGTTGCGAAGGATAGCCATAAAAGGAATTTATCTCTCTATTTTCAGGTCTTCATTTTCGTACATTTTTTAAATCTTTATACTGCTTGAAATTTCACCCGCGATCTAGTTGTTACCAGACTGTGGAACATCATGTAAAATAAAATAGAAAGCTGAGAAAAACGGAGAAAAAGCTGTTGTATTAACCCCTTGCCATATTTTAACGAGTCAAACTCGTGATTAAGATTTTAAACAAAGTCTAACAAATACGAATATTACGCCTTTGTTTCCAGATGAAATAAAATTTGATTTGTTTGTAATCAATATTTCAACATTGATAGCAATGCAAAAAATATATTGTCAGATACTCCTACCACCTTATACCTGCTCAAGCGTATGCCTTTCTAGCCATAAGGGCCCGAACCACCATATAGTAATTACTGCGAGTCCCATCGTCACGTTGACCATAAAAAACCAACCGTCTCTTACTTTTCCCTTCGTCCTCTACCTTCCCATTGTACAACCAGATGACTGCTAAACCCTAACACGTCCTTGACTTAGACAAACTCCAGACAACCTCACCAGCGACCATTCTTTGACCCATCCCCGACTTTCACTTTTCCTCCCCCTAAATTCTCCTTCTCCCCGTTTTTTCAACATCGTGTCGTCAGATTTCGTTCTCGCGTCGAACAGTACGTTTCGCTCTCCTGTATTTGGAAATATAAGCTTTTGCAACCTCGACTTCGTGTACCTTCTCTCCGGTTCCCGACAAATACGTATACTTTTCTCTTCCACGACATTTTTGAGGATGAAGACGTTTTAATGATTGTAAAGAAAATGGTACGGCAAGGGCTTAAAAACAAATTTCCTTCGATCGTTTACACGGGCTTCCGTCTTTAATCGTACGCGGACATGCGTTTGTTTTCCGGAAACTGTACTTCTCGCAGTCTTCGTTCACGCGACGCCAATGCTGGTTGCTCGTGAACGTGACTCTAACGAGCAAAAAATAATATACTGGACAGAACAAATCGTGCATAACCATCGATCTTTAAAATATAAGTAATGCCGAGTATAAACATGTTCGCGTGAACTCGAAACGCTAATCGACGAGACAGCGCGTGTCGTATTTTAGGGCGTAGACGTTAAACGGACGGGATGAGGACAAGTTTGACGCGAACCAGATTTTAATGTACCGTCGTCGCGCGCGCGAGTTTGTCCTCGTCATTCTCTCGTCATGCTGCTCGTGAACCATCCACAGCAAAGCTGAAGCAGAAGCGTGCCCGCCGCTGCTAACAGTGCTCTCGCACCGCTGACTACTTGGCGACGAGCGAGCGCGCCAGCTAGGCCCGCACCACTCCCGACCAGATGTTCGCCGGGGCCGGGATTACCGTCATTAAAATTCCATCGCGACTACCTGTCATTTCTGTCGAAAGTGTAGACCGCCGCCGCCGCTGCCTACGGGGAAAACCGGCCGCTTCTCGGGCCCATGAATAATTCCGGGGACTTTTTCCCCTTCGAAATTTTCTCGAGCTACCGCGACGCGGCTTTTTTTTCTTTCGTTCAAATTTACACGGACGGATTTTTTTTGCGGTTTGGCTACCGATCAGAAGCTCAAACCGAAAAATAAGTGGAGAATGCAAAACGACGAGAGGAGTTTGCGCGCTCTCGTCGTTTATTCAGATTGTCAGACAAATCCTCGCGCGGTCTATTCGGTGGGCGCGCGTTCCTCGGAATATACAAGCGTGCATGTACATATAAATAAATATATGTATAGACATATACGCATACATTTACGAACGAGGAAAATCCTGCAACATTAACTACAGTATTTATAGTCTACACCGGTAAATATAATTAGACGATCGTCTGCCTACGCGAACGAGTTAACCTGGATATGTTTCCTCGTAATATACGCAACGGCGCGACACTTATCTAATGTCAACCGTTAATGCGTCGTCGAAGCATCGCGAGAAATGCTTTTAGGCGTGCACGCGTTACAACGGTAAAGATTTCGATGATATAGGAAACGGCGCTGTGCTTTCACCTCGCCAACGGTGCGCGCGTTAGTTTTTATCGCGGTCCGTCATTAATTAACCGGCAGTGACGCGGCAGAACTTTCGTGCGTCTTCGTCGTCGTAACGAAGGGGGCCCCCGATAAAAAAGATCATCGCGGGGCAAGGCGAACGAGTGAACGGAACCGTGAAAAAAGCCTTGGACAGATTGGAACAATTTTCTTTTTACGCGCTTCCGATCTGTTTGTTTTCTCATTCGACGTACAATAGACTTTCGCGCGCTTGAATATCGGCGACGATCGCGCGTCGCCTTTTCGAATATCGCGAACGGTAATCTCCCTCGGCGAGATTCGGGCTGTATCTCGGGATTAGGACACCGCGGAGCGATCCTCGAGAAATCGATCGCGCGCTCTTTACACGGCCCTCGTCCGATGTCTTCGCGGTCGTCGTTATCAAACTTGCATTTGTTATGTAATTTGCTGCGGGGCCTGGCCAGTTTGGTTTCGCGCGCGTGGAGAATGCGTGACCGACTGTCTGTCATTCCATTGGTCCCTCTCTGTCGCACGCATGCGCGGAACGTGGCATTCCGAGAAACTGGCGAGAGAAGAGAGAGAGAGAGAGAGAGAGACGGAGCACGTGTCCGAGGAATCCAAACCGTATCTCACGGGAGGGACGACGCGCAATTATTATACAATATCCGGCTATTTTTAGTCCGGTGTGAATGCACTTTAAAGAGAAAAACCGACGCGAATTCAATGCCGTGTATTTATATCGTTAACAGCGATCTATTTCTCTTGCATCCTATTTCTGTTTTACGAACATCATCCACCTGTAGCTTTTTGAATGGAAAGAGCGCGTTCGAATAGAAAGTTCTTCTCCGCGCGCTCGTAGCCAACCGAAATTCTCGAATTAACATATCTCTCTCTACATTCTGAGACAAGAACACTATAAATATTTTCTTGTATCGATCCGTGAATTGTTAATAATAAATGTATTAATGCTCTCGGCGCACGGGCTCGATCAATTGTTAATTAATTAATGGCAAATTTATCACTTATTCAACTTCAACGTTTCGGTCTTGTTTCAGACCATTCTCAAGAAACAATCGCGTCTGTAAATTAATTGTATGTTATATTAATGCGTTGAAGTTAAAGATAGTTAGGACTTTTTGTTAGTTAACAAAAATTTGTAAAATTTATTAAACCGGTGAAAACACGTGCACGTGAAACGTTGAACTTAAATAAGTGATAAATTGCAAATTTGCTATTAAGTGACTAACAATTGTACCGTACGGCGAGAGCATTGATACATTTATTATCAAGAACACTATAATCCGAATTTTAAATCGAATCGCTTTACCCACCGAAGAGGGCCGAACGTATATAGTACCTGTCGGCTAAAGCAAACTGCTTAGAGAAGGGCGATAACCGATTGATCTTCTCCAGATGCAGAAATAGATCAAAGACCGAACCAGCGAGCCAATAAACATATCAAGAATAAACGACGGGTAACAATAATGATTCACGGCACGCGTCCGACCAAAGTCTGTATTGCGTACTAATTTTTTTTTTCTGCGAACGTGGCAGAATAATATTGCGATTGGTCCAGGTTTATTTTCTTTCGATAAGGCCGCCTGTCTTCCGGAAAAATGTCTTCTTCAAACGCGAGACGGTTCCGGACAATTGCGCGAGAAGGAAAAAGACTTTTTCGCTAACGGTCTCTGCGGTAGACTCTCGCGCGTACACCCCTCCCATTACACGTCCTATTATACCCGGATACTGTAATGGGAAAAGGTGGCAACCCTAGTATCATGTTGAGCTCGGTGCCATTCTTAATCAGGCGCATAGTCACGTAGACCATGTTCCATGCTCTAATTACTTTCACATTTTATTTTCACGTCTTCCTCGTTCTGTTTTCGTTTTCCCCGCGAGCATCGTTGTGCAATCGTCTTCTTACGAATTCTCTATTTTTCACGGAAAAATTCCTCTCGTTAACAATTCGTTTCATTTTAGACGGCAGAAGACGCGAAGAACCCGTTGGAGGTCGACGATCCGCGAATCGCAACGAGGTCGAAAGTTCGAATTTTGAAAATGATTCGCCAAATTTTCCATTTACATTTTTATCGTTATCGGATTCATAACCTTATCTCCGTGCGAACGTCTGTGTTTTACAGAACTTTACACCGGAAGCTTCTCGTTCGAATTGACATATTTAAAAAAACACTTCTACACAGTTCCAGTTGAAAAATCTTTTTTTTTTGTAATACTTTTATCGATTGTAACAATTAACGACACGAAACGACAGATTTCGGAAAAGTGAAAATGCTGCAAGCGCCGCGCGGTATTCGTTATCGGGCCACAGGTGCTACGCGAGTTTGATAGTTATCGTGGATAATCGTGTGAAAACGCGTCACGATTATTTGTTAAAATAATACGTCGGCTCCTCCATCGAGATCCGTATGTTCTCCCATTGTCAGCGTTCGCATTTGCATCCACGAAGATTACTCGAAATCTTTCGGATGCATCTAACATCGATACTGTATTTTTATCTCGGGTCCTCGGTCATCTATTAATCACTGTTAATTCTCGAACTTATCAATCACCCCGACTGATTATCCACGGCGAAAGTTTCGCAATCGGGCCGATCGTTGTTACGAGTACACCTTCTTCTTCTTAAAAAAAAAAAATCGAATTCTTCCGCGGCTTTAATCTCCCATTTTAATTCTTCCTGTCGATGGGAATTCCACTTTCTTTCCCACAACTCACGATTCTGAACCGGTTATGCGATCTTTCGCTGCAGTATGATACAAGAATTGTTATAACCTAGTTTCAAAAGATTTGACACGCCGATTGTCGCGGTGCATATATTACAAATAGTGGGAGCGGTGCTTCGTAAAATAGTTCATAGTTGAACGAGCAATAAAAACATACGCACGATTACCCGGGAAGTAAAGTCGAACGGATTGGACAGAGTGGATATTGATAGACAGAAAAAAAAACGAGACAGCATAGGGATGCGTACTTGAAAAATTTCGTCTGTTGCAAAGCCTCGTAATATTTTGACAAGTTCTTCAGAAGGGAGCTGTAGTTGATAGTGCTGGCCCTCAGTATGTCATCGGCCAGTTCCGGAATGAAAACAGCCTGGGCCTTTTGCTCCTCGATGATGTCCAACTCTCTGGCCACCAGCTCGTCGTGCAATTTCATATACTTCTCTTTCGCTTTTTGCAGTTTGTTGTTCTGCTGATGATGAGGATGCGCCACTACCGGCTCCGTAGCCTCCGTACCGAGCGATGTACGAAGACACATGGTGGTTTTTTCCCTTCGGCAACCGTAGAGTTCGTACGCGAAGAAAAGAGAAATCGAATTCGGTCTCGAAACGTAACGGAGATCGTGTCTCGCCAATTACACTATGCGTATATACGGACACCGTGAAATTTCTCGCGAACGTGTTTAGAAAGAATTTGGATACCGCGATACAGATCGACGCGATCGCGAACTTGTACTATCGCACAGTGCGCCGCTCCGTGGACGTAATCCCCTTTTATACTGCCCCACCATCGATCCACGATCAGCCAATCCACGGGATCTAGCCGGTCGCAAGGGTTTCCCGTTCGGGAACCCTAAATTTACGAAGGATACAAGTTCACCATTCCGTCGAAGCCCGCAATGTCATTTACAACATTTATACCTACGTGTACGGACATTCGAATGTCCCGCGCAAACCCCTTGCAAAATTACCGAATCTATTTATGTATAAGTACTTAATTGTCCTTGTAACGATCCGTTAGAAATGCCATAAGCGATTTCGTAAAATCGACAGAATTTCGTAACACTTCCGTCGATCTTCTATGTCGATTTCGGAAATCGATCGAGGCTGTCAACACAATGTGATTCATTTCCTATTTCTCGCAAAATGAGAAAACAATCTTGGAAGATATTGTGCGCGTTCAACGCAAACGAGGAAACGTCGAAATGCATTGGCTTGTGCTTTTTTTGTATCGATAAGCGATCTTGATTTATCATTAGCGATCGTGCGATAGCGATTCTGGGTCAACATCCCTATACTTCGCACGTATATACGTATACAATATAATTAATATTGCGCGACTATACGTTGCAAGTGAATACAGTATTAATTAGAAGCAAATAATTTCAAGCAGGCTGTTGCCAAACGGCGGGAACGTGTTTTTATCAAATTGTTTTTAATTCTTGTCGTATTGTACAATAGCATTCCCTTGTTTCATTATTTAATCGGCCATTTAATGTGGACGGCTTCTGCAACAGAATTCAATGTATAATTCAGACACTGATGTTACTGCGAGGAACCGGATATGGAAAAAGAACACGAGGAATCAAAAGGTATGCGGTGCATCTTTCGAAACCGCACTCCGGCATTATTTGCCGACGATTGCATTCCATCTGATTCTACCCGAGTGATTTCAGATTAAGATCGCCATTCAATGCGTTAATTATTTAAGAACGCAACCTTCTGAATAATTACGACCGGGCAAATATAATTTGACTTTGCGTCGCACGAGACAATGAAAATATTGATATCTAACTTTATAGTTTTCTTGCGTGACAACATTTTGGATACGGAGACGCCATCTGTCAGCAATTGTTCTCGGATGCAACGGTAACGTGATCTATAGTTTGAATTGAACATTATTTTTCCAAGATTTTAAAGAAATTTGCTTTATCAACAGATTCGGTGTTTCTTGAAATTGATTTTTATCCTCTTCTTGGACAGCAAAGGAATTTATTGAAAGAGAATTCTTATGCATATAGCGGTGCCTCTTCTTGCGTATGACGTTTCATAAGGAGCTATAAATGCAATTAAAGCTGACGAATCGACGAGCCCGCATCTTCGCTTACTGTCGCCTCGCACGCACACAAATGCGTCGAGTTAAAAGCGATTCGTCTTACGGGTGCCTACGTGATCCCCAGCAACGTCAGAAAAGTTTTGGGTAGTCCCCGATTCGTAGAATGTATCGTGCTCCGGTTCCTATTCTGACGAAACTAATGCTTCTCGGAATGCCGAAATTTTATAATCCTGTTACATCATATATTCTTACAATTTCTACTTCGCAATAAATCATCGACAAATACTCCCAAAATACATTTTTATATTCTTTATAACAATTATATATGTCTTTCAAAGAATTTTTTCAGAGCCCTTGAAAATGTAAATGATGGCTGCATCGAAAAACTGGTTTCTTGAATTAGTCGAGAAAAACATGATTCTCGGCAGGTTGTGGAATTAGGTGAAGGTCTGGACTTTACACGCGTAAGAGTAACATCACGAACTCGTAATAAACGGTTCGTTGAACGGTACCGCTTACACATCCAGTTTCCTCGTCAATTGAAGGCGCCGAGACAAACTTCTAGTGTCAAACGAAATTTTCATGTAATTTTTATAGATAATATTTTAAGGGAACGTTTCAGTCAGCCTTGCTAAGAAATTGATTAAGGATCGGAATAAGTGGGTCAATGAAGATACGAGTGTCTGCAAAACGATTGAACATTAAATCATATAAATCATGGTCGATTGGCGCAATCGTAAATGGAGCATTTGCAAACGTGACCAGAGTCACGTTTCGAAGGCCTTTCGGTTTTCGTTGCTCAAAATGTTCAGATAGATGGTTCTTTTCTTAAATATTTTTCATTTTTCTCTTTAAAAATTAAAGATAAACTGAATAAACTGAAGACCGATACGTTATCGTAAAATGCTTACAATTGGCAAATTTATTTTCGTAATTTATACATGGCGTGTTACATGAAATCACATTCATTTCAAACTACGTTTCGGGTCGAGGACAATAATGAAAAAATAACGTATAGAAATAAACTATGAATAATATGACCGCGATCATGCATAGCTAATAGCGGTTTAATGTGAAATACAAAAAGTCAGACCGTAGACTTTTAACTCTGATCCATCGCGTTGGTTTCATTCATACTGCTTCCGCTGCAGTCCTTCTGAATTATTTCGAACAGTGGTTGTAATTCGGGCGTTGCTTTGATCTGTGTTACGAACTCGCATAGTGACGGATTTTTATCTGAAAGAAAATACGTCAGCTCATAGAATTTATGCAATCCATATGACGATTTAAATATTTACCGGCATCTGGAATTGTCAATAGCGCTGCTACTGCTCTCAGTGCCGAACGTTTCAATTCATCTTGTTTCTCATACTCTTGCTTCACTGAATTTGCTTTTACTTTCATTGTACAAGTACTCTTCAACGGTTCGACTAACCTTTCCAGCCCTGCGCATTGATGTTATATAAATAAGTAGTGTAAGAACAGTGTAATAATTAGCGTGTAATATTCACTTTGTAAGACTGCCGTAGGACATAGTTGAGCGAGCCTGGCTGTCATAAGGTAGGTCAACATCTTGATATCGTAGTGATCTCTGAGACCATTTTCGACGTGATTCAAGAAGTTGAAAACATCCAATCGGTCGAGACACGAATCCAACAATGTGTACATACACTCGAATGCTGCTTTTCTAAGATCTAGACCGTCGTCTACTGTATGTTTGAACGGTCCCATTTCCACTTCTCTTATCAGTTCTTTCTGTATACAAAGTATATGAAATGTAGACGATTAACATTCGCTTACGACGGGGAAATAGTAGGTTAGCGTAAAAATCGTGTACAACAAGGAATCGGGCACGAACTTTAGCACTGACCTAATACATTTGCAACAGAAGTGTTCTTTGAGTACCTTTATCTTTGTTTCAGCGTACAGATGTGGTAACACGGAGTCTAATAAATCTCTGATTAGCATCGGCTTGTTATGAGCTGCCGAATTAAATGCGACTAAAGCTACCCTCCTTACATTCAGATCAGGATCCTCTAAAGCTACCAAGAAGTTGCCCATGCATTGTTTTAACATGGCATCAATTTGCTGAGGCTGTGAAAAACGTTACGATTTATTAATATATAAGATGACAATTGAGTATGTGACTTTCGAAATACCTGATCGGAAATGGTGAACTTGACGGCGGTGACTGTAGTGGTTCTCATGAACGCGGAAGGCGATTTCAATGACTCTTGTAATTTTGGTAACAGGGTAGCAGGATCGATCAAAGTAAGTTTTCCTAGACATTCTGCGACAACGTTGCGCGTTCCTTCTTCCGTGCATTCGCAATGCCTGTACAACAACATCCAAATCGAAGGCACGAAGTTTTGCAAGTGAGACACGCCGGACAGACTAGCAGATTGACATGTGATGATCTGTAAAATCATATATTCCAAATGTACAATGTTTTCAACAAAGTTAAAATTATCTGATACACTTCTGCGCTAATAATTAAAGATATAACGTACGCTACCTCTTTCAATGAGTGCAAGAGAAGATATTGACGTTTCGGTTGTGCTTCGATTTCCTTCAGTATGAATGGTAAATACTCCGGAAGATTACCGACTGCTATGTTCCCCAATGTGTAGCTGGCTGCCGATTTCACTTCCTCCGAGTGAGACGAGAACGAGTTTAAAATTATATGCTTCAGAGACGTGATTCTGCTCAGATCCCTGCACGAAAACGAAATGCAATTCTAGGCGCGCTGTAAATCCGAAACACTTGGTGATATATTACTTACACGTGTCTGCCTATTTCACCGATGACTAACAGTGCGAAGATGTGTTGCGCGTCGCTTTGAGGTTTCTGAACGTCTTTCAGAAATTGTTCTACCACTGCCTGAGCTTCTTGGTGCCACGTGATCGTCAACGCGGCCGCGCATTTAGCAAGTGAATGATAGGCTTGCTTATGAAGTACAGACTGATTCACAGGCGTTATCAACATCGAAAGCAACTCTCTGTACCCCAGACCCGGTATTTCTGCCTGGACCAATGCTTGGAAGAATTCCAGCATAGAAGTCAAGGCCACGCCTAAATTGCAAACATAAACGAGTGAACGATAAGGCGAATGAAAATTATGATAGCATAGCGATTTTGAATTAAGGTTACCTTGGAGGAGTGGAGATTTGACCAAAACCAATATTTCTGGAAGGATATAATCGGACACCTTTGTCAAAGCGATGGGGTGGAGCATCGCGATAATGGTCAGGAGATTAAGAGTTAATTGCGCAATATGCAGATCAGTCTCATTCAATAATGCTGGTAGCTCCGCGGTTACCTAACGAACGAAATATTATTTTTACGACACGCAATTTCAATGTCTAGTTGATATTTAATTGAACGTTGCTCCCGAGTATCCATTACCTTATCTAATAAATCTACATGAAGAGCAGAGCTGTAATTTTGCACGAGGGTATCCAAAAGTGGTAGGGAACACAATTTCAAAGCTCGTTGATTTTTTCGGAGGAAAGATCCAAGAATTGGAATGGCCTCGTCCTACAGAAAGTACAAGAAAATACATAAAGCTTGCACGAAGCTTACGCGTATCGTACAATGGAATACACGTACCATAATCGGCTTAAGATCTACTCTTAAAGGCGATGATGCTATACAAGTCAGGGCCTTCACGGTTGTCAGTCGAGTGATCTCGTTACGAAGTCTGTCCAGGAATATAGGCAGACACACGTGCAATTCATCTGACAGGATGTCTCCGAAATGAGCTAGAATCTGACCCATGCAAGCGATCGCTCTTTCTTTGACTTCCTGATCGATGTCTGCTGTTTTCAGTCTCGTCAGTGTGCAACGATATATCTCGCCAGACAGTGATGTCAAATCGAAATAACATGGCTTAACTAGAACAAAATTAATCTCAAAACTTTTCATTTTATCGAACCGTTTAAACAATTATCTTCGGCAACCTACCATGTGGTCGAATTACTTGGACTAGCTGTTGCAATACCAGTAACGCTTCCGCTGTAATTTTGTAAAATGGATCTCCAACGGCAGCTATAATGGGAGGCGCTAGGACCGCCATGTGCGGATGAAACACTTCCGGTTGATGTGTGATTAATAACGTATGCACGAAAGCGAGTGCATCGATCTTCATATTCGATGAGGAATTCTTGTCTCCCAATGAGTATTGAATACCAGATATTAATGCCGGTATGTGGTTGTTTAAAGCACCAGGCAACACGAGTACTAACTCTTTCAACAGCGAGAAACAGTCCTGTCTGGTTTTAATGCTTTTCTCTTTCATCTGACGGTGGACTGCTTTTACTATTAACGGAACTTGTTGTTGGAGTAACGATATCGGACCGTCGTCGTCCTCCATCGCGTCAGGATCTAGTGGTACTCCGGTGGTTGGTCTAGTTTGTTTCAGAAGTGCGATGTATGCGTGGAATATATCCGATTTTACATTCTCTTCTCTCTCTGTGTTAACATATGTGTTGTATTTTTAGTCAATAGTAATTTTTTATATCGGGCATTTTGTTCTATACCTTTAAATCTTGCAATTAAAGCTGGAGAAACATCCTTGTAAAGTTCTGGGAGAAGTTCTCGCCTACTAGAAACAACAGCCTCGAGACACTTTGCAGCTGCTCTACGAACCTTCCAACTCATATCATCGTCATCTGAGTATTCATCCTCTGCATCTTCCTCTCCATCTTCTTCTACTTCCATCACGGCACCTTCTCCATCAGACGCATCGTTCATATCATCATCGTAATTATAGTTTGGATCATAGGTGATGTACATCAAACAAATATCTATAATCTACAGAACAGATGTTCGAGTCTCAGTGGATCACGAGTCTGATAAGTCTGTAGCAAGAGTGTACAAAGAGATATCTTACTTTACTTATATGCGGGGTAATTTCTTTGGGGCATCTGTATACAAAAGATTCAAAAGCTTGCAAACAATATTCTCTAAGTTCATCGTCGTCGTCCATGCTATACTGTAAGATTAGAGGCATTACCCTCCCTATTTGTTCTCCAAATCTGTGTCCGGCTTGACGACTAAAATTTAACAACAGCAGTAGAAAATCATATATACAGGGTGAACTAAAACTGTTCTCTGAGAAATACTTACCAAATAGACGCGATGCATTGTATGTAAGTGCGTACCACATTTTTAGCAGTTTGAGTGGAAAGACCTTCAAGCAAATGATCCAAAAGCTTATTGTACAAGTAATTGTTACTCGAAGTCAACAGATGACTCAACGCTACTATGGTACGTTTTCGAACTGCTTGACGCGGTGAAGAGAGTTGTGGTAACAGAGCAGCCAAAATAATAGAGTGAAAGGTGACTAGTAAAGCACCGAATCGAGACAATAAATCAGCGACGATATCAAGAGCTTCAAGTTGCACAGATACATCTTCCTGCTATGTGAATAGTAATTAGTAGTTTTTCTTTGAAACTTCTATCGAATATTTCAACAATTTAGCGGCCATAATTACTTTTTCGATAGCGCTGCTAAGACGACCGGTTATTCGTTTACAAACGTTCGCAACTAGTTCGCTGGATCCTAAAGGAAGTTCGGAGATTACAGTCTTCAATCCGATACTGGAGATGTCTCTTAATTGTTCTTTGTCTGACACCATATTACTGCATAGCGCATCTACAATAGTTTCCACTTGATACTCCTTTACCTTATTGACTAATGGGCCCAAACTGAAATCGGACACGTTTCTGTAATCATGTCCAAATACAGAGAAACTCTTGCAAATGCAAGAAAGAGCTTAACTAATCCTTTAAAATAAATGGATATCTACATCCATTACAAGCTAATTTTATACAAAATGATAAAGGTAGCGTCTTATAGTCTAGGTTTAATTTATATATAACTGTACCATTTTACAGCAAGATTTTGTACTTCTCCATTCTTGTCTTCTAGCAGTTTTAAAAGCATTTTTACAACTTTGCGCTCTGATTCATCATCCAATTTGATACTATCTTTTTGTAATTCACTCATCAGATCATTGGTTGCCATAAATCTGAAATCCTTGTCGCTGGATGTCATCTAAGATAATAAATTCCATTAGATTTCGTTGAAATGATTCAAAACATACAAAAAATATAAAATGAATATAAATAGATGAAAATATGCTGTGCCAAGGATTTAAAATACTGTAAAAGCCTTTATTAAATTAATTAGAATAACATTCGCATAAAACGATTTTTTTTGACAGTTAAGTGCAACTCAGAGTCTCGTTGAATCAATGTATATACTTATTGCAACAGAAATTTTCATTTGTGATACATAATAGCAAAAAATAGTGGATACATTTTCAAACAAAAATCAGATTAATTTAGATAATTGAATCGATGTATACTCGTATCGAAGATTTTATTTTACGATCTTATTTTACGAAATCAACAGAAGCTTTTTACGTGGATAAAGGTTATGTAAAAGTTGAGTATCATTAACGGTTGTAACATTAACATTTTCGTGTAGGATAAATTCGAAGTAACAAACAAAAGTTCATAATGTTTGATGTGATAAAATGATTCGTTTAAAGTAGCCATGATAAATACCTTCTCCAGCAAGTTAGCAATGTGATAAGAGACACTGGCCATGATTGAAAACTTTTTCACAGCCGGTTACAGTTGTCGTTCCCAATATTTCTACGTTGTAATTCAACAAAAAGAACAGAAAATTACGGAGTTTCCGGGGAACAGGCGACACAGAATTCAATCCCGTTCGTTCGGTCGAAGATCTTGTTAGGAAAGCTTCGTTCTAATGAAATTTCACCGCCCGCAACATTTCAATACTGCGAATCTTTACCGCAACTTCGACTGCCAAAATTTTGATGGTAATCGTGCGTTCCTGAACCCATCGAAACAACAGTCACGGGAAATAAATATCAGAGAAGCGAAACTCGTGTCGGAACTTTAAAATTTTGGACCCGCATGTGAACAGTGTTGTCGGCTCGGTAAATTCATATTTCTACCATTTGCCAGAGAGGAAATGAGAGTGCTCACGCCCCGGTTTTGGCCGTTCCCAT
>CM052210.1:11504929-11551013 GCA_028454225.1 Lasioglossum leucozonium | reverse complement strand
ATGGGAACGGCCAAAACCGGGGCGTGAGCACTCTCATTTCCTCTCTGCATTTGCATTCGCTATTTATATCATGGATATAGGAATAATTTATATAGATGAAAAAGTGCAAAGAGACTGTGTGCGAGAAATTGGCAACGTTGGAAAGCGCGGCAATATTTAAAATGTGAATTGTGAGAATTATTAGCAGGCGCATGCGTAGTGAAAATTGATTACCCAAAAAATGCGGGAGAAATGTAAAAATATTCGTGAAAAGATTTTATACCAAAGTTGGGCAATATCTAACTATAAAAATACTTGATTATATATTACCAGATATTACATATTTTACAGTCTTAAAGCTCGGAAATTTGTGAGGATTTCTTACAACTGGATTGCAGATTTTATGCAAATATTAATATTGATGGAGCAAAATGCAATGAGCTAAATAAAATAAAAATTAACATTTTTAATATCGGACTTGCAAAATAAATATTTACATGAACATCCGCAATCTATTTATAATGAAATGAACATACGTACTTATAATATCATTTTTAAAAAAGACAAGTTTAAAACAATTTATAATATATAATACTGCTAGTATTAAACACATAGAGATCTACTAAATTCTGCTGTTTCTTATCACATATGTTTAAAAACTTGAAGTTTTTGTCATGTATTGATGAAAATATAAATTAATAATAAGTTATGCCTAAGTTACTTATGAAAAGTAAATAATGTTTGTACTGAAATATATCAATGAGATAATATGGCATTGCTTGGAAACCTTTTAACTATAGAGTGTTTAATTTAATTCATTCCCAGTGTCTTCATCTCCAGTGTCTTCATTCTCATTGTTGCCTCCAGTTTCCTATCAGTGTTAAATGTATGTTAAATAAACTGTCTGACTAAGTTATATCTGGCTATATAATATGTACAAATATACCTGCGATGTTGAAGTACCACTACATTCTGTAGAAGAATTTTGATTGAGGAAACATGTGATTGGCTTCTGCCATTCAGGTGTATCTCTTGGATGGTATGGATTACCACCTGAATAATTCTTTCCTAAAACAAAATTTCTATACTTGAAACAATAGTAATATACATAGTAAGGGAAAAATATTTATGCAATCACTAGATTTTTGTATCAACTGTTAATACAACACTGGGCCAAACGTGATTTTATAGTTGTTAAATAAGAAATATAATTCTTAGTAAATACTAGTGCATAAATATTATTTTTGTTTGTAATAATTACTGATAAATTTTGTCTGTACCTTTGCTGGTTCCCACAACTTTTTTCACAGGAGCACTGCTCACAGATTTAGCTGGTGCTTTGCCGCCAACGGCTATAAAGAAAGAACATAAATAATAATTCTAAATAGGATTAGACAGAATTCACTATTTTTTTAAATGGAAAATTGTAAATCCAGCAGGAATCGTTCAAGTTAAAGTGTGAAACTTTGATAGAAAATCGAAGTCCAAATCGAAATCAGTAACAAACACAAACAAAGGAATTATTTTCAGAGTTCGTTGAAATGGAGAATTTTCAACAAAATTCATTCACCTTTGCCTGGCACACGATCTGCTTTAGTTCTCACCATATTCTCAACTAACAGGTCTGTATAAACTAGGATTGATTAGGATTACAGGAGGAAATAGCGTCACAAATATAAAATTTTCGTTACGATATACAATAGACGTTATTCAAATCATACGTCTACTATGGACCTCTGTTACCAATTGTAAATATTTAGATCCCTACTCTTTTGTTCCTGTTCCAGACAGGAAAGCCAACCTGAAAATGACTACGATCAGCTACGATACAAACTAGTAAAATAAAGTTATGCAATTTTTATATATAATTTATTGTAATATCAATTAACAATTTAACTATTTAAAAATTAGGTTTTTGTCTTGTAATCTTTATGCTCGATCTGCTTGTCTTTTTTTTTACAACAATTATTAAAAAGTATACGCATGTATATATATTTACATGTACTATAGTCAATAAACATGTTGTTCAAGCATTTTGATACGCAAATTCCTATGCTCATATATTTGTGCATTATCTCAATATTCCCATTGAGAAAAAGATAACATAATATTAATAAACCGATAATATGTACTGTCGAACTGCTCACACATATTTATATGAAGGAACATTTGCAGTTTTTTTCAGAGTTTTGTATTGTATTTAAAGTAACATTACATTGTATATATTTATCAAAGAGAACTTTTTCTGAACGAGATCTTATAAGCGAACGACATTATCGACTATATCAGTTATATGATATATTTCCGTAACTTGGACGCGAGAATCAACGTGTCATTATTTATATTATCATTGCTAACTCACGTGATGAGTATATATACATATATATACGCGTATAATACTGATACAGCGAAATCTTCTTATTTCGTAATGCAATTATATTTCAGGGCGATAGTAAACATGCGCGTTGCGTATTCGATCGTTAACAGAAAATAAAACAAATGAAAATTACGTAAAATAATTTATATATGTATACATATAACTACATATATGTCTATGTTACATTAAACAGGCCTTTGCTTGGATGACATATAGCTTACATACAACAATTTTTTTTTTTGGTGGGAGATGTTACAATTGGTTCGTTCGCGGACAATGTTTGAAAGGATGTTGTATAGACTTCTGTGCAAAAAATATAGCTATGTTGATAAATATATATCATATAACTTAGTTTTAATACTGAATCACAGAGACCCGGCGATGGGTAAGCAATAAATAGTTACCCTCGAAGAAGTCTGCATATACTTCTCTCTCGGTAGTAAGTTTGTGCTTACACTGGAAAAGAAGCAACACCAAAGAATTCGAATGGATATAGTCTGAGTAATTTTTCTAGCATTCAACATTTACAAGACTGCGTGAAGTAACCGTGTGTGTTCTTACAGAAAAGTACAAGTCCTCTCCAGAACACATTCGACGAATATTTTTCTACTCAGCGCGACACGCGCAGCCGCATTCGGAACACTGAAAATATGATTCTAAAGAGATAAGCGCAGAAATAACATTCGAAATTGTTATGTAGTTATTACTTTCAAATGTTGTTCCAACCGTTTAACAATGCTCGAGAATACATTCTTGATTTTCCTCGTTTCTTGATAACGCGTGTAAATTACAATCCTCGCTATATCTATGAAATCGAAGGTATCTCGAAATTAACGCTAAGATTCTCCGATTGCGCCAACTTGACGATCGTAGACAACTTGACCGCGACTCGGGCAGCTTCGTCGAGGTCATCGATCGGTACGATCTTTAATCCTGCGTTAGCGATCAAGGCTTTCGCTTCATCCACGTTTGTACCCTAAAATAAAAAAACAATTGAATGCTTTGCAATTTTATGACGGAATCTTTAAAAAAAAAAGCATCATTCTCCAGTTACCTGCAATCGAACAACGACAGGAATTTTTAAGCTAAGTTCTTTAGTTGCAGCTATAATTCCCTCTGCAATAACATCGCACCTCATGATACCACCGAATATATTAACCAAAAGAGCATGAACCTGCGTTGATGGGAGTGAAATATTCGATTTAATTGTACAACAAATTTGTATGTTTGTTCAAATAATACTTAAGCGCATCACTTACGCGTGGATCGGATGTAATAATTTTAAATGCTTCTTTTACAGCAGAGGTGGACGCACCACCACCAACGTCCAAGAAGTTGGCTGGTTCTCCACCATGTAATTTGATAATGTCCATAGTAGCCATAGCTAAACCAGCTCCATTGACCATACAGCCAATATTGCCGTCGAGTGCGATGTAATTCAGATCAAACTTCGCTGCTTCGACTTCTTTAGTGTCTTCTTGAGTCCAATCTCTCAAGGCAAATAAATCTTTTTGCCTGAACTCGGCGTTATCGTCGAATCTGCATTTGCAGTCCAAAGCGAAGTCTACATACGACAAAATAACATTTCCAATTTAGTATAACATTACCTCGTGTCTTTCTTTACCAATTCTTATATTAAACTTACAGTTTCCATTAATGTCCTCTGCGAGAGGATTCACTTCCAGCAGAAGAGCATCCTTCTTAATAAACATCTGATACAGATTTACAATAATCTTAGAAATATAATCCTTAACGTTTTGCAGACCGAGCTTAACGGCAATGCGATCTGCCTGCTCTTTTGTAATTCCTTTTTGAATGTCAATGGGCTCATACATGATAGCGCTAGGATTTGTTGCAGCAACTTCTTCGATGTTCACACCACCTTGGCTCGAAGCTATTATAACTGGACCCTTAAATAAAAAGTTCACGTGTTATGCATTGCATCTTTAATGATTCAAATCTTGTATTTTATTTAACAACATACCCCAAAGGCTCTCTCCATCATGACAGCAAGGTAGTACTCTTTGCGGGGAAACATGCGCTGTGTTACCATAACTGCATTGCATATCCTACCAGCTTCACCTGTTTGTTTCGTAATTAATAATTTACCTAACATTTGATTGGCTAACTTCTTTGCTTCTTCTGGCCTGCAAATCAAATAGGAATGTATTACGAAGTGATAGACATTTCAATGTAATCATTGCGATAATTGTTATTACTAATGACATACGTTTCACACATCTTCACACCGCTGACATTGGTGTCTTTAAAATGACCTTTTCCTCTGCCACCAGCTAAAACTTGCGCCTTCAGAACTATGTCTTTGCTCTTCAAATCGGCAGCAAGCTTTGCAGCCTCATCTGGAGTTTTTGCAACTCCAAACTTTGGAGTTGGCACTCCAGCTTCGTTTAGAAGACTGTAGCTGATGTGCTCGTGCACATTTAGATTCCTCACTGGTTGCTTTACTAAATTGGTCTTGCATCCTAGTATCTATAAAGATCAATAATTTAAAAATTAGCGATGTTTCATAAAAATAATATCTTTATTAGACAATTAATTCGCATAACAGTATAATTGCAGAAACAATGTTCAAGTAGATACAAGAACAAAGATGACTTAAATACAGAGAGCCAGACACCTTGTCATTGGCATTTCATAGGCTCAAAATACTCTGTTGTCTCTCAGATTTAAAAATAATCTGAACTCCAAGATCGATCATTGGTAATGACTCACATATGTTACGCTTAATTGTTGATGTCCTTGACTTGTTTTCGATAACGAACAAAAGGAAGATCCCAACCCGGAAATTCAAAAAATTACGAAACTTTCAGGGTGCATGAGTAAAAACATTATTAATGTGAGAAACATGGTCGATAAATTAATCAATATGCGTAAGACGCGCATAGTTTGTGTTTTCCCTTTAATATTCGAACATAAACTATCGCGTTTGAGTGTTTCATAATTTTCGGAATTTCCGGGTAGTGAGTAGCATTGTCGATGAAAACTAAAACGGCTATCTTTTCTAAAAATAATAGTTTGTTCATAAATATCAGCAAAGATGAGCCGAAGGGAACGATAAGAACGAAAACAAATGACGAGAGAGATCGGTCGGTCGATTTTAGTTTGAACTTTGAATTTTCGAAGAACGCGACTACTGTTGATTGTTTGACAAGTGGTGCTCGTTCGTATGTAATTCAATCACTGTTAATTAAATACGAACGAACGATGCGGAGTCAATGACCAATGAATGAACAAGCGGACATAGAAATATTCGCGTGTCCATTGCATAACTGTCACACACATAATTTGTGAAAAAATTGAGTTTAGTACGAGGCCGCGATCTTTGGCTTCGAATCGACTGACCCTGGCGCCCAATTTAGCAGACTACAGACATCAAATATGGTGGTTGCCCTTCGTATGAATCATTCGGACGTATCCGATGAATTTCATTCGGTATGTAAACAGACCGACTAGTTCCAGACGAGCGAAAACAAATAGATGAAAGGTCAGATTGTAGTAAATGTGACCAGAACGTACCTTACACCCGTTGAATCGAGCAAGATTCTCAGCAAGTGAGATGGACCGCGACAACATAGTAGCCATCTTACTAAAGCAGTGGCAGTGGACTGTCGAGCGTAAGCTGCGCCTTCATGTCCCCACCTTTCTTGACGTTTCCTGCAAAAACATGACGCAAACTCCGCAGCTGAAGAGCCGCGGTGGCGCTACCATATTTCTACTAAGCTAATCATTATTTCAAACAAAAATCATTCACATTATCTGCTCGATCATTGCAATGTAGCTCTTGTATAGGGAACCGGGTATTCAGCTACCCATTTACTACAAATTTTTTTAGCAATCCTTTATCTAGATCTGAAAATACAAAATCGCACCGCACCGTCTATCCTTCGGACACTGTTCCAGCAATATTCAGTACTAAAGTTTTGAAACTATTTGTGCGTTTCACTCGTATACACGAGACCAAATTGAAAATGTTGATTAATATAACGTTTCGAAACAAGGTAGATTATTTTACTCTAATATTTTTACTTCAAAATCGGAAATAAACGAGGGTTTTTTAATAAATGCATATACGCTTTCGGTAGCTAAAGTGTTAACGCACTATGAATTGAAAAAGCAATCTTTATTTCTTTTATAACACTTATATCCCCATAAATATGTTATATAGAGCTATGACAACAATTATGATTTTAAATTAATCGATTAGACATATAAAAGCGAATACAAAAAGACTATATATTTAAAAATAGTAGATATCATACAATGCTTTTACATTCTTTCCATAAACATTTACAAAATTCCTTTAGTTTACTTTTTGCATTTGCTAGTCTTGTCATTGGATTTCTCCTTGCTTACAAAAGAAATATCAAGATTCAATGAATTTGCCAAGTTAACCATTAGAGCCAATTTTACTACCGCCTCGGCCGCACCAGCAAAATCGTCCACGGAAATCACTTTTAATTGAGCATCTCGAATTAACACTCTCGCTTCCTCGACGTTAGTACCCTGAGGAAACGAAACATAAAATGTATTGATTTTTAAAAACGTCTATCAAGTTTCTTGATAACTTACTTCTAATCTTACGACTATCGGCATTTCCAACTTCAAGTCTTTCGATGCGTTAATAATTCCTTGTGCAATTATGTCACACCTCATGATACCACCGAATATATTCACAAAAATGGCATTTACCTGGAAATTTAGAGAAAGAATTCAACTTATGTCATAATTAATAATTGAACTAAAGAATTGGTATTCTTATTTTATTGTAAAATTACCTTTGCATCAGAAACTATTATTTTAAAAGCTTCCTTTACAGTTTCCTCGGTAGCAGTACCGCCTACGTCCAAAAAATTGGCTGGCATACCACCGTAAAGTTTTATTATATCCATAGTAGCCATGGCTAATCCAGCCCCGTTCACCATGCATCCTATATTCCCATCGAGAGCTATATAATTTAACTGGAATTTATTCGCTTGGACCTCATTAGGATCCATCTGCGAGAAGTCCTGCAAGGCAAACAGTTCTTTTTGTCTGAATTCTGCACTGTCGTCGAAGGAACATTTACAGTCTAACGCATGATCTGAAAATACATAGATTACCAATCAAATGTTCATGTTCGGTGAATTAATTAATACTGTTTTTAAACATACATTCTTCGCAAAGATCTAACGCCAACGGATTTATCTCAAGTAACAAAGCATCTTTTTCAATGAACAGCTCATAAAGATTGCAAGCGATGGCCGAAATGATCTTTTTGTCCTCGCCTTTTACACCTAACATATCTGCAATTTTGTTAGCTTGTTCGACCGACAGACCCTTCATAATATTAACTGGAATATACGATATAGCTTCAGGATTCGTAGCAGCGATATCCTCGATATTAACGCCACCTTGTTTAGACGCGATAACAACCGGTCCCTGAAATTTGTAGAAGGATTTAGCGCAGGTCGTTCCAAAAGAGATTTGGGAGACTCACATCAAAACTGGTCTCCAACATAACTGCTAGATAATATTCTTTGCGGGGGAACATTCGTGTCGTCACCATGATCGAATTACAAATTCTTCCAGCTTCTCCAGTCTGTTTAGTTACTAAGAACTTTCCTATCATGTTACTGGCAATATCTTTTGCTTGTTCAGCCCTGTAAATTTACTGGATTTGTATAACGCTTTCGAAATGAATGATCATATACAATTGCTAAAATTAGGTTTTAATCAGACTCACGTTTCGCACATTACAACACCGCTAACATTGGTACCTTTAAAATACCCCTTTCCTCGACCCCCAGCAAGGACTTGGGCTTTTAGTACAATGTCCTTTATACTCAGGTCCTTCACCGCCGTGGCAGCCTCATCTGGAGTTTTGGCTACCTTAAATACCGGTGTCGGAATTCCAGCTTCCTTCAATAAAGTATATGCAGCATGCTCGTGAACTTGCAGCCGTCGAATTTGTTGAAAAAAAATGTTTGATCGACGAATACACTGAAACATATATTCTTTCGCATGAATCGGCAACGATGCGTTTGAATAAAAATAGCATTTGAAACGCAAAGTACCTGTCGCTTTATGATCCGTGTAGCGATTGATGCAAGAGATAATATTTTGATTGACATGTTATCGGTTGATAAAGTTCCGCCAACTTAGTCTTTACAAGATGCAATCCAATGAATTCGTTCACTCGGTATATTGCAAATTTTACGAGAATACAGAAAATGACACTTTGATACTTATAAATCTTGCGGGCAAATCTATTCGCAGAGCCATCATAAAGAATGTTCAACTTACAAGTTTCAGAATGAACTTCATTGTATGCATACACTGTAGATTAAGCAGAGTAGGCAGTGAGCGGGCGCTCCTTTGTCTTATTACGATAAATGAATATATATATATATATATATATATTTATGTGCGGTCGATACCGCATCCAGTTGATAATCCCAGAATGTATATACCATCAACAGTATAATTATAAAATTCTTTTGTGTTACACTCGTCTTGTAACAACGTCCAGTATCGGTAGAAACAACAAATTAGGAAAGTGAGTCCTCCGGTTAGATTGAACTTTTATATTATCGTAATAAACCTGCGATATTTATCTATTCTCATTTATACGCATTGCAGATACATGTATTAAATTATGTTAATACAGTAAAATATAAAAAGTCAATTTACAATGTAATCTATATAGAATCGGATTACAGATTTTCTTACAAGCGTTTATAATTATGAGATAATTTTAACAGAAAGAGAGTTCATTTCATACTACGTTATTTTCATAATTCATTGGTATGTCAGTTTAGATATAGTTCGATACGTGTGACAAGTCGATCATGTGTGTTAATACCACTCGGTACAATAACAGTATTTTTCTTATTAAATCAGACTTACAATTATCTTAGGAACTACGTCCTTAACAAGATTTTTAATATTCTGATAATTCGTGTAGAGTTATAGTATCTCGGTTTTACTTCTTATTATACTTCACACTTCGGATGATGCGTATGACTCAATTATGGAACAAATAGAATGCTTATCGAGGCCTTGAGTTTCTAGAAACAACCCAGAAATATTCAAGTTGTAGACGAACAGAATCATACGAGAGTATAATAAATTTAAAAAAATGTCTATTTTAAACATCTCTGGATATAAAATTTCTGAAATATCATCTCAAGATAGAAATTTTGTTCGTGTAAATGAATAAGCGATGAAATTAATGTTGGAAGAAAATAAAGAACGTACGTTTCACTATACACAAAAGAAAAATATTTTAAAACTTTAAGGTAATGTCAAACAATGAAAATAAAAGAAATATTAAATTTTATTAAAAACGATATAGATATATTTATTGTATATACTATATCTATATCTAATCCTCTTAATGTATTCGAAACATAAATTGACTACACTCTACAGCTTAAGAATAAACCTTCATATTTTTTGAAATATGAAATAAGAAAAAATTCAAAAGTACATGCGAGGAAACTAGTTTTCATTTTTTTCTTTTGCACGTGATACAACTTAAATATTAATATAATTTGTAAGATTGTTGTATCTATATGTTTCAAGCATAAAACTTTCATCTCTGGCCTCAACAGTCTTATACTCTAAATACAAAACAAATCCTTTCGTTAAATTCAAAAGCTAAATCTATCATTCAACGTTCTCCCCGTGACGCCGAGGTTTCCGGATAAGCTGTACATGACTTCGCTGAAGGTACGATCATCAACATCTGCTCCAGTATCCGATGATGGGGTATTACGTGTGCGGGAACGAGAACGTGATCTGGACCTCGAACGTTGTCGACCGAAAAGAGATGCCCGACCAACCTGAAATCCATTCAGTTTATTAGAACTGTGTAGAAAAAGTTTTAATTTTACGAATTAAAACAAACCCCCTTACGCATATATTCTACAGCACTTATATTCACAGAAAAATGGATTTTTTGAAAATAAAAAACCAGAATAATCCCTTAATGAAATAGATTTCTTTTAAATTACCTCTGCAATTTATAATTTAAACGTACCATATTTAAACTTTGTACACTCTGTCTGAATGGTGAACGTCCCCTGGGTAACTGACGCAAACTATTCACAGCGCTTCCATTTCGGCTCGGTGCAAGAGCAAGCGGACGTTGATGCGTGCTAGGAGTATATTCATTTCCCATGGTACACATGAAGTTCACATTTGAATTAGTACTTAATCGTGGAGAACTACAAACATTGTTTCATCGTATTAAACTCAAATATGTATAATGCTTACTTAAAAAAAAGTTGTCTTCAAAGTCTAAACCGAATGTATTAGGTCAGTATAAAAGAAGTTCGTGTCTGATTTGTTTTGGTATTTTAATACGGAAATCGGACACGAACTTTTGCACTGACCTAACAAAAAATACGAAGAAACTACTTGTAAATTTTGTTTGTAATCTATGGGTAACGATATCGTGAAAGGTACTTTAATCATACTTTAATCTCATCAATTTCTGTTCGTATTGTGCGCGTCTCTGTGCTCTGGCAATCTGATCTGACCGCAATCCGCCGGTAGTGAAACGGCGTTGAGATGTTAAAATCTGCTGTCTTCTTTCTATGACGCTTCTTTGCTGCAGTGACAGCAAGGACTTCCCAGCTTGCGGCACCTGCAATAAAACAATTGTTCTAGTTTCTATACGATTACGAATTTTTAGTTTGCTTATGATTCCGCGCGGATCTAAATACTTACTCTGAACTGATTTTGCAAAGATAATCTTTGATTTTGTCTCTGCAACAACAGCTGTTTTGCTCTCTTGACACGATTCCGGTAAGCAATTTGAGCAGGACTTTGATATCCCAGCCGATTATGGACCGAAGTTGGGTCCCGCAAATTCGGCAGACTGTTCGTTCTTTTCAACGGTGTTTTATTATTTGTGAAAAATCCTCCTTGAGTAAAAGTCAGATTTGTGCGACTTCTACTGCGAGTCAGACCGAATCTGTTGGCTCGACCACGGCGAATATTGAAAGCCCCTCGTGTGTTGGACTTTTGGTTCAATGTTAAATTGCTTCGTGATCTGGTGAGACCATTGTTTTTCTTGTACCGTTTTCTCACAAAACCTCCGCGCACGTTGTTATTATTCTGTCCAACCTGCCAGGGCTGTTCTTTCTTAGTAGTTCCAATGTTACGTTTCACTCTTGCACCTCTACCTCTCAGTCCACTCCGTCCTCTCGCACTACCTTGTGTGCGTTTCGCGCCAGCTTTTCCATTGGCAGTCCCAGCCTTTTTCTTTTTCTCCTTTTTCTCCATCTTTATGATTTCATCTTAAAAGGAAGAAAATTCACAAGGTTTAGTGAGCGTACGGCCTCAATTTGGGAAGTTAATTTGTTTTTTTTTGTTTCTAAGTTTTAATCTGGAATACGTGAAAAATCCCCTCCTGTACAGATGACACTGAAGGATAATTCGAGATGAGAAACTCAGTGCTTTAATTCCGTTAAGGAAACTGGTCTGTTTATCGTTAACCATTTTCCTGATTTTCTTCAGATATATGTATACGTGCATGTTTAAATTGTTTTTCATTGAGTATAAGTTTAAATATAAATTTTTTAAATCAATATATTTCCCAACCACTTGAGGATAGTGTAAGACTCACTATTAACTGTTCAATTCAAGTATTAAAAGTAAATAATAACAATAAAGATAACAAAAAAATCAAACGTAATTCTCTAATGAAAAACTTATAAGTTAAGAGATATTAAAACCCTCCCAATTTTAAAATATATTGCTATTTAAACTTTTAAGGTATCTTTCGACGATATAGTAAAGTATACAGGGAATATCATATATTTAATTCATATAGTATATGAGTTTAAGATTATTAATGTTTTTGTATGTAGTTATTATTGGTCATCCAGGAAGCATTCAGGACTGATGTGTAAGTTGACAATCAATGATTCTTCTTTATCATTTTTATAGTATTACATCTTCTTTCTTCCCAATTTTTGAGGTTCTACTAGTAGTCTATAAACATATTGTCCTCTTCATTACCAGTCCTTCTTCTTGCTCCATTAAAGATATTATTAAAAGTCCATTGTTACCGATACTCCAAGGAGTGGATCCAGTTGTATATTTTATTTTTCGTTCACCAATATTTTTGTGACTCTTCGTTTTTGTATCTTAACAATTCGTAGAATGTCTTCTCCACCGATTTCTCAATAGAAAATAATTGATTTCCAGCATTCTCAGCCCTTCTATGATTTTTTATTTAGCCTGATCTAAGTTTTGTCTTCTTCTGTATGATTTTTAATGACTTCTTTTTGGCTTTAATATTACACATAACTTGGCTCAATCACTTTTTTTACTTCTTTGTGTTTGTTAAAAAATACTGAATTAGTTATTCTTTGAATAAAAGGGATCCAGAAAAATGATATGACTGCTTGCATAAAGTATATTTGCAAATATTAGTTTCATGATTCTTTTCATTGAATTATATTGACTTGATTGCACGAATAACGGTGATTTTAAGTTTCAGATACCGACATGGGTCTTGAAACAGAACCATATAGTTCTCCTTTTTTCCTGTTTCAAATTGAATCCATAATAACGGTTTATGTTTGCTCTGCTAATACTAAGTTTCCACGAACATTATGTCTGTGCAAATATGTATAGTTGACTTAGGATTGTTCAGGCTCCTTATCTCCTTGAAGTTAGCTTATTTTACGCTTCGTCTGTTCTTTATCATTCAAATAACATACGCACAATGAACCATTTTCATAGAATATCCTGTCATTCTGAACATTTATATATATATTTATATATACATATATATATTTTCAAACTGAACATGTTTAAGCATAAAACGTAATCATCCTGGGTGATGGACACTTGTCGTATAAATACATATACTCTCATTCATAAACAAAACAAACAATTTAATTTAACAGTGAACAGAACCTTTTGCATACGCTTCGTGGCATAGATTATATTATATAGGTACATGAGACGAGATAATCGGGTCTCCTGTCTCGTGGATGGTGCACCGTTTCAGGTTCATCGCATGAAGGAAGAGAAACTCGAGGAACATGATAGCAGAGATAAAAATACAACGAAAGTTACGCAAACGCATATCCCACGCAACGAGAAAGTTGACTTCTTTTCTGTGAAGCGTGAGTCACGGCTTCGGATGCGGCCACGTCCAAAATAGTGTCCCGGGTTCATGTTCGTCAATTTTCCAATTTCCACTATAATCCTACGTGAATCATAGTAAATCCTTTTGCGGCGGTTATTTCCTCCTTTCTCACTAATACTCGCCGAATTCACGATAACGCATCTATCGTCATGGTTGTACTGAATGGTCCCAATATTCTCATTCTATTTTATTTTATTTTTTTTGCCGAATAGGAATGCGTACATCGCCATAAACGTTGCCCAACGTATCGTAAACTCCCAAGGACATTTTTTCTTCCAGTGATCGAAAGGTCCCACACACACACACACGTCTCTTTTATCGACAACGATTAAACGTGGTTAAAAATTAATGCCGGAATTAATTAAGCCTCGTCGTCGAGGTGCACTTTTTTTTAATCATTATCTATCGTCGGGCGTAAACGGAACGAAAATAAATTGGTGGGTATATCTACGCTTACGATTTTTTCCGTCGCCATATTGAATTCGTGCAAAAGAAGGAACGGTAGCCGTACGCTCACCCAGGATTATCAGCGAAACCGCTAGATTTTCGAGATTCTGGCCACTTACCAAGCGACATGTTCACTTTCGCGTCAATCTCTGACATTTTTCTGAATCTTTCTCTTTTCTGTATCAGTTTTTACGAGAAATACACGAGAATCGCGAACCGACTATGAACCCGAAATTATCATTCGAACGTCACCACCGATCGCACAAAATGACATCACAAGACGCACCGAACCCAAGTGAATACAAACGGTGCATCAGCGGCAGGAAGTCATCGTTGTCTCTAACCGGAAGTTGTTCATTTGACGAAGGAAATCGATGCTATCGCCCGCGAAAATTTAAAATTCTTCTGAAAATAATACCGTTCAGCTACTTGTCGAATAAAACAATGTTGAGCATTGACCGATTAAAATCTACGATTATACGTTATACATAACTGTATAACAACTGATAATGAAATATGTCGACTGTAATTATTAATAATTAATTGCAATAAACGTTGCCCAATTCTGAAATAAAATACGTTGATCTAATAAGAAATAAATATTATGGCCGAAAATAAGAATTATTTCTCTTTATTAACGACTAATGTATATATTAACATTTAATATCAATTTATATACGTATTAATATTAAATACTTTGAGGTTAAGGGTGCGCTGCAGCCATAGACAATTTAGAATAGACTTTAGCGACTCATGCGGAGAAACTAAGAAGCTCCTGGCTCCTGGACAAGGATAGAAAGATCCTAGGCTCTCCTTCAGGGCTGTGAACAGAGGGAGATCTGTCACTCGCAGGAGAGACAAAGACTGAAAGATGACCAAACAGCTTTGTTTTGTTTGATGAACTAAGATCAACTTCCTGAGGTGAAGAAGCAAATATAAAAATAATAATACAACGAATATTTCTGTACAAAAATCGTGAGAAAATATAAATAAATAGATTTGTTACATTTTTCAAAACGATATCAGCTCATTTATTAGCAAATATGGAAGTTATAATCCGCAAAGCAAAGCGTGAAGATTGCAAGGCTATAACAAACTTAATACAAGTAAAATATTTATTTTTTATTTATCGTTCAAAAAAAAAATAAATATATATATATGTATCTTCCATGTTTTTAGGAACTTGCGGATTTTGAAAAAATGTCAGATGGACCGAAGATGGATTACAAAAGTAACGATTCAGTTTTAAATATTTTCATTGTAAAGTTACAAAGTTAGTTGTAAATAAAATAAGCAATTTTAGCATTAGAAGTGGATGGATTCGATATGGAGCAACCTTTTTTCATTTGCTTTGTGGCAGAGGTTAATGGGAATGTAATAGGATATGCAATTTCATATTATAAATACTCTACATGGTGTGGAAAAGCCATGTACTTAGAAGATCTATATGTGACAGAAGAATATCGAAAACAACATATTGGTAGCAAATTGTTAAAAGCTGTAGCTAAGGTATAAGCTCTGATATCTGCAGAATGTGTTATTAAAATTACACTCGTATCTAAGTAAATTTTAACTAATAAATTTGTCATACATTACAGGAAGCCATGGATAACAATTGCTGCAGATTAGATTTTTCAGTTCTCGAATGGAATTCTGCACAACAGTTTTATAAAAGTAAAGGGGCTACAAACTTAACTGTAGAAGAAGGATTACATCACTACCGTTTCTCGGACACAGCTTTAAAAGCTTTAGCTACTAGTATCTAATTATTATTTTATTTTTAAACACCCTATACATATGTAACAACGTATTCAACTGTTAATGAATGTATGAAGATCGTTAGTTACATATCTATGCTAATAATCATTTCAATATAAAAATGAGTAATAGAAAGGTAACATAATATGTAATGCAAATTTAGGATTAATGTTATAGTATTTAATTTCCTCTGTCTCATTTTATGTCCAGCTTACCTCTTATCTCTTTTCTTCAACCGCATCGCTGCATGGATCAAATATAATTCCACTTCCTATTGGAAAGGAAAAACCACATAAGAACCATGTCGAGAATGATCATGTTGACAGTGATACAGATTTATTGTCGCATAGCGACATGAGTTGGGGTTCGTTAGAGGACAGATATGTGCCATATGAAATTTTATATGAGTCTACATCGTCGACTTCCTCAATTTCTTCTGATTCAACTGTAAATATTATTTAGCACTTTATTGCAAATCAGCAAATCAAAGTAATAATTTTCTTACACGTTCCAAGTCTAGTTCATCGATTGTACTTGATCATATATCAGGAGCGACAAATATTGCAATACATTGTGCAACCGAAAGCAGTTGGGGTAGTTATAGTTTAAACGCGAACGCTTGGAACGATGATAGAGCACCTGTTGTACAGTTGAGAAACCTTAAAGAAGTGATGTTCAATGATTTCGAATTCTGTGGCTTTCTAACGGACAGATTGATAGGAATTGGATCTTCATTCTTGGCTAAGTCCCCAGAAAATGGCCTTTACGTTCTAAACAAATATGTCATGAGAAACATGGTACTTTGTAATCATCGCTGATAAAAAGAAATTTCTCTTTATGCAGATCATTTTCTTACAGGCTATTTCCAACATTACAATGTTACATTTGCATCGTTATTTGAGATACATTGATCTTGCGTTTAATCATATATCAAATTTATCTCCTTTGGGAAAAATTCCCTATTTAATGCATCTAAATCTAATGCATAATAGAGTGAGCATGATTTTAGACTTTGATCCACCTTGGTATTTGACTTATGTAGATTTGTCTTATAATTATATATCAGAGATGCGCGATATTAGTTGCTTTTGGAGTATTGTACACTTGGATTTATCGCACAACGCGATTGAAGTAATCACCGGCTTGCACAATTTGAAGTTAGTATACTTGCTGCTCTTACTTAAAAAAGAAATCGAATTGTTTCCATGGTGGTATTTTTAGATATTTGAAGTACTTAAATTTGTCGTACAATTTAATCGAATGTATCGAGAATTTGGATAAATTGAATATCCAACAACTCAATCTAGAAGGCAATTGTATAACATCATTTAAATCTGCTATACCCGAGTATAATATTAATACTTTGCCACATCTGCGAGAAATATATTTAGGATACAATAGAATCTCTAACTTGGAATTTTTTAAAGTAATAATATCTATAATATCATGCTTGATTCATCAGCTAGTAAAATATTTTAAACGTAAAATTTATGTTTAGGATGGATACAGCTTACGTATAATAGACTTGAAGTTTAATAGAATCTCAGATTTACTGGAATTACTGAACTTCAAGGGTTTCACCGATGAAATAGATCTTAGAGGAAATGGTTGCACGAAATGGCCTAATTATAAAGCTGTACTTTTGTTCTCTATACCGAGTATACAAAAAATTGATGGTGTTCCTGTACTTTCGTCTGAAAAAGTATGCAATTGAATGGCGAAATATAATAATATCATCATAATGAAGAAAGTAATTTGAACAGATCGTTGCAGCAACTTTGTTTGCATCACCGGTAAATTTAATGGCAGCTCGCACTGTAACAAAACTAACTTTATTAGAACAATTAAATACACCTGTAATTGATCTGCATGTTCAACCATATGACGAAGTAAGCCCACCATTATTAGTACTTACTGGCCCATCAGCAGTGAAAAAAATATCTTTAGCTCTCCACATTGCTCAAACACTTCCAAAAAAGGTAATACAGCTATACATAAAGATGCTGAGCTAAGACGTTTAAGATTAACAATTAATTTCAGATAAAGTACTGCCCATGGTACACCACAAAAGAAGTAGGCGATAGTAAACTAGAACTGCAGTCGTTCATTTTTGCAAATAGGGAAGAATTTAATGATATGTCTCGCCGCGGAGAATTTCTAGCGATTCAAGAAATGTTAGGGAACAGTTATGGGTTTCGTTAGTTAAAAATATATCAAATTTTGCAAGCGGTATTTTTTTATTCTGGTATGAACCAATTGTAATTGCCCCTACATATATTTGAGCAGATCACAATCAAATTGCTTCATTAATATCTGAAAAGAAAATTGGTATTACACAAATGGATTTGCATGCAGCTATACAAATGTGTAGACGATATTCCAATGCTAAGCCAATTCTTGTGTTGACAAAAAGCGAAAAAATTCATCGCAGTTGGATTAAGGAGAAGTTTGATGTGTATACATGTATTAAGGAAAGTGTAGAGTGTTCTCCAAAAGGAAGCAAAAGTACGGATGAGGAGAGTGTAGAATCTGAGGGAACTATGTTCCATGAAGATGATTTGAGTAATGTATGAACAATATACATATTCCTCTGTCTTCACAACAATATTATTACTGTTACAAACATTTTGGTCGTTAGGACGCAGATAACTTTCAAGAAGAAGCAGAAAACAAAAATGTAGCTTCTTTACATGAAAGTAGTTTATCGTTACCAAGAGTCTTTTCAACGACAAGTGATATAGAAATTGAAGACAAAAAATATATCAAATTTGAAGCAGAACAATTTAAGGATACAAAATTAAAGGACCCATCGTTTAGTTCTACATTGGATAAAGAAAACGATTTGAGGGTATAAGACATTGATACTTAACAATTTACAGTTTCTAGAATAAATAGTTGTTTGAATGATTAGGTAATTTTGGACAAAGGATTTACCGTAGAAGAAGATGAAGGTTTAAAGCGAAGAAGGCATCAGGCAAAACTGATGCAGCGTAGAAGTACATTAATACATCGAGAATTATATACCCCAGATAATCTAAGCGAATCAGGGTCAAGCGAAGAAACATTATTCGATCAAGTTTGTACTAAATACTTTCTTTCTATCTTAATGTTAACGTTATATACACAATGTTATGTTGTTTTGGCATTTATTTCAAGTTTCTAATGGAAACGAGAAATCCAGAATACTTGAAGGATATGTACACTGATCTTGTAATAAAAACAAGAACAATATACTTGAACCATCATGTAGATAATCCAGGATTTTTTTGTTTAGTGGTAAGAATTTTTACCATGATCCTGTAGAAGATACAAAATGCGCAGTACTTATTTAATTAGATTCGATTGCTTTTTGTAGTTATTGACAGACGATTATAAGCTGGCCTTTAATAGACTGATCAATTTTATTTATAAATCGTATACAGGCTACTCCACTGAACAGCCTAAATTTTTTACTGAAACTGAACACTTTTCACAAGTTGCTATTCCTGCAATGGTAAACACTGTAATTGAAGAAATAAGACAGTAAGTATATTTGTTTTATCAATATTTTATATTAACTTGACTGTGTATATTTAAATTTATAGATCACTTTCGTCGTCAAAACTGCAAACAAAAACGTGGTTAAGAACTTATGGTGTTACATCATTTAAAAAATTAATGCCTAGTCAAATGCCCCGCGATTCAAAGAAATGTCTCGACGCTGATGACGATTAATTGCAAGAATTTATAAACTTCATTCGTTATAAGCTTAATGTACTTTATTATTAATAAGTTCATTGGTACATAACAATTAATTACATATAGAGTGAACACATTTTGTTAAAAATACTTTTGCATGAGGAACTATCATTATTATTATTCTTAATGTATTAATTTAATCATGATTGAGTTAATAAAATATAATTAGCATTTTTTTGTCTTAAAAATGTTGAAAAATACATTTCTTTTATTGCTAAAATCTATTTAACAGTGCTTAAGTTACGTATTACTTATGTTTACGTATTAATATGTAACGTCGTTCAACGATTGGTCACATGCCGTTTTATCAAATGAGGGGAGATTTTTATTAAACATCAAAGTATCCGATGACTGTGTAATTACTTGCAAACTAGCATTATAATTTGTACTCTCCCTTTGATCATTGAACGTAACTGCAAAGGAACTCCCGTTGATTTCGGATAGAGGATTTTGTAAAAGTACAAGTTCCGTTTGAGTATCGATTTGTTCCGATTTAGAATGATTCATTTGAATCCACGTTTCATGCATCATGTTATCCTCGACATCTACGTTCCTCGATATATCGTTTGAATCTGGCTCAACTGAAGAGCCTGTGCAAAAGTTTTTAAGATCAGAGTTACCGTCCGCAGTAACTTTCTTCATTTTATTTTCGGACGGGTTATGAATCTTCTGATGTGCAAGTAAATTGTAGCGTTGTGTAAAACGTTTTCCACACAGTGTACAGCTGTATGGTTTTTCACCACTATGAGCTCGCGTATGTCTCTTCAAATGGGATGTTGAGAGGAAGGATAAGTCGCAAATCTGTAATGAGGAAACAACTTTGATAAAGGTTTCAGTTTTTAAATGTGAAACAAGCAATGAACAGAAAATATTACGAACATGGCACTTATAAGATTTCTTTCCACTGTGCGACAGTTTATGCATATTATAAGATGTATGATGTATAAACCTTTTGCCACATAGCTCACACTGATAAGGTGTTTCACCAGTGTGCATTGGCAAGTGTCTTATAAGTGCTACTTTCTGTGAGAAGCACTTGTTGCAGAAATTACATTGGAATGGATTAATTCCATTATGCATTCCTACATGTACTTCCAATGCATGTTTGCGTTTGTATGCCTGACCACATTTTTCACACATATAGGGTTTTAACGAAGCATGAATTTTTACATGTATTTTCAATTCAGCTGATGTATTCCATTTTGTTCCACAAGTGGAACATGTAAATGATTTCGGCATATGTTTTGAAGCTTTTTCCGATTTAGCAAGAACTTTTGTTTTCTTAGCTTTTGATGCTGAATTTATATAGAAATTTCAATAATTACAAATATACTGTTTAGAAAGTAATTTTTTTAGATATTTCCTTACCGGTTGAGCATTTAGTACTTTCATTTATCTCTATTGCATTTTCATCGATTTTTTTACATTTTGATTCAATGGACTCTGTAATGTTTTGTACTTGTAACTTATTGTCAGAAAGTAAAAGATTAGGTTTCTTGAAACTCTTTAATTTACTCTCAGAATTCTCAGAGGAAAAACAGCTTCTTTCCCCCGTATGCAGTTTTACTGTA
Source organism: Lasioglossum leucozonium (assembly GCA_028454225.1). NCBI lineage: Eukaryota > Metazoa > Arthropoda > Insecta > Hymenoptera > Halictidae > Lasioglossum > Lasioglossum leucozonium. The sequence goes on along the minus strand of CM052210.1, from coordinate 11,529,973 downwards.
CATATACTCACTGAAAGCATTTTGGAAAATGTTATTAATTCAGATACTTACATCATTCCAAATAATATATTTTTTTACCTTGTGAAGAATCAATATTATATATATTGTTGTCATTATTCGATGATAGAGAATGACAGCTTGTATCATTTTTAAAAATTTGTCTCTTTACATTATTCTGACTAATATTATCATCATCGGTTTTTGTATTGTCCACGCTTGTTGTTTCAATATTAATACTATTAACCAGTTCTTTGATTGGGAAAGATTGTAAATTTTTCCCATTCAAGTCTAATTTGTTTTCTTCTAAAACTCCTCTTGCATTCAATCTTGCATCGTTGTTTATCAATTGTTTCATATTTTTTCTTCTTTGACCAGCACAGTATATCTTTAAAATTTCACAACGTATATTTAGAACAGTTTTCTGAGCTTGTTCTAGCATTTCGAACATTTTGTAACATTGAGAACAGATATACGAATCATTTGATGCTGAAAGAGTTGCACGTAACACTTTAGATATGAAATTCGCTAGTAATTCTCCGTTGCGCGGGAGAACTGTGCAAAATATATTTATACAGGACGAAACGTCGAGACCCCTCTTACATAGTAGACAAAACAAATTAGGTATAGGCATCATTTTGTTGCGTGTCGCTAAAGTTTCATTGGTACTCTAGCCGGAGTTGTTGAATACCTTATAGTGTTATTTTATCACGAATAATAAACAATGTGCAACCATTTTTTTTATCATAAATTACACTTCGAAATCGCATTTTAAGTGGAGCCATCACCTTGTTCGGCAATATAACGTGTCATAACATTGTGCGCATTAGCTGGTCATAATCATTTGAAAGCATAACGGTGCATATTTAGGTAATAGTTGAATACATATTTACACAGTTCCTTATTTATGTTTACCTTAGACCATTATGGTCTAAGTCTAAGATGTTTACGGATTCATTAAAATTCAAGTTGGAATCTGTTATTTATGTTAGTTTGAGCGTCTTGTCACTATACAGAGTAGCGCTGCGCGGAAGTTTGAACCACCGACATCACCGGTGCTTGAACCAACCAGAGAGTATCCTCTCTGAACCAACTATGGATCAACAAACCAAATGATTTTTATCGATATTTGCATTAAGATTTCTTATATAGGTTTTGAAGATTTAAATTAAAGTTAAAAGATTGCACTTTATGATGAACCCATGTAGGGTTGTAGGAAAATGCAAGATAATGTACAAAAATTGGTACAATTGCGCTGTACGGCCCCCTTGGCGGAGCTTCGGATTTTTACCACATGCGACGCCACTTTCGCTTCCCTGAGAAGCTCTGTCAATTTCGAATAAGCAAAAGTGACAGTTCACTATAGCGATGTACATATGTGATACTTAACCTAATTGTTATTTTATTTTGGCTGCTATTGTTTCTTGGGAAATTTGTTAGGTATCGAATAATAGATATCAATAATCAATTAGCGACAATGGCTGAATCAACGTTCCCGAAATCGGCGAGCGAATCACAGTTTGTTCGAAATGAACCTGTGAATTACACTACCGGTATTTATAATTTTAAATTTGTGAAATAAATTTAGCTCGCTACATAAATAACGCTTTTCAGAAATTCGCCAAATGATGCATGGTTTCGGAGATAGTAGCGAGCCTCTAATGGAATCTGCAAGAATCGTTGAGGAAGTAGTTTTACAACAAATGAGAACGATCGTAAGAAAAGCGTGCGAAGTTTCCGAAAGACGAGGTATTTCAAAAAAGGGCACCAACATCTGTGCAGAAGATCTAATCTTTTTGTTACGCAAGGATAAAGTGAAGTTACAGCGACTTATAAGATATTTAGGCATGTATAACGTTATCATTTAATTCATAATTAAAGATGAAAATACTTACCTGAACATTTATTTATAGAATTAAAAGACTACAAATCTAATTTGAACAAAACGATAGATAGCGATATGCCCGAGAATATTCTAAATGGTGAAAGTGCAGAAAATTCCAAAAACAAAGGACCATATCATAGTTTTCTAAATCAAATTGACAACACTGGGGAACTCTTCGAGAATGCATCAACTGTGGATGAGATTAAACAACAGAGATGTGTTCGTGCTGAAATAATGACACGATCCATGGATGAAGCTAGGTACTTAAAATTCAGTAAGGCTCGGAATGCATCATTTGCAAATAAAAATAGACATAAATTTAGCGACTGGCTGTCACCAGAAAGTGAGCATTAAAATGAATTTATGCTTGCAGACAGGCATAACTTTAGGTATTACATAAGTTTTATTGTTTTATAGGTGAGATAACAATAACAAAACAAGGATACACGATTCTGGGATATTTAGCATACGAAACGGTAGCGCAAATTGTAGATTTAGCATTATTGGTAAGACAGGACCAAAATAAAATTTATGGAGATGCTATAGATCGACTCAGACTCAGTTATGTGAACCCATACACTTATAAGCCATACTACCATGGCAAGGTTTGTACCATGAAGAAAAAAATCATTTGTAAAACCTTGCAGAAAAATTATAAAAAATCTTGTTCAATGTTTTTCTTGTCAGGTTGCTGTAACAAAACCAATATCACCTGCGGAAATCATTGAAGCTCTAAGGAGGTTCTGGTCTCCGCAATTAGATATGACGGGTCCATTTGATCGATGGTCAATGAGAAAACCACATTTGAAACTTCTCGCCTGTTAATACTTTAGGAACCGATAAATTCTTAATTTTCTTCACGGCGATCAGAAATAGAATTTGAAATGACGTAAATTTTGTTATCCCGAGGAAACGCAAGTCAAATGCGTTGTCAGTATTTTATACCAAAAGTATTTTGTTGGACTTTGAATTCAGCATGTCAACAATATAGGATATTTTAAAATTGACCAATGTTTATTGACATATTCCTGTACCTCCTACATTATTTAACTTAGATCGCTAATTTTGCACATGACCGTTACTACACAAATTAGTCTAGTTCCCTATATTTTTAGTTTTACAAAATTTTCTAGTCACGTGACCTATTTTTAATGCAAGATTCATAGTATTCCTTTTTACAGTACCTTTGTATATGTTACATTTGGTATTCCCTGATTTGAGTTGTAATCATATAATTATAATACAGTCGGTTTTTGAACTAATGTATGATACGTTTCTGTTCATTGTACTTTTCACAAAATACCTGGATCTTTCCTTCGGCTTTATGATATCACGAACGAATATTCTCGAAATATACGCTCGGAATATTCTCGAGTTCCATTCTTCGATACTCAGAACGAGTAACACGTAAATCAGCAGACATTATTGAGGACTCTGCTTCTTCGATCTCGTCCTTAGTATAGTAATTTGTAAAACCTCTTCCTAACATTCAATGTGCTAAGTAAGTAAATACTATCTACAAATTTGAGCTAATCCGACGAACTTTGCAGTCGTTTTATGAATTCACACAGATACTAATTCTGCTTTTGTATCATGGTGAAAGCAACGTCGATACTCGGACTTTTCCTTCAGCACCACCAGTTATGCAAGTTCCGGACTGATTGGCGGTAGACCAATCGCAACAGAGTGTGCCTTTATGACCACCTAATTCTAAGACTTTGGCTTGTGCACCTGGTGGCATCTGCAAAGCAATTCGCATTTTAGTATGCACTTTAAAATGTAACTACCGATCCATTGAAAGCAAGGTTTCGATCTCAGTAGCATCGTCTGATAAAAATTATCTACGCACGTACCTTGTATATATTTCCTCCGGTTTGTGTACAGAGTAGCATATAATTACCGCTTTGGTCAAAAGTAAACAGTTTTCCATGGACAGTATTTTTCTCGACTTTGATCTTTGTTTCCCACAGGATCTTCCCCGAGTGATTCAAACTTCTTTGACATAGTTTGCCGTCTTCGCTTTGCGTGCAAATGTTCGTATAATCGTTAATTAATTCTATATCGATGACCGGGCTTGAATGACAACTAATATTATCAATAATTTCGTTCCGTCTTAAATCGTGAATCAAAATATTTCCGTTGGATAACCCTGTGATAAGAAGTTGGCCGTTGTGATTAAATGCAGAGCATAACGCTGTTACGTTTTGTTCCAATGGCAACGTTCTCTCCAATTTTCTTGTTTTAATATCGTATAACAGAAGTCTCCCTTCGATCGAATCGGATACGGAACATACGAACGTGGATTCGGTCGGATTGCAGAGCAGAGTTATGATTCGCGAGTTCTCGTGTTGAATATCCCACAATGTTTTACAGTCGCGAGTATCGTGCAACTGGATTAAACCGTTGTTATCACCATGTAAAAAATAACGTTCGTTCTTCGAGATCCAGTCTAGCGCTGTTATAGCTTTGTTCGAGTTCGCTGTGGCAGAGATATATGTAGTAACAGTCCTATTCGACAAATAGAACAAAATATATTAGATAGAAGCATTAGCTTGCAAATAAAACTAAGCTTGATACACTTACTTTGGTGACGGTATCGGAGTCCAGACTTTAATGATACCATCAGCATCGCCTGTAGCGACATACGAACCGCTCGCATTGCTTTTACATTGGATTATCGACGTCTTGTGCTCCGTATACTCCTCCTAAAAATTAATTTTTTGTTACATAAAATTTGCAAAAAGTACGCGACACAAGTAAAATTGTATTTACCTGGCTGAGAAGAATATAAGTGGAATCAATTTTATCTTTAGCCTTTCGTTCGGCCACCGCGTCGATGGATGAGTCTCTTTTTCTAGAGCTAGTTAATCTTGAATCACAGCTAATGCTTCTTTTGGTAACGGTATCAGACTTACTGATTGAACTCAATTTCCCTTTAGTATTCGTTCGTTTCGTAGATACTACCTCGGGTTCTGTTGTCTTTCTCAAATTTGTTGTAGATTTTCTACTTAAAATAGGACTAGAACCTCCACCTATATTTCGTATAAGGTTCCTTAGAGTCTTGGGGTTTTCTAATAAAGGAGATTCTCTGCTCGGATAAAAATAAAAGAATTAGCTAAAGTATCCTCCAGATTCCAAGAAAATGATTTACATATCCTTTCTACTAATGGTTCAATGTTTACAACAGACAGAACGCTTACTGTGCTATTATATAAAAGTCATCCATAATAGGTGGATGCTGAGGAGCTGGTCCTGGATTTACATCCATTACATTATCGATTTTAACCGAATCGCTTAATCGTTGCTTGAGGGCTTCATTCTCCTCTTGTAAACGTTTTAATTTATTTGTATCTTCGTCTATAGTGAGTAGCGTTGGTAGTGGCATACACTGTAAAATTCAAATAAATATATTTTGTACTTTCAATTGTACAATTTTATGATTTCTGTGTTCTAAAAGATCTTGTAACAAATTCTTTATATTGAGAAGATTGTAAACTTCCACAAAACCTAGTATGTTAGTGATTCATAGAACTGATAATATGAGAGACAAGATGCAAAATACCTTTCACCTACTTGAAAAATAGTTGCAAGGAAATTGTGCAGGGATAGTAACATAGTGTCTTGCCACTGTCTACTAAAATGTACAGAGTATGCTGGATTGTCTTCTGGATTTTTAACAAATGGCAATGCTGCAAGACAGAAAGTGAATAAAGTAGAATAAATCGTATCTCTTACAAATCTTGGAACTGAATAAAAGGTGTAGTTGGAGGTCCTACCGAACCACTCCTTCCACTCTGAATGGCCCTGCAGTTCTGGTGTCATTTTCATAAAAAATTCTTGAATGCGGTCCTGCTTATTATTCAATGCTGCGTTTACCAAATACATTTTTAAAACAGCATTTTCCAATTTTCTCACAGCTGGCGTAAAATGGCTCTCTAGTCGAGAAAACATTTTTGTATCCAAGTGCCCCCATAATTCCCTCAAAGATGTCAAGTCATAATTGTACACATATTGCATCAATTGATCCACAATCTTGTCTACCTAATAACAGATGATCGAGCATGAATTCGCACGAATTTCTACGTGCAATATCTTTTACGTATTGTTTTTGCATACCCTTCTTTTTTCTACAGCATTTCACTGTGCACTTACCCGAAAGCCTTTCTCCTTCTCAGCTTTTAAGTCATTATCGAAAGCTTTCAAAGTTTGACTAAAACCTCTAAAAAGTAAGTATTCCTTGACCAATTCATCTACATACTGTATATGAGACATTTTCCCGCGATTCTTTTCAAAATATCTCTTTTTTCCTTCAACTGACAGCTATGTAGTGTCATCCTTTGGCCATTTTGATACTCGCTGAATATACACATTACATAGTGAAAGTTTCGTGTTATCGTTTTACGAACAGTACTACCAATACTCGTTCCATAAAGAACTCTAGGCATGGATAACGCTGCGAACCAACATCAAATAAACATTCTAACGCAAATTAAATAAATAAATGGCGATTACTAATAAACTCAGCAAACGCTTAAAATTTTTACAATATTGATTAGTCTATTGCTTGGATTTTTTATCGTACATAGCACCACGCGATGTTACAGATACATATTATAATATCATTATAATATTAAATATATCTCATGATAAACAGATTATTTTTTCTGTATTTTTAAAAATGTACTACATATATACCCCTGAATATTATCATAAATATAACAAAGAATTTTACACACGATTTCTACTAATAAAGGAATTATATTTTAGGCATAAATCAAATGTCATATTTGTTAAAAAAAAAAAGAAAAAAGAGTAATTAATTATTAATATCAGCATTTTAAAGAAGGCTTGTGAACAAATATTTTCATCAATCTATGAATGATATATAGACTAGATTTTCATTCAGTTCTCAGTAGTCGGTACCAAAGTTTGGTCGGTACGATCTCTGCACTAGCAAAATGTCGTCCATGGAAGTTGGCTCGCAACCTGTCCGGGTATCTCCTCTTATTAAAGTGAGTACCGTCACTTTTTCTATTAAAATTCGTAAATCGAACACTGTCTAGTATTATTTAAAATGTTTATTCTGAGGATTGTGCACCTGTCACATATTCTTTTGTTATTCGAACGATTATTCGTTTCGGATATTCAAGTTGATCGCATTACATAATTTTTATTGAATTTTGACAAAACTTTTAACCAGCATCCACGAGATTCAATATAAACGAAAATAATTTGTTCTTCCCCTGACATGTTAATAGATCCATAGTCGTTAATTAACTTTACTATTACTTCTTAACCTTTTCTACTGACTGAACACTGAAGAGTTGCAACTGTATAAATTTACTAATTTTCAATATTTCATACGAACAATAATAGTAATTATTGTATTTCATACAGTTCAGTCGATGGAGCTTTCTATTGCTTGGAATTGTTTGGGGAACTTACCATCAACGCAGGTTTAACAAAAAGGAAGCACTACTTCGTGAGAAAGAATTGGCTGAGAAGCCTATGCGAGATGCAAAACTTGCTGCAGAAAGGAAAATTGCTAGAGATGGTAAAAGATATACTCTGATTGAAGATTAATTAAAATTACTATTATAATATTTCTATATTATACACATAACTCAACAAGTAAAATGTTAAAAAACATTACCTCCCTTTCATTAAATTATAATCATATATTTTTCTGTTTCAGCTGAAAACAAAATGTTGGACGATCTCGTTTCAGGAAAACTATAATAAATTTTATCATTGCCTTAGCGTTAGTGTAAATGGTTATTGTTAATAAATCTATCAAACGAGATCCATTATATGTACATTCGTATTCAGAATTTGCAGTAGAAATGACTCATAAACTTTCCATTGTATTATTTATGAAATAAAATAATGTGCAGTGCATTATTTTACGACTTAGATTTTTTTATATTCATTTTCACACTTCGTTAACAGATTTTTGTTGTGATTCGTTAATGAAAGTATCATAATGTTAACAATGTGTCGCATGAATTATTAAAAATTTCCTTCATTTTTCAAAATGAAAAAAAAACTCGCCCGAACAGGGACTCGAACCCTGGACCCTTAGATTAAAAGTCTAATGCTCTACCGACTGAGCTATTCAGGCAGTCGGGTGTAACTTTTATAAAATATGTACTTTTCATAGTTAAATTACAATGACATTAAATTGAAGATATAATCAACACAATTACATATTTTAGATTGTGTACAAGTATCGATTCTTATAAAGTAATTTTTCTCGATTAAAATAGTGAAATGTAGAAAAAGAAAAATTTTATTTATTCTTCCGTGACTGATTAATAAAGTCAGCGATACTTCGTGTATACCATATAGTAGCGGGTATGCGCAAATGAGAACTACATCAACCAATATCTTTCCAATATATTCTTTATATATTATATTGTATAACGTTTTTAATATTTCTTCATTTTATACATGTAACACAATAGTTTTCAGAAAATTGTAAAATGTTACAATCTCAATGAATTAAGTATTACTTTACTATAAAAAATATATTACATTCATATAAAAATAAATACACAAAATCATGTGTAACTTATAACAACATTTTCTTAAAATGATGTCTTCATGTTACATACTTTCATGGTTGCAGATCTATTACATTGGAATGAAGATAAAAGTATTTTTGTACATGTATAGTAACAACTTTCTTAAATGCTTGTATTGTAAATGATAGAAGTTTCAAACATAACACTAAGGTAACGAGCTAGAAGTCCAAATACAGATCATTTGCATCAGGTATATGTATTGTCAAGGAAGCACCCAGAAGTTTTTGTTCCTATATGTATCTGATTTTTCCCTTTTATACCGGAATCAATTTCGTTTTGTTCTCTTGAGTAATCAGTTGTAGAAGACTGCCATTAGTAGGACGGTCTTGTCCCTGTGACCATTTCCAGAATAGTCTGTCAAATAAAACAATAATGTTAGTAAATAATGAAACCAATTAAAAGAAAGTTAGGTGTGTTCATACTCTGCCACAAATTCAAGAGGAGTCCAAGCAGTGGTATCAGCTTTGGGCATCCACTTTCTATTCATAGGTGTGTCCAAAGTTACTGGTAAAATAGCAGCCACTAAAGAATCCTTTGGCAGGCCACTTTCTTTAGATGCCAAAGACTGTGTCAGATGGTGAACGGCTGCCTTGGCCATTCCATAGCCAATCATTCCTAGTTAGATGAAACAATATAATTTATATGAAAACATAAAAAGATTGTTTCCAAATAATTTTAAAAGAATGTGTACCTGGAGTGCCCTTTAATGCAGGTTTAGCACCGGTCAACGAAAGGAAACCTCCTTCTTTCAAATGATGAGCAGCGATACTGCTAGCAATGACTGAGCTCCATACACTCTGCTTCCACATAAGATCACTATTCTTTAGATAATCAGGATGGACAGCATTTCCACCAGCCCATCCTCCAGCAACGCAAATCACACCATCTACTTTATCCCCATTTAGAATATTAGCGACTTGCTGGAGAACATCAGCTTCCTAAAAGTATACATATATGTACATATAAATTTATATTTTTATAAAGAAGCATACGATTACCTGTTCCTGCCAGGAGCATTCAGGTTTCACAATTATGCTTGCGTCTGCCTGATCATTTTTTTTCATATCAATGGACCCAACCCACTGCAATTATAAAAGCAACATAATTATGTTTCTAATATCTTTACAATATAGGAAATATTGAAATTTGAAATGAAGTCTTTTAATAATCATGAGAGTATAATTCCAAGGTTTTATAATGTGAAAGGATCTACTTCATCAGTTATGGCCTTGATCTAACTTTAGAATGAAAAAAAAACACAATAAATCGCGAAAATTTATAAATCAGATATATTTAAGAAAATATCATACGTATTTTAATTATCGCACAATGTTTTCAAACAGCTACGAGATAAACTTAAAAAAAGATATCAGAAAGTTCTGTATAGCAAAAAAATTTTACACATCATTTGAGATAAATCTTGCGCAATAAAATCTCTTTGATCGCATACTTCTGGAAGTAATAATTATTCGTTATTACTTTAGTAATTATTTGTCATAATTCATGCTATTAATGTTCTACAATCATTTTCATATGAGAAATGTAGGTCGTCATTAATTTATTCAGTTAGTATTCTTAAAAATTATAAGGAAAATCCGAGACTTCCTCTAACAACGAAGCCGACGTCAATTATAGTGAAACAGATGCTTCGTCTTTTCAGTTAATAAAGACTCTTGTACACTTAACTTACCCAATTATTCGATTTAAATGTCGAGACACAAACAGAACCTAAGGCTCCTTTACCGCCGTATACAAGAACGCGTCCTAGTGTATTCGCCATTTGTTCAATAAATGAGAAACAACTTCGCGATATAGGTTTCGGGTGTTTGCGCGATTTTGTACGGAATAATACGAAGTCATACGAGAAACTCTCGGAAGAGTTCGTGAAAGGAGTGCCAGATTGCCGGATCTCGACATTAACTATGATCATAGATCGCCAATCGAATGGTTGACATTACATCACCAGAAAGAACTTCGAACACGTTGCGAAATAACATCAAACATTCATTAATAGAAGTCAAGTTTTTGTATTGAAAATTATTATCGTATAACACATACAATTCAATTTTAATTTCTGTTAGTAACTAGCAAACTTTTGTTCGTTGGTCTTCGAAAGAGGATGTTAGTGCATTTGAATTTTACAGACAACACACCATCTATTTCTTTTTAAAATTAGCGAAGAAATGTTTTCCATGGTTTGCTTAAAACTATATATGAAATATAAACCTCGTATTAACACGAAGTAATGGGAATTTTTAATAAATATCGCCGAGAACAAACGATCGTACCTAACAACATTTAAATTTCCCGCGCGTGCCCGTTCGATTAAAATGAACAAAAAACATATTTTCTATGGTTTACTACAAGTAGTAACTACATGAAATACGAAATATAAGCTTTATATTGATGTATAAATATTAATACATTCGAAATGACGGCAATTTTCACTAACGCCGTTGAAATAAAAGGATTGTGCCTAATAATATTTGAATTACCCGCGCCTGTACGTTCTTTTAAATTTGCCGAAGAAAATGTTATTTCATGATTTATATGAAGTTTTATATACGAAATATAATGTTTAGCGATTAGCATATTCGAAATAATATGAATTATCAATAATACCGCCGAATCGACAGAATTATACTGAATAACGTTTGTATTTCCCGCGCGCGTTTCTCACGGCGAGTGGCAACGTCGCAACGACAGAGACCCTGCCCGCAACGTTCTCCGGGAGCGTAGGTCTAGCGTGACGTCACGGTAGCCTAGTTGGGTTAGGTTTACGCTGGAAATTCTAACGAGAAATTTTTTGTTCGACGATTCATGTTTTTCCCATCGTGTCCACTGCGCTGAGCAAAACGTGTGAAGAGTGAACGCAGTGGCGAGCAGGCAATCGTATCTCGTGAACCGTTCGATCGCGAGACCTCGCGCTATCGGCGTATATGAGATTTTAAACGGAAAATGAATCGACATGAAGGTACGTACGTGTGCGCTGTTCCCTGGCCAGGCAAGTCAGCCTCGAATTCCCCCGTTCGCTAATTTGTTTCGCGTTGATCATAAAATGATCGGGTCGACGGTGATTCGGGTTCATGCATGGATAATTCGTGCAGAATCGTCGTCGAGGTTACGAGATCTGCGACACATGAGATTTTTCGCAAGAGACATTTCTCTCGCGAGCCCTGTATCAAAGGGTCTAATGTCAGAGGCCAGATGGCAGCACTTATTAAAAAATTACTCCAATTTCTGAGGATTTGTAATGTTCTTCTTTGATGATTTCGGTAAACTTTTTTGCGATGTCATTCCTCCTCGATGCTTTGTCCTTGCAGGCGAAAAAGCTCTGTCGAAAAAATCATTTTGGCCGGCTGTCAGAATACTCCACCAGCTGACTACTTTGGAATTAGTTTTCTTCAATCCCCTTCTCTTTCTCATAATGTTAGACTTGTAAAACATATTGGAACGAATTCCTGTTGTTCTTCTATGTTGAGCCAGCCTTTTGATCTGTCCTCCTTCAATTTCATCTTTCTGTTCTTCGAACAATGAAACATTGTTTATTTACCTGGAAGATCATAATTTTAGTATTAAACAATTCTGTACATCTTGTTTTGGAAGTCTAAATGGTACAATCGTAGAGTTAAAATCACAATGCTTTTACAGACAAAGTAAACATGTATTATTTTCTCATTACATCTTTGCATGTTACATAATTAAAGTTACTAATATTGCGTTGAAGTACAAAAATATTGTCGGTATTACGCTTGTATTAATATCTCTATTGAGATTATACATAATTCTTTCGACTTTTTGTATGCCTATAGATTATGAATTATTTGCATAGGCTACGTTTATATTTATATTATTCTGCTAAAACTATTCTATATCTTTAGTGGTTGAAAAAAATAAATATTCAAAATATATGTCAAAGCTAAAGGAGTAGTGCCATAGATGATGTATATATAAATATAAACAGAGCTTCTAGTATAACAAACAAAGGTTAACTGGCATAGGTTAATTGTCAGAAATTGTGTATTCGCACATAGTGATCTCTACTATTTACATGTTTATTATTTACAGCCATTGATTAAACAGCAATAAAAAATCCATGTATTATTATAAAAATGTGGAGCAATCTTTCTTTGAAGAATTGCATGCACTTACATTTAAATTTAAACGTAGACTGAAGCAAGTTACTTTTTATAGATTTGGTTCAAGGTTGGTGCACATATACCTGTGCATAAGATATGTATATATATACAAATATCTTTTGCAGAAACAACAGTGTTTGCGCTGTTTTGAGAGTCTACGAAATCACAATTCCACTATCATCTTTGTGGAACATTTCTATGTTAGTGTACAGTAATATATTAGTGAATTTATTTCAGGGGTAAGCTGTGACTCTTGCTTAAAGGGTCATTTTCGGGGTCGCAGGTATAAGTGCCTAGTGTGCTTCGACTATGACTTATGTGCTAGCTGTTATGAAGGAGGTGTCAGCAGTACACGTCATCTCACCGATCATCCGATGCAATGTATACTTACTAGATCTGATTTTGGTAAGAAAGTATAAAAAATTTTCTGCTGTTGTTTCTCACGTTTCAGTAACAATTAACATTCTGATATGTTATTTAATAGAATTATATTATGGTGGAGAGGGAGTGAGTATAGAGCAGCCACAGTCGTTAACTTGTCCCTATTGTACAAGAATGGGTTTCACTGAGGCTACCTTGCAAGAGCATGTTACCGCGGATCATCCGGACACTTCTTTCGAAGTGGTAAGTATCAAAGTTGATAATGTACGAGATACGCATACTACTATATACGATTCAACGAACACGTTGATAGTCTGTTAAAAATGTAAAACAAATGGGTGGTCATATTAAAAGTCTGGTACGTGCAACAAGACGCTGTGTGAATATAGTTTAAAGTAGCATACAACGTCTGAACGTGTATTTTCATTATAGGTTTGTCCTGTATGCGCATCCACTCCAGGGGGAGATCCTAATAGCGTGACTGATGATTTCGCGGCACATTTGAGTATGGAGCATCGTAGTGGACCAAGGGACCTGATCTCTTTTCTAGACGAACCAGCTTCAAGTAGACATAGTGGTAGACGGGTACAACTGCATCAATCTAGAGTTCTTAGTGGGCCACGACCTCGTAGGTATGTATTTCGGTGAGCGTGTGTGGCGAACGTTGCAGTATAATCTGAAAAAATATTATTGCCATACGTTTCATCCAAAATACAAAAATTTTGGATTGATTGCGTTCGATCAGAGGAACAATACGAAGCGAAATTGCTAACAAGTACGTTGAGTAACATGAATGCATCGGTGCATCGTACACGTCTACTTTCGAAGTTTCACCTTCGAATGCATGTATTTGGCCGTATCGTTTTTTCATTTGTACTGTAAGGATTTTAATGTATCGATTCATTAGGTGCTCATTCTTAAACCCTCGCAATACATCACCGCCGAATATTAAGGGTCACGAAATAAGACTTCAGGAACAGTTGTTCATTGTCATCTCATCTTAGATAATGTTCATTGGTGTGTCATTGGACCTGCAGGTCCATGCATTTCAGTTCGTCCGGGGGATTGAGTCCGAGTAGTCGAGATGGTATAGATCCGATTACTGAGTTACTCTCTCAATTATCCGGTGTTCGTAGAGGTGGAGGAACTGGTCAGAGCCCATCAACACCCTCGCAATTACAACACTTGCAAATGCAGCTACAAATGGAGCGCCAACAATTTAGAGTATGTACACAGTGTTATTCGATAACCGAAAGTCTTATTCGTTCGGGGTATGCAGTATAAATAATAAGACACATGGTTCTAGGCTGCTAGGCAACAATTGGAGCGGTTACCTCCCCATACTAGGAGGCAGACACAGGCTATTGGTTCTGTGAGTGGTGGAGGAGGTACCAGTGGAGGTTCTACAACTTTGACCAGTGTGGTAGCAAATAGTGCGAGTAGTAATAATAATGCAACCAATGTGGCCAACCCGTCCGGTGTATTGTCTACCAATTCACAGAACTATATGTTTCTATTACCGAGGTATGTCGATTAAAAATGCTTCGATTGGATAGTATAGTTTCTTATATAACAGCTGTCCGAAATAAGAAACCAATACACGAGATTTTTATCTATACCGTCGTATATTCCGTCGCGATACACGTACACGCGAGTTCTTTGTCGGAAAGCAGTAAAAATGTATATCACGGTCATTGTACTAGGTGCCAAAAGCTATATTTTAAGATATCCCGTTGAGAGTAAACGCTGCAGTATAGCTATTCTTAACTTCCATGAGGCAACAAGCATATGTTTACTCGCTCGGATACTAACAGCATTTAATCATTCGACGTTGTTTTCTTTTTATTTTCCCCAGATGCATTACGAGTACTCTGTCTGACTACCATCTGCAGAACATTGAACGCGAGAGCGCGAACAGGAGCCTGTTCACGCGCGAATTAATCGTCAGTACTCTGTCACAAACATTGCCGGAGTTGATACAGCAGGAGTCCGCAGCGCAAACGCCAGTGTCGAGCGCAACTACTGCCACTACCAGCCCGGATACACCGAACGCCAACTCTTCAACCGTTTCTACGAAGAAATTAAGTTTAACTCAGGAGGCGAAAAGGGATCAAGCGACGAGTAAAAACGTAACGCAAGCGTCTACACAACAATCGCATACTGTTCAGGCTGCTGCTGCTGACGGCGTGGGAACAGGTGTACAGACTCAAGGATTGCCGCCCCCGAACTCGAATAACCTCGCGACACAAAACACACCTAGGGTTCAAACACTGATGCATAGTGTATTACCGCCAGTGGTGAGTCTTCGCTAAATATTTCATAGATAATTTCAGATTTTGCTTATAGCGAATCCCTTTAATACACGGATATTACATAGTTTACTTCTTTATTCTGTACTTTTCTCTGTAACGTTGTACACGATCATCAATTTTGTAAATTCACTATAAACACAACAAATAATTGTGTAGTATCCGAATATTAAAGTTACACTGTACATACTTATTGTATGTGCAGAACAGAATTGGGCATTATTCGAATAAATTTTTGATCGTTATTCCTTCACTCGTAGATTGTAGTCTGTCGATTAGCGACACAGATCAGGACCACGCTACCGGCTAAAGTCATCTGTTTCTTCGATACGATTTTTTTTTTCACTGTTTCATGAAACAAGAATGAGGAACAAGTTCAGTCGTGTAAAGTCCTCATTTCAAGAAAAGTTTTTTAAAATCTTACGTAAATTTTAAATGAAATAATTAATAACTGACTTATTCGTTATTCGAAATAACTTTTGCCCAACTCTGGTACAGAATGCTGTTCGACTAACAGATTGTCCCAATAATAAGATGATATGGTTTTCTGGTAAATGAACGTTTGAAATGTTTGCATACAGGTACTGCAACAACCATTGGTGTCACCAGTTAGAACTATCAGAGACCCGATAGCGACCCCGACACCAGCGTACCATAGAGTAACAGGTTCTTCGCGTAGGAAGCCGGTTAGGGCTGTAGATGGCAGAAACCAGTCTACGGAACCTCCGCCCCCACACTAACCCCTCCTTAGCCCGTACCCACCCACCCTGACTCCTCACAGGACCCTCTAGCACTAGTCCTAGCACTGTTTAGAACACCTCATCATTATTGTTATTATTATAATATTATATATTAATAATTATTCGAATGCCCTCCTCCTCACCCTCCCTATCTTATCACTTTCCAAACAAAAAAAGAAAACTGAAACTCTCTAATCTCGCCATCTTTTTTGTCGTTATTGTGACATGGAACAAGGGCAAGGGCTGATTCGCCGACACATGCAAATAATGTACATAACTCACTTCTTGCAGTCATATACAGACTCCTCGTGCACCGCTCCTCAGCGAGTCTTGCCACGTTCTTCCATATTGAAAACATTTCTGTTGTATTCTGTGTCACGACACACACGTTGAATCGAGGATATATATGTTGAGACTGGCCGAGAGAAATGCAAAAGAATAACGTAAAAAGGATCGCAAAGCATGGCAACGTGGACAAAAAAAAAACTATTAAAAGTTTCATGGTTTACTGGTGACTGCGTATACATATAGGCAACGGTTTGGGACAGAGTCAGACGTGTTCGATGAAGGCGAAAGAATACTCAAAAATGTACATCTCGAATCACACCGGGAGCCCTGTGAATACAGAGAATTCGAGGGACTTAGAAAACGCACCGTGCCCGTCGTACGCACTACGCTTTTACAACGCCGGATCCGAGAGAGCTGGTGAAATTAATCTTCTTTTCCTCTATACTGATTATATTGTGTACTTTGTTAAACGGTTAGCAGCTAACGTATCCTGTACTCTTGTTTTGTTTGCTTTTAGGATACGGAACACGTGTTTCATAGAAAATTAGGGATTTATTTGTCGCCTGGGTTGGTCCGTTCGCGATTCAACCTGTTAACCGGCTAACAGTCGATGTTGCCTCAAACATCACAACACGCTTCAATTCGAAAATTTTCGTAACTAAATATAGGTGATTACTAGACTATGGATCTTGACTTTAGAAAATTTCAAACGAATATTAATCTGATTCTTCTATTAAGAATTTCATTAAGATACAAATAAAATAGAAACATCAGAGTTTTGGAATGTCAAGATTCCAATAAACGAATAATATCCTGCTGTCTAGCGATTACAATTGTAACGAGTTTGTGTCGCCTTTCTCGGTTAACGGGTTGACAAATTTAATTTAGAACGGAACGTATGAAGGCAGTGATCGACCATGAACGAACTTTTAATGTCTCGCTGTTTCAGCGTTACAAATTGTCCATCCACCGGAACATAGCCACACACATACATACACACACAGACACACACACACAAAACCACGTGTACACGTAAACTCAGACGCGCTTCGATAGTCTGCGGATGTTTATGCAAATATAGATTTTTAGGGACTATTTTACAGAAATCGTTTCGTACTAAGCGAGAGTCTTGTCAAACTTCTCGTACTTTTAACTACGCTGAACTTTAAACATTGATATATTCTATATATGCATAAAACCCGCGGTTCAGTTATCGAACGGAAAGGAGTAGTCGCGAGACGGTTGCGATTATAAATGTCAAATCAATCTCTCGATGCTTGCAGAATTAATTGCTGCGACACGTGTATTTTGAAAATTAGATTGGCGGGCCATCCCTTGGCATGTTACGGCTGCTCTAGCGATCGCTGTTGGAAAATGGAGGGATTAGACGGAGCTTTAAATTGTATTTTAATCGAAAACCCTCGGGCATACTTAATTCAAAGCGAGCGAGATATTTATTAGATGCGCGTGTCCTTTTTAAAAATACGATTCGTCGCACAGCACTTTGTCGTTTTTTCTCTTCTTCGTTTTCGCCTGTAATGGCAAATCTAATCGCTCCATTTTACGGTACGAAGCGAGATTAAATTTATACTGTATTTATACGTGTGTTTTGTTTCGTTTTATTTTCTTTTTCGGTGTAAGAGGCTTCATCTAAATATCTGTTTGTTTTCTTTTGTTCGGCGAATGAACTTGTCGATTTGCGTTTTAACGAGGAAAAATAGTAAAAAGATAATCTCGGAAACGACAGAAAAAAAAATGCAAGGAAAAGAGAAGGTGCATCGAACGCGTGCGTGTGACGCACGTTGCGAATGCATCGCGCGGACATTCTCCGACGCGACGATTCTACTGAGAGTAGAAACGCAATCGAACCAGCTCGCGTATAAAACGAGTAAATTAGTTAAGTTTCTTCATCCTCTTGTCTCCCTCCCTCCCTCCCACCGCCTTCCTTAACAACCACCCGATGTCACCACGAACCCCTTCCTCCAACCCCTTATCGCTCTTTCTTTTTAATTTCACCGCATAGGTCTCTTCGTTAATCCATTTGTGTACATTTCGTTTTGTAATTAATTTTTCTTTGTATTAATTTCTCATCTTATGTTGCTTTAACTATTTTTTTTTTCTTTTGTGGGTGTATCTGCCAGACGTGGATGATGAAAACAACAAAGTAAAATTATACATATATATATATATATACACACTTATACATATACATATAAACTGATAAAAAATTATATAAAGTATGTAGCGTGTGACTTTTCATTATTACGATTACTTTTTTAATTGTCTTTACATGCTCTCGCGTGTTCCGGCTTTTTTAAACATTCAAATTCGGAATCGAATTTATAATTATATTAACGTTACGAATAACCAAAGGTGTTGAAAGACTAGACGTTTCGTTTCTCCCGATTCTCTCTCTCTCTCTCTCTCTCTCTCTCTCTCTCTCTCTCTCTCTCTCTCTCTCTCTCACATCCTCCTGGATCTTTTGTTGAATTTCTGTCTGATCCCCTGTTAATCGTATTCTCGTGTACTTTGCGATTCGTGAATTAACAATTAACACTGCGAAAAAAAGAGGACAAGAAAAATGGAGAAAAAGGCCACTAGACAAAGAGGAACAAAAAAAATGATAATATACTAACTGCCTTAACACGAATTGCCTGATAAAATTCACAGGGAACCTTTCGGAGATGTGTCGATTTTACAATTAAAAGGAAAAGTCTTACAATTTGTTAACCGGTTGGTTTTGGGACGCGTACACAGTTATACGAGGTGAACAATTAGTTTCTACCGCAGTAATAAATACATGTAAACACGGATATAATCGTTGCTGTTAGAAGGTACTAAAAAAAAAAAAATACGCAAGATCATTCGCTACACCGGAAGAGACGGTGTCGATTACGGCGAACGAGTTACCCACACTCGAAGGAGAGGGAAAAAGAGCTTTGTCACGCGGATCAGAACGAAGCAAGACTCCGCGCGAGCATGCGACACGAAACTCAATTCCCATTGATCGACAAGAGAAAACGAAAGCGACGAGAACATCGACAGTGGCTCCGACTTTCCTATGTATCGAATTCAACTTTCTTCATATAAAGTCGACGATTAGCACGTGTTGCGCCTCCTTATTCTTTCTTTCACGATTCCAATGTGCCGCTGTTCTGTCCGCAGCAAACTTATGCGTTCTCCCCTTGTTTCTACGTCACTTCCGGAATCCCGAAAGGCTCGAGCAACAATCCGATTACTCGTAAATTAGTACATATTACACTGCGGTCGTTCCGGCGAGCTGCAATTATTTTTCGCTGAAAACAACGCGTCTCGATTTAGCTAAATATTTTGTAATCAACACAATAAACCCGCAACCTATTAGGTAATGAAAAAAGTTCGAAGTGATCTGAACTTTCTTAAAATAACTATATTACCACTTTAAATACTGGAAGTCGATAGACTTTTTAATAATTGAACATTAAAGGAAATGGCTATCGCTATTAAACGATTTATTAACAGATCCTAAATGATCGATATTTGATTTTCAATTTTAAAAAACCGCGTCAGACAAGCGTACCATTCCTCTTCACGGTAATCAGATTTCATGAAAATTGATTATACGAGCTTTTTCCGATACCTAATAAATACAGCCTCCGCCTCTCAATCGAACGCTGCGCCATCGTCGCCGATTTTTCGTTTACTTCTCCGAATAATTGAAACCGCGGGCGTAATTTTTAAAGGAGTACGGTTTTTTACGTTACATATAGAATATACATACATATGTGTATGCATACTTATTCGTAAGAACGAAAGGGTGCCACAGAATATCGTCGTTACTTTCTCACTCTTTATCTTCTCTCTTTTCGTTTCTAACTGTTCCCGCTCTTTTCTCGAGAAGCAGCAACAGTGGCGGATTATACCAATTATCATCTGAAGTAAGGAAAGCAAACAAACAAATCCACCGCGTTACACGAGTAACCCTAGAACGGTACTTTCGGGTCTATCATGACCCTAAACAAAAAGTTTTTGTATACCGATAATAGATTGCAAAATAACTGCAAATACGAAGTTCCTTCAACTTCCAATTTTAGTGAATTTCTATACCATTCCGGGGTTAAACGTATTAATTAGCAATTAATGCGCAATTCATCGTGACGGGGCCCAAATATTCCGCCACTATAGAAAAGAAGGGAGCGTGTCAGAATTCTCGATGATTGTATCCAAAAGATTTCTGGGAAGAGACAAATGGTTTTTCACGAAAAAAAGAGGGCGAACGTTTACAACGAATTTCCATGAACACGGCGCCGCGGTTCTCGATCTCGTTATGCGAACAAGAAAAATCGGAGATGATGAAAAAGCGTGCTTTTTACTCCCCTACATCCCATCTCCTTTTCTATTCGACGAAAACTTGTCCTGTTCGATGAAATCGACACTCTCGATTTCGATTCCAACTATATTTCGTCGTTGCCTACCGCATAAATATACACAAATATTACTATATATACGCGTGCGTATAAATGGAATATTTATATATAAATACGTTCGATCAAGTATGTATGCGCGTGCACGTGTGTGTACCGGAAGCGGACAGCAGGGGCTGGCAAAAGACTTTTATCTACATAATTTTTTATCCGCTCTGTTCGTCGAATAAAAAAAGACTACCGCTTGTAGAAATTCAAATAGCAGTCTTGTTTCGAACGATTGTAGAATATTCTTGTGGTAAAAGGAAACTTTGCCTACCTCTTACGATCGACGATCGACGATGATCGCTAGACTGCGAAACGTTCCATTCGGTCTCGATCAACTCTATTGTATTCTCAAACGAGTGATTTTTCACAGAAATCGAAATGATCACGGCGACGGTCTAGTGATCACTCGCAAGTATGCACACGTATTGAGGCAAAAAGAAAAAATACGCAAAAAAATAAAAAATCAACAAAATATAAAAAGACAGAAAAGAATAAATCGCATGGCCGAGAAGGTAATCGGGGAGGAGAGAAAAAGAAGAAACTTTCGAGATGCGATCGAATACAATGATTTCTCATATATTACGCTCTTATCGCGATACAATTTTCTTATCGTTATAATCGATTCATTAGTATTTAATAATAAATTAGGACTCGTAGGTAGATAGAGGCCCAAGATGGCGAAAATTTGTATAAATAATATATCGATACGATCACTTCGAACGAGGGAGATTTGTCATTGACATATTAGAACGATGCTCTGTCACTTAGCCTGTTAACCGGCGTGGACAACAGTTAAATGGTCATCGGTGTTCAAACGTATATACCTTATTCCTATAATAAGTTTTCAATGTTTTCTTTCCATCTGTTTTGAGATCGTCTCTGGTTATCAGGTTAATGGCACGCGATTCAACTCACACTCGAATTACTCTACTTTGTCGTTGTAAGAAATTGTCTGATAAAGATATAATACGGTTGCTAATGAATAACCAAAAAAGAAAAAAACAAAACGATAAAAACACATACACACACACACACACACACACACATTGTAAACGTGAGAAAGGAAACTTCCTTTTCATTTTTATTAAGGATATTTATTACACTATATTTTTCCCACAGTATTTTTGTACTGTGATATAAAATATGCATACGCGTAATATGCACCATCGACAACTATCGCTGTTGCCTTCCTCACGTCAGAGATTTCTTGTTTTTTTTTTTTTTAGCTGTTCCACACGGTACGCGTTCGATAAACAAACGAAAATATTTCAGCGTCGAACGCGACGAGCTCGGAGGTCTCTAAGGAAATAATAAGTAAATAGACGAAATGTGTCGATGTTAAAAAAAAAAACGAAGGAAAGAAAGATTACCGTTTAATTTGACTAACGTTGTCGCGTCCGTGATAGAACTCGTTAATCGAATCGTGTCGTATCTCGCTAATACTCGCTCGTTTACAATCGATAGCTAGGTGCACTTCCGGCGTACATTTTCTTTCGATGAATAATTCAAACGTGTCACCGACAATGTATTGTATATCCAGTGTGCGAACCGGATCGTCTCTCGATCGGTGTACGTTCCTCGTGAAAATCGATCGGTAATTTGTCCACGAAAGTCTGACAAGTTTTACTTAACCAATTAAACAAACAAACAAACAAAAAAAAAAAGAAAGAACATAATCGAAGGGAAGATGCGAGTTGCGTGCGGAGGAGAGCACGACGAACAAAATTTGTAGGAGCTAGAGCAAAGCGCATATAGATGAATGTATCAACGCTAGGTAAAGAAGAGTGGGTTTAAGAAACTTACGTAGCAGCTTCTGTGGCCCTCTAACATCTAGACACAGACATTTCCTTTTTTCATCGTCGTTTCAATTAATCGTGGGTGGTGTACGGGATAGGAGGGTAGAATCAAAAAAGGAAGAAAAAAAATGAAAAAAAAAACAGAGTCGACAAGACGAAACCTCTCCGCAAAGTTCTTTCTAGTTCGTTGGGCAGAAAGACAGCGAAAAGTAGTGTGTGGACGCGTGCATGTGTGAGAAAGAAACAGAGAGAGAGAAAAAGAACCGGAGATATACCGTGCGCATGTGCATATGCCTATAAATGTATGTTTACGCCTGAACGAGAAGATGAGAAACTGGAATGCATAATTCTTTTTCGTTCTTCTTTTTTTCAAACGGTTTTTCGCTTCCAGAATTTTATAGCTTGGAAAGAGAAGTCTTCGAAGGTTAAGGTTAACAACGCGATTCTGCGCATAAGGAACATTGACGTTCGCGATTTGTATCGTCGTAAAAACTTTCCCTCGACACGGCCGTATTAAGCGTGATCGATCGCTTGACTTTCAACGAGGACGAGAAGAAAGAGAAACGAAAAAAAAAAATAGTATTCGAAAAGAAAGAAAAGAAGAAAAAAAACGAGAGGAACTTTATTTAGCTTCGTACGTGTGCAAGCTTCAACGCGAGGTGTTCGTTCTGCGTTTACGATCGCGCGAAACAGTTTACGCGGGAACTTATCGTAGGGCTAAGGTGTCGTCGATGGTGAATGATTCCGATCGTGTATTTATGCGAGCCCGGTGTGTCCGTACGATATCGATCAAATATCATATATAGATTTTACACGATTATGCACCCACGAGATTACTTTAATTCGGCCTTGTACGTCGACGACGGCCAAAGTTTGCCCTTCGTTGTACAAAGTGGAACCCTTTTTGATCTTGATGAAGTTGCCGCTTCAGGATAGTATCAGGTGTCATCAACATGGATTTTGCTAACGATTTTTTCCCCCCTCAAGTCTGCTCGAAATACGTACGCGAACAAATTGACTCGATGCGACGATGACGGTTTGCGAATTTTTACCTGATTTTTAAGAATTAACCGATAACAGAAAAAAATGTACGAGCCTGATGAACGAACGCGAACAGTGTGTGTGTGTGTGTGAGAGAGAGAGAGAGAGAGAGAGAGAGAGAGAGAGAGAGAGAGAGAGAGTACTGCGCGCGTGACACGTTGATACGGAAAGTGTTGAGACGAATATTACTATTAAAGTACTGATAGAAAATTAAAGTGAAATCTTATACATAATAATTATTGAAATGTAAATTGTGTTTGGTTGTATTTTGTGTTATTCGCCTCTGATGCTGAATATAATGGAAATTCGATTGAGTCTCGTTGTTATTCGAACCCCCCACCCTCCGTATTTCCGGTGATTGTCGCGGAATCGAAACATTTGAATTTGAATTTTGCCGCCTCGACACGTGGTTCGAATGCGACTCGCTATTGGAGCTGTCCGTCACCGAAAACTTAGCTGGGACATTGCACTTGCACAGGTTTCTCGCGCATGCGCGTCCAAATGCAGGAACGTATCTACATACATATGTTCTGACAGTTTGGGCGGAAGTAATGAGGATCTGTTACCGACGGGAAAATGCCGGAAGTTTTCTCGAATTCATGTATTATATATTATGTGTACATACATACGATGAAATTTGAATATAACAAATACATGTTATACATTCGTATCTCAAAATCGAATACAGAACATATCCTACGGGGTGACCAAGGTACCCCATTTTAGTCAAACTTTTACCTTACTGATGCTAAAAATCGTTGCGCATGCGCGAAAAACCATCCAATATCCCACCACTGATCGAAGTTTGATTGAAGAAAAATGAGAAGAACAAAGAGGATTAGATAGAGGCGGAGGTTCCCTAAGAGCCCTATGTTAAATCTGTGGCTCGTTTTGCAATGCTCCTATCGTGTCAAGAACTGAACTATTCGGTTATCCCCTTGCCCCGCAGCCAGAAAACAGTCAAATACACAATCCCACACTCTCTCTCTCAAACTTTACGGTTTGCTACTCTATATAAGACTAAATTTTTTTCTGGGTATACAATTTTAAAAGTATGTAACTGTTAAGTATTTAAAATGATAATTCATATACATGTTATACCGTTAGGAATAAAGAATACAAAATTCAATTGAAAAGTACATTATACGTATATATACATACATGTTTACAAAAACTTATACATATTTACATACTGCAGCAATGTATAGGCATTTTTGTCTAATTTCAAAAACACAAAACGAAACATACTTGGAAAAATATGATACGCATGATGATGAAATATGAAACGCATACGATGATCGCATCGATGGTTGTCAAGTGGCCAAGTGTCCAATTGGTCAAGTGTCTAAGTGGTCAAGTGGTCAATTGGTCAAGTGGTCAAGTGGTCAAGTGGTCAAGTGGTCAAGTGGTCAAGTGGTCAAGTGGTCAAGTGG